>CALYLW010000297.1:0-600000 GCA_944989445.1 Ampullaceana balthica | reverse complement strand
CAGATTACTACCATTTTCAACACAGAAAAGTAGCCAAGCGGTCTACATTCGCCAGCGTCCATTATCATCAGCCCCTGGCGGAAGATAGCGATGTGAGTAGCGCAATTTTTTCTCCTTTTTCTTTTTTAAAAAATTAGTTCATGCCGGAGTCAGCACCTTGGAAAATGTGAGTGGGAGGGGGGGGAGGAGATTGATAATGATCAGAACAACAGAAAAAACATAATTTTTTTTAAAATTAATATAAAAAAACAACTTTTTATTCGTTTGGATCACTGGTTCCTAACCTTTTGGGGTCCGTGCACCCCTTCAGATGCCCCAAAAAGTTCATGCACCCCCTCGTGAAACTTGCAGAAAATGCATAATAAACTATGTTTATTTTAGGAACACAACAGTTTTGACCATAGGCAACAGGGAATTTAGTGAGAGATCTGCTGCTTCTTATGATCAATCAGCGATTTAAATTTGGGGACTGTTTTGGACAAAGCGACTCTAATGTCATCCTCTGCATTCAACTTATTCCTTTCCTTGGTTTTAATCGTCAAAGGTGTGGAGAATCCTGCTTCACAGAGATAGGTTGTGGCAAATGGAAGGAGAGTCAGTACTGCCCTCTTAGCTAGTTGTGGGTAGGAATCTATCTGGGCGCACCAAATTTCAATCAAGGTATTGCAACTGAAGGCACTCCTCAGTAATTCTCTTGTTCTCAAATCAATCAGGTCATCTTTAGCAAAGTCATTGTCATCAATGTTGTCCAAGTCACAGAGAAAAGGATTGCGAATCCAAAGATCTTTCCTAGCAATGTCTTGACAGAAATACCCATCAAAGGACCTTTGCAATGTTGAAAGGTGCTCTGAAAATTTCCCCTTTGATGTTGTCAGGCAGTGATCCCTCAGTGCTTCCTTCTGCACCAGATATTACAACTTCATCCAAGAGTGGAAAGTTGGCCAAGTTGGACTTTTCTAGTCGTCGTTGGAATAGTGGCACTTTGTTAAGAAAGGCTTGCAATCTCTCAGTAGCATCCATTACAGTCACAGCTGGTCCTTGGAGAGATGTGTTCAACTCATTCAAGATGGTGAAGATGTCAGCCAGGTATGCCAGAGTAATGATTGAAATTTGGACAGTCAAACTTGTCAGCAAGGTCACTCTCTTTTTCTTGCATAAAATGGCAAGCTCCACTCTCAGTTCTACTAACCGAGAAAGTATCCGTCCCCTGGACAACCAGCGCATCTCAGTGTGGTAGAGCAGAACTTCATTCTCAGAGCTCACCTCCTGACAGAACAACTTGAAGATGCAGTGGTTCAAGGCATGTGAGCTGATAAAATTTACAACTTGGACTGCAGTAGAAAGAACTGAATTCAAGTTTGGAGGTAGAGTTTTGCATGCCAGTCCCTGACGATGAAAAATACCGTATGTAGTGACAAAATCTGGAACTTCTTTCTTTACCGGTGCTGAAAATCCTGACTTATTACCGAGCATGGAGGGAGCACCACCTGTGCAAATTGAAGAAATTCTTGAAGTCCAGTCAAACTGGTTTTCAATGAAGAATGCCCTGACTAGCTGCAGCACATCAACAGCTTTGGTAGTAGCTAGGAGTGGCTTACAAAAGAGAAATTCCTCCTTCAGCAATCCACTGAGAACATATCTCAGAAATACAAGAATCTGACTGCATTGTGCTCCATCAGTGGATTCATCCAGCTGCATGCTAAATGGAAAAGGACTGCTTCTCATCTCGCACAAGTCTTGATCCAGAATGTCTGCAGCCATGTCACTAATCCTGGAATGAATAGTGTTGTTGGACAAAGGAACTTTCTCAACCTGCTTCCTGTGCTGGAGACCACACATCAGTTCCACCATCTCCAGAGCACAAAGCTTCACCAAAGGTCTCCAATGGTGTGGGGTTTCTTGTTCTTTGCAATAAGATATGCAACCTTGAATGATGCCTCCAGAGCAGGTTTCTGTGACAAAGAAAATCCAAGCTTGGGCAAGGTACCTGAGGTCAAGAACCGAGCTCTCTTCTGCTTGAAGACCTCAACACTGTCCTTGGAATTGGATGGATGTACTTTCCCCAAGTGCTCTCGTAGTCTAACAGGCTTCATGTTGTCATTGCACAGGATTTTTCCACAGTGGAAGCACTGAGGCTTTTGTGTTCCATCTCTCCCTCTCTCTGTTTTTTTAATTATTTATTAACGATTTTGAGGGGGGTGATGACAATCGGAAAGTCGTATCAATCACAGGCAAACTTTTAACTGACAAAGTTGATGTTTTTAATGACAGGAATTGGATGCTCAACTCAAGATTTTAGGTTTCAATAACGAATAATGGCTTACAATTAACGTTTTTAAGATCTTTGCAGCGTACAGCACAATAAAAGTGAAGGGAAAAAATCCCAACGTTTACATCCGCTCAAAACAGTTAGAGGGTCACCGGAATAGATATATCTGACGTATTTGATGACAAAATTAAATTATTTTTTAGAAAACTGTGACGTAAAACTCGAAATTCCGAGGAACACGTAGAGCGAACCGTTCATTTTGCGAAAGTTTTTCCGTCAATTTTCCACATGCGCAGAACGATGCGCGAACAAGTAAAAAAAAGGTTGTATATGGGCGCCATTTAATGCGGCTTGCCTTGCTTATGGTTTACATTTTCATTTATCAGTCTTTCTTTCTTCTTTTTTTTTCCTTCTTTTTTTTCTTCATGTTTTTTTTCTCTGAATAGTTCATGCACCCCCTGGAACCTGCTCATTAACCCCCAAGGGGTGCATGCACCACTGGTTAGGAACTCCTGGTTTGGATAAAGCCTTAACGTTTTGGGGATAAAAATAAACATTTTAACTGTCTCCATATAAGAAGGTAAACCCCTTTAATAAAGCTGGAAACTTATTATTGTAAGATGTACACATTTTTAAATTTAGAAGTTCGTGATAATGTTTAGGTACTTACTTAATACAATGAACGTTCCCTGTTAGAATTAAATGATATTGAGTAAATAGTAATACATATTTTGTGAACACCGTTACTAGAAAATGGTATTCAGTAAATAACACAAAATTTCTATAACATTATTTTACGACAGAATAAACATTTTTGTGCAAAGAAAAATTTTTAAAGAAAAGATTTCTGGATAAGGTTGGCCAAAAGCGGACTAACTGATCAATCCGAAAAAAATTATGAAACAGGTTATTGTAAGCGTCACATGTGTAGCAGTCTCTACCAAAAAGTTTTTGTTTATGTTACGGGCACACTGTATATATTATATCAATTGAATCCTTAATCTGTCCAACATTTCAAATATTTTTTTTTAAATTAAAATAAAAAAAACATTGAAAGTTTTTGGTACGCTTTTAGATGACCTTCCAAGCTCGCGAAGTGGCCAGTGTCAGTCGCGTCCGAAAAGCCAATCTCAACGGTTTTCTCGGGGTCAGACATCCACTTTTGCAAGTCGTCTGGGAGGCGGTAGTCATGCTGAGGATCCATACAGTTTCTCTATTAGTAGACAAGTAGATTGAAAGCCAGGGGAAATTTTGAGTTGGGAAGCCTTTTTCCCCATCGGTATTTTTTATTTGTTTTTGTTTGTTAGCAAATTCTTTTGTAAATTGATTTTCTACTCACATTTAAATAATTTTACTGAAAATTTTTATATTACAGCAGCCTTTAAAATTATTTTTTTACCCAAATAACCGTATTACTATTTTCCAATTACGTCTTTGTCATCAGTCATTTTCCTTGATCTATAAATGTGCGGTAGAATATGTTGCACCCAAAGAAGGTATAATCCAGTGTTCCTAAATACATCATTTGAAAATATCACTAAAAAAGTCACTTTCCACTTATTTGTTGCACTCTATTCGAAGTATTCACGCCCCTCGCCCCCCCCCCTTACAATTTTGAGGATCCCTGCCCCGTGATATGTGTGCCGAGTGTAAGACCTGGATCGGACATCTGGTCAGAAACGACTGTGACCGGGGTCCCGGCCCGCGGGGTCGTATCGTACTCACTGCTGTCCTAATATTTACCGGATCATGTCAACACCATTCGTCTTTCGGTGTCGGCGACAAAGTGGGCCTGCCTGGGCCTGGAACCGGTGTGGGGTGTGGGCGAATGGAAAACATAGCCGCTAAAGAGATTCCCTCCTCCTCCATCCACCCGCCCCCTCTCCCGCACCTCCTTTTTTTTTCTTCTCAGAACCAGCAGGAGGAGGATAAGCGACTAGAAGCTAAACATTCCCAGCGCTGCTTGTACTCGTGGATTAGAGGGTTGTAGATTTATGAAAGCCTTTATCGTCGTGCAACTAGTGTGGCAGCGGTAACCAAATTTTGGACGTGGCCCGTGGCGATGTTTAACGTTGTCTCTAAAGCTCGTTGGTCCGTTTAAAAAACAATAAAACAACCCCGTAAAAACTAAGTTTTTGACTATAAATCCCTTATATATGAGACATAACTAAAAGTATTGATTATGTTCAAACGTGACAAACATTTACAGACTGAAATCGAAATGATCTCCCCTGGTTTTAAAACTGGGGGGAGGGGGTATGGACGGGTGGCGTTAACTCAACTCAAAGTGGTTTACCTAGTTAAAACACGAGATGTGTACACCGAAGGCTGGGGTAAAGTCAAGTGACCCGTAAAATGTAAACAATAGCGACCGCCACATATAGTTTATATAAATAAACTAAAAATGCATTAATTTGGGTAATTGTTTCGGTGATACGCATTTACACTTTTTAAATCCCTTATATTATCTTCACCGTCTTCTCTGTCTTGGGCGGGCAGAAAAACAAAAGTAAAAAATGACACACTTCCCGTGATGCTATTGCGCTGAAATTTTGCACATAGACTTGTGTCACCTAACAATGCATTGTATCAAATTTCAGATCGATCGAATGTACCGTAATTAAATTAATGCATTTTAGTTTATCTCTATGTAACTCTATGTAACTCTATGTAGCCTTCTGTTATTGTTTACGTCCACGTGTCACTGGGGCTCATTCCAGCCATCGATGACGACATCCCGTGTTTTACAACAAGGTGAGTTCAGTCAGTTTCAGTCTGTAAATGTTTGTCGCGCGGTACATATTATATTGCACATAATCAATAATTTTAGTTATGTCTCATATATAAGGGATTTAAAGTTAAAAACCCTTTTTTTACGGGCTGTTTATTTATTACATGCGTTGTTGAAAAAAGGTTTAAGAAAAAAACAACAGGACAGTCGGAGCAACACTGGGTAAATGTTTTTTTTGTTGTTTTTTTATAACTTTGGAAGACGCTGTTATTTGAAAGTCTTTGCTTTCCATTTATGCCTGATTTTGATGTGCCCGCGGAAAAACAAAAGTAAAAATAAAACAAAGCCGTAAAAACAAAGTTTTTGACTATAAATCCCTTATATATGAGACAAAACTAAAAGTATTTACAAATATTTACAGACTGAATCTGTCTTAACTCAACTTTGCTTCATAACCCTGGGAGGGGGGGAGGGGAAAAGTCTGGTCACCGATCGCTTGACCGAGCTCAGCTTGAAACGTAAAATGTAAACAAAAAGCACGCCGGTACTTCAATGGGTCGCGTCAACTCGTCAACTCAAACTCTCACGTGGGAAAAAACAATATCAAACAGAGAATTTGAATTACATACCTTATATAAGGATAAACTAAAAATGCATTAATTTAATTACGGTACGTTCAATCTATCTGAAATTTTGATACGATGCATTTTTAGGTGAGACGGGTCCGTGTGCCAAATTTCAGCTCGATCGGATCATGGGAAGTTGGTCATTTTTGACTTTTATTTTTCCGCCCGCCCAAGACAGAGATGACGACAGAACGACAGAGAGAGAGAGAGACGGCCGTGAAGTTAATATAAAGGATTTAATAACCCACTTCCCGTGATTTAATCAAGCTGAAATTTTGCACATAGACTTGTTTCACCTAACAATGCATTGTATCAAAATTTCAGATCGATCGAATTTGCGTGGGGCCGGCTGATATGTTTCTATCTTTCATGATCTGCTCATGTCTATCTATCTCTATCTATCTCTCTATATCTATCTATCTCTATCTATCTATCTATCTATCTATCTATCTATCTATCTATCTATCTATCTATCTATCTATCTATCTATCTATCTATCTATCTATCTATCTATTTATCTATCTATCTATCTATCTATATATCCATCCATCTATATATATCTATCTATCCTATCCTATACTGTCTGTCTATCTTTCTGTCTGGCTGTCCGCCCGGACGTCCATCCGTATATCCTGTGTTCCGGCTGTATTTATGTGTGTACGCGTCTGTCTGTCTGTTTTTCTGTCTGTCTGTATGTACACCTGTCTGAATGTATGTCCGTCCTTCCGTCAATGTAATTTATCTAAATGTCTGTCTATTTGTCTCTCACCCTACATATCTACCTGTCTGTTCTGTTTGTCCATCTGACAAATCGGTTGGTCGGTCTTTTCACCCCTTTGTTCCTTCTATTTCTTTTTATCTGCATTTGTACCCGTTCATTCTTTCTTTATTTTTTTTACTTCTGTCCTGACTTTTCTTGTTGTCACCGGATCAGACTGTAGTCATTTCAAACCGCCAGACAATCCTTCATATCGTAATGTTGATAATCTGCTTAGCTTAGGGCTGTCTGCATTATGCCCCTTCCTCTTTCCACTTCGACCTACTCCACGCCAACAGACATATCTGTCCAAGGTAAAGCAATGACATTCTTGATATTTAATGAAGGCGGTTAAAGTCTTATCTTGAAATATGCACGACATACATATTCTTGGCTGAAAGATAAAGATTAATGGATTTTCCTTTACGATTGAGTTAACAGTTGAGAGTTAAAAATAACATGTTAATAATTTTTTAACTAAATCATTCCAGAGCTATAGTGAGTATTATTATTATTATTTTTTACAAAAGCTATCATTGTTACGAGAACTACTATTGTTAAAAGAGCTTAAATGGTTAAAAGAGCTATTACTGTTACAAGTGCCATTTTTTTTACAACGGTTACAATGGTTACAAGAGTTATTATTGTATAGTCAAGAAATATTTACCCCCACTTCTGGTGGTCTCAACTGGTGGAGGATCAAGTATGTAAAATTAATTTCATGAGATCTCGACCTGAAGTGCCCGCTAAGATATTTAGTACGTCGTGCATAAGGGCGAACATGCTGTGACGAAGCGTGCAAGTCACAACCTTCAATGAGTAAACAGTATGGATACTTAATTCTTATAAACATTCTATCTTTTGAACAGCTCCAACGTTAGTCATTAGCTTTGACATTTTAAATAACACTGAAAACACGGGAAAACTTCTAGTTGATTCAATGTCTTTTTATATATTTTTTTATTTAACAAGATTTTTTTTTAAAGAACGCATTCCTTAACACTCGGGTTTTACTACTAACACTTTTGCACTAAGTGAACCTGTTCCAGGTGAGTGTTTTCTTAGAACGTTCCAGAATAATTGTGGCCATTTAAAAAACACCTTTCTTTTGTTAACCACTGAGGCAAGGGAAAATATAAAAAAGGGGAGAGAACATAAAAAAGATAATAAAATAGTCAAAGAAAAGGCAAAACAAGTTTGCTTTACAGTGCATGAAACCAAAAAGACGTTATATGTTCGGATCTTTCGATATACACCATTTTGGCTTGGTTGGTGGCTAAGGGGCCAGAGAATTTCTTGGGAAACGAAAATAAAGAACTGATATAGTACTGCGGATATTTTTTTGACGCTTTTCGGTTGTTATTTTTTTAATAAATACATTGTTGTTGTTTCATTTTTTTTCTTCTTTTTTTTCTGCTTTTCCTGGAGAGGGCGGTTTATTTTCGTGTGATCTACCAGAGTCTTTGTTGAAGCTTAGTCTAGTGATAATTAAACAATAAAATAATCCCCACCCGTGTTAACTGACTACTGTTTTGGGCATCGCTCGTTTCCTGCTATGAAAACCCCCAAGGATGAGATCTTAAATTCAGTTTTAGTCTACTCATACAGCGAGTATCTTTTTATTTTATTTATTATTTTTTTTACTATTATTATTATTATTATTATTATTATTATGTCCGCCAGTCAGAGCCGTCTTTACACCAAATTGGGCCCCCGGGCAAAGAAATAGTGTTTGGCCCCTTCCCCGCAGGAATAAAAATTAAATATACATAATATATATAAATAAACGTATTCCCATGGGGCCCCTATGCTCGTGGGCCCCCGGGCAAATGCCCAACGGGCCTATGCGTTAAGATGGCCCTGCCGCCAGTTACTATTGGAGACCACATAAATTCTAAAAGAACCGCCGCAATGGGTGCGTGTGTATGCGGGCTTTTATCGCTCTGCGGTCTAGTACTTACACAAGGATAGAACCTGTCGCCGCCGCAACTCCCCCCCCCCAACTTCTGCGTTCAATGACCGACCACCATCTCGCTCTTGTCTTGGCCACTCGACCATGCTAAAGCAATTTTCCTCCACTGTATCGTTATTTCATTTCGATGTTCGCATGGACGACTCTCGGTTCAATCACTCTCTTTCTCTCTCCCTCTCTCTCTCTCTCTCTCTTTCACTGGCCTTGTAGACTGCCTCCCCTCTTCTCCGCCGCATTCGTCCTACAACCCCTCCTACTTCTACTGATTGCCCCCCTCCCCCCCCCCACACACACACTCAATACACACGTCACCTTCAAACAAGTGTTTAGCTTGTAATTGATGGAAAATGAATGAATACTTGCGCCCTACCCGCCACTTTTTTTACCATCGGGTTCCCAGAATCCATACAGACCCTCGATTCGAAGGCATTTATTAGTGTTTTGAGTTACTATACAATTCATTCTCTTTTGATGCCATACTAAAAATTTTATTTGCCCTTTTCTCCCAATCTATCTATATATATATTATTCACCAGAACAAGCACAAGCCGTGTGCAAATATGCATGACGAATGATCCTCGCTGGGGTCGACCAATCACAGGTTATGGTTGGCAAGCGATAGTGCTAAAGGGTGGGGGAGGGGGCATGTAAAAACAACCACAACATGTCTCGAGACCGACAATATGTCGGTGATTCCCCCCGATGTTCACTCGCGTTGTTTTCATTTCTTCGTGCTCCTGTTTGTGTCCCCCCCCCGGTTCTTTCCACAATCTATGAGTAAGTCTGAGGCGTATGCTACGCCGCGGGTCGTATCTAGATATCTTTATTTTACCCCCAGAAAAAATGCATTCCCCCTTGTCAGGGTATTTCATTAAAAGCACGTGTATTATTTGTCAAAAGAAGAATACATTTAGGTCTAGAAGAAATTAGCTAAACACTATTGGCGTTAAAGAAACTGACCGATCGTTTTGTTTGTTTGTTTTTAAAATTCTTTTCATTTGTTTGTTTGAAAATTAAAATTAAAAAAAAACATAAGCATAATATGTTTTCTTGGAATCAGTTCTTTTTAAATCCCTTATATTAACTTCACCGGCGTCTCTCTCTCTCTCTCTCTCTGTCTTGGGCGGGCGGAAAAACAGAAGTCAAAAATGACCCACTTCCCATGATCCGATCGAACTGAAATTTGGCACACGGACCCGTCTAACCTAACAATGCATCGTATCAAAATTTCAGATCGATCGAACGTACCGTAATTAAATTAATGCATTTTTAGTTTATCCTTATATGAGGTATGTAATTTAAATTCACTGTTTGTTATTGTTTTTTTTCCCACGTGAAATTTTGAGCTGACGCATTGAGGCGACCCAACGAAGCGACGGGGCGCTTTTGTTTACATTTTACGTGTCACTCTGAGCTCGGTCAAGCGAATCAGTGACCAGACTTTTCCCCTCCCACCCACCCCTCCCCCCTAGGGTTATGAAGCAAACTTGAGTTAAGACAGATTCAGTCTGTAAATGTTTGAAAATAATCAATACTGTTAGTTATGTCTCATACATAAGGGATTTATAGTCAAAAACTTTGTTTTTAAATCCCTTATATTAACTTCGCGGCCGTCTCTCTCTCTCTCTCTCTCTCTGTCTTGGGCTCGGCGGGCGGGCGGAAAAACAGAAGTCAAAAATGAACCCACTTCCCATGATCCGATCGAACTGAAATTTGGCACACTGACCCATCTGACCTAACAATGCATCGTATCAAAATTTCAGATCGATCGAACGTACCGTAATTAAATTAATGCATTTTTAGTTTATCCTTATATGAGGTATGTAATTTAAATGCACTGTTTTGTTATTGTTTTTTTTCCCCACTTCCACGTGAGTTTGAGTTGACGCCGACCGTCGTGTTGACGCCGACCGTCGTGCCGACACCCCCTCGCATCCCACCCCCATTTATTAAAGACAAGGGACATCACTCGGTGTCAGTCTGTAAATGTTTGAAAATAATCAATACTGTTAGTTATGTCTCATATATAAGGGATTTATAGTCAAAAACTTTTGTTTTTACGGGTTTGTTTTATTAAATCCCTTATATTAACTTCGCGGCCGTCTCTCTCTCTCTGTCTTGGGCTCGGCGGGCTCGGCGGGCGGAAAAACAGAAGTCAAAAATGACCCACTTCCCATGATCCGATCAAACTGAAATTTGGCACACGGACCCGTCTGACCTAACAATGCATCGTATCAAAATTTCAGATCGATCGAACGTACCGTAATTAAATTAATGCATTTTTAGTTTATCCTTATATGAGGTATGTAATTCAAAATTCACTGTTTTTTTTTAAATCTTAGTTCCACGTGAGTTTGAGTTGACGCCGACCGTCGTGTTGACGACGACCGTCGTGCCGACACCCCCTCACATCCCACCCCCATTTATTAAAGACAAGGGACATCACTCAGTGTCAGTCTGTAAATGTTTAAAAATAATCACTACTGTTAGTTATGTCTCATATATAAGGGATTTATAGTCAAAAACTTTGTTTTTACGGGTTTGTTTTATTACGGGTTTGTTTTATTAAATCCCTTATATTAACTTCACCGGCGTCTCTCTCTCTCTCTCTCTCTCTGTCTTGGGCGGGCGGAAAAACAGAAGTCAAAAATGACCCACTTCCCATGATCCGATCGAACTGAAATTTGGCACACGGACCCGTCTAACCTAACAATGCATCGTATCAAAATTTCAGATCGATCGAACGTACCGTAATTAAATTAATGCATTTTTAGTTTATCCTTATATGAGGTATGTAATTTAAATTCACGGTTTGTTATTGTTTTTTTTGCCACGTGAAAGTTTGAGCTGACGCATTGAGGCGACCCAACGAAGCGACGGGGCGCTTTTGTTTACATTTTACGTGTCACTCTGAGCTCGGTCAAGCGAATCGGTGACCAGACTTTTCCCCTCTCCCCCTCCCACCCACCCCTCCCCCCCTAGGGTTATGAAGCAAACTTGAGTTAAGACAGATTCAGTCTGTAAATGTTTGAAAATAATCAATACTGTTAGTTATGTCTCATATATAAGGGATTTATAATCAAAAACTTTGTTTTTACGGGTTTGTTTTTTAAATCCCTAATATTAACTTCACCGTCTTGTCTCTCTGTCTGTCGTGGTCTCGCCCACCCGCCCGCGGAAAAACAAAAGTAAAAAATAACCCACTTCCCGTGATTTAATCAAGATGAAATTTTGCACATAGACTTGTTTCACCTGACAATGCATTGTTTCAAAATTTCAGATCGATCGAATGTACCGTAATTAAATTTATGAATTTAGTTAATCTCCATGTATCTCTATGAAGCATGTGTAGCCGTCTGCAATAGTTGACCTCCACTGGTCACTGGAGGTTCACTCCAGCCCTCGATGTCACAGGGGTGAGGAGAATGCTGTCTATTATATTGAACATAATCAATACTTTTAGTTATGTCTCATATATAAGTAATTTATAGTCAAAAACTTTGTTTTTACGGGTTTCTTGTTTTCCCTCTCCGATCCAACTGATCCAACATTCACAGCCGACATGCAGACCTGACGCCCGGTTGTGTTCACACACAGAGCACTGCAACTCCCCAGAGTTAGCTTATCCAAGTTGATTATTGCGCTATTGATTTCGGGGAATTAGCTCCTCGATGACATGCGCCGGACGATGTGGTTGGGGTAAAGTTTGAAATGGATGTGAAGGAAGTATGAGCCTGTTCTGCACGATGTATATTTTTTTAAAACACATGTTCTGAAGCATCTGCGTGTCTATATCTTATCGATTCAACTGCGTTACTTTAAATCAAAATAGACAGCGTGATTGAGATGTCATAACTTACTTATAATTAATATAAGTAATTCCTACCTCCCGACGGGTGCGTAACATAGTCCGAAAGAAGATTTTCAATAAAGACAAGAAAACAAATGTATGTATGTATACATGTGTATATGATGTGTTGTTTTTAAAAAATTCTTTTTGGGGTCCATTAGCCGATCCAGTTATGTATACGGCTTATCTCCAGACCTTGTACGTACACCCGCCTTGCCACTTTTCCCAACATCACACAAACATAAAATCTCCATTTTAATTGTTTTATTTTAAAACATATCAGCCCACGATCTCTGGCACCACACCCTGGGTCTCACTTGCGGTGAAGCTATCTTCATCCTCGCAGACTCCAATGGCATTTGTTGACGTTCTTCTTGCGAAGTGCCATAAAAGCTATTGTGGCTTGATCTATGGTTAAAATTTCAGCCGTTTCCCAGCTATTTTGATTAACGCGTGTCGTGGTTTAGGAAGAGTTGCCTCAGAAAACAAAAGACACTCAATCAGATAAAGTGATTTGACGAAAGCCAGAACTGAAGGTGTTTTTTAAAAAAAATATCAAATTCCGATGATGCCCTTGATCAATAACCTTTTGATTTAGGCTGTTGTGTCCCTACCCCCCTCCCCCTTTCAGCATTTGGGCAGTTATCAGACGATCTCAACCATCTGACTTCTGACACGGCTCGTGACGTGTGGAGGCCAAACAGCTGGGCCGAAGCCGAGATAACTAGGTGTATGGAAATATTGACTCAGCCCGTCTGAGCCTAGAGTTATTGTTATTTCTTTTGGCGACCGTCGATGGACATGTAGAAAAGTCGCTCAAACACAGTTCACGATCCCCTGCCCCCAGAACAAAAGTACCCTTTCTAGACGTATGATCTTCAGATTGTATCAAAACTTACTGTCTAATGAGATTGAGAAGGAAAAAAAAACAACTAACTAACTTAAAATTTTTAAAAATGTCTGCGTGTCCCCTAAAAATGACCCAAAGCAAAAGCCTATTATAAATGCTACTACTACTATACACCATTGCTACATCCACGCTCTTGGACAAAAGCCAGGGCTGTGTCGTTTGGTGCCTACAATCTGCTGATTCAACTCTCCCCCCCCCGCCACCCAACGCCCCCGTCCACTATATTTAAAAGTCCTACTCCATCCCACCTAGTAGATCCTATGGTGCAGACAATGGGGCGTGCTGATTTCACCCCACCCCACCCCACTGAACGCCCCGTCCACTATATTTAAAAGTCCTACTCCATCCCACCTAGGAGATCCTCTGGTGTAGACAATGGGGCGTGCGATGCGGCGTATCCACGGCGATTTATTCCCTGGAATCCCCATTGATCACGCTTGTCACTTTTGTCAGAACAGAGCAGAGGTGGGGGTGGGGGGCCCTTTACAATGGACCATGTTGGAAAAAGTGGGGTGGGGCATGAATAAAGAGGACCGGCCACAAACACGTTTCGGGGAGGAATTTTTTATATATTTTTTTTAATGCAAGGTGGGCTCGAAACATAATACTGAGCTTATAGATGGTCTTTGAAGGATGTCTATGGAGTAAGATCATTGCGAATGGAGTCTTGTAAATATCGAATCTTCCTTGGATGTTTCCAACCAAAACGTTAAATCTGGGGGTGGGGGGGGGCGTTATAACGTTGCTTTTATTTTTTTCCACCCAAGACTCCAACGAGAGTGGAGTGGGGTCATGGTCAAAGTGCATTTAGGGCGTTACGTTTTTTGGTTAGGGAGGAGGTGAGGGTCAGGCAAATCGATCGACATCATGGGTCGACAAAGTTCCGATTTAAAACTTCTTATAAGTTTTATTTGGATTCTAAAAGATGAAATACTGAAGTTAACCAACAATCGGCGCTACGTACCCTGCAGGTTATGTCAGCTTCAACAAAGAGCAAATCCATTATGACCTCCATACCGACAGATATTGATTTTGACCGCAAAATGTTTGCTCGGTAATTCTTTAAGCACTCTCGTCTCGGGTCTCAGTATGCCCGGCGTTGAGTTGTTTCACATTGAGAATCTCAGTGCGGCCGGTGGTCGTGTTCCATGGCATTGAGTTGGGTTGGGGCATACAGCCGTGCTCGTATTATGTACAGCGCCCCCTTCCCCTATCCCACAGCACGCGTCGATGTGAATGAGCTAAAATTAAAAAATTGACCTGAGCTGCTGTAGGAAACAACTTTTGTAAAATGTATAGACGCCCCGCGGCGTAGCATACGCCGCAGACTTGCTCGTGGAGAGTGCAAAGAAAGTGGAGAAAGAACGGACACAAACGAAGAAATCAAAACATCGCGAGTGAACGTCGGTTTTGGGGGGGGGGAACTGCCGACTCATTGTTGGTTTCGAGGCATTCGCACTGTGGTTATCTACCTGTCCACAACCCTTTACCACATTAGCTTGCCGACGATAAACTGTGATTGGCCGACCCTAGTGAGGGTCAGCCATGTTGGCAATAAAGGGGTAAAAGAAAGGGCACAAACATTTTTAAAAAATTTAAAAAAAACAATGTTTTTGTTGGGGCTTGAACCCAGGACCTTCCCCGTTTAAGGAGGACGTGATAACCATGACACTACGAATTTCACGTTATTCTGTGAAGGAACAATGCAAGTGAACGCTAGGACCATTGTTGGTCTCGAGACATTGGTCGACCCCAGCGAGGGTCATTCGTCATGCTCGTTTGCACATACTCGCTTTGATGAAGGGGGCGGGAGGAGGGTTAGAGAGTCGGCGTGCGTGGTGTCCCGCATGGTTTGGCGACGTAGAGAATATATATACAATACATATTTGTCTTTCGCGTGAGTTAATTTAAGGTCAAGATATATTAAGAGTTTTGTTTTTTTTTGTTAACAATTTTGTCTATTGTTTATCAGAATATTGTCACCTGAAAAGGTCGTTATGATCTTTTGTTTTACGCATAATTAAATTGTTCAATACATTTTTTGAAATTTTAAATGTTATCCCCTCTGTCTTGTTGTTAAATGAAATATAGAAGATTCTGTTGTTTTATATTTCTTTTCTCCGCTCTCGATTTCAGGTGCTGTGGGTGGAACAGCAAGTAGCCAAAAGTAGACAAAAACGGAGCGTACATTTCAACGACCCGAAATGGCCATTAATGTGGTATTTGGTGAGTAGACTCGATTGTATTATATATTGAATAATAAGTAACCCTATAGGCAAAAGCTGACGCCCCGTCCCCAATCCCCAGGTTTTTTTATTGTACAGATATGATTTATTGTAATTAGTTGTTGTTTTGTATAAGTACACTATTAGACCATCTCCTGCGTCCTTTCACCATTACCGTTTCGATGGTCGTTTCTGTCGAGTTTTGCTCAAAACGGTTGAACCAAAATCAACCGCCAATTCACCGCGGAGGGATGCTGTATTTGAAGTGTATTTGAATGCAATCGGAGGTCAAGGGAAGCGCAACGATGATACGCTCAAGTCCGAATTGAAGGATAAGGCAAAGGACATGACATGACTCCTGTGAGGCGGCGACAGACCCTCCTGACGCCTTTTTATACGGAACGGCGCAGCAACCAGTGAAGCAAACAGACAACAAACAGGCTGCCAAGACCAAAAAGACAGGCAAGGAAAGTTCGTACTCGTAACAACTCCTGATGACAACCCGACCATCTCTTGTCCGACCCGTGGACGCACTTTTCGGATTGGTCTCATAAGCCACCAAAAGGACACACACAACACATAGCTAGGATAAAAGAGAATGGTCCTCGTTGACCACGACGGAGAAACAACAGACATTACAAAATATCATCGGGGCGGCACACATCTATGGTGTACTTTAAAAAGTTCCTTCATACCTTTTTGTGCCTAAGTGGGATTTTAAAATTTGTATCGCTTCGTTTCAAAAGCAGGGAAAAAATGGTGTGTGTGTGGGGGGGGGGAAGGAGGCTGTTAAAATAAATAATTTTTTTTTCTTCTTTTATTTTTTGGTGTGCCCTGCTACTGACACCCCTACCCAACCCTACCACTACATGTACCCCCCTTACTTTATTTCTGTTGCGCCGCTGACCGTAGAGGCCAGAATATCTCGAAACATTGTCCTGATTTAAACCCCTTCCCCATCCCCTCTCCGGAATGAATAGAACAGAATCCCACCCAGCCCTCCACCCCCACCTCCGTCAGGGCACGGCGTATCAAGTACCACAGATCGATGGCTCAGTTCCAATAGGTTTAATCGTGCGCCACAGGACATCCTCTTTTTTATTTATTTTTTTTTCAAAAATTATAAATGTTCTTTTTTTCGTTTGTGTCGTGGCCTCCCCCGTAAAGCCCTAGGCATTGATTGGGTTTAGATAGAACACGAGAGTCTAAAGGGCGTGATGGATGGTGTTCTCCGCGGCGCCTTTTGTTGTAGCTTAATCTGAATACATCTTAAGTTTAACAATGCGGGGCTAAAACAAAACACACACAAAAAACGGGTTTAAATCGTATTAAATCTTAACAACTGACTTCGGATCGAAGGGGGGCGAAAAACAAAATGATTCGGCTTTGTTTCATGTTTTGTGACGTGACGTCAAGTCTTTAACAAATCCTACGACCATCTTGCACTTGGTTGCGTTCATTTCTTTTAAATTTCTCCTCACTGACAACTGGATTTTGGAGTGAAAACCTTTTCAATTTGTTTTTAAAGAGTTTATTTTAAAAACATGTTCTTCATTAACAGTCTCATACTGTGTCCCCTTTTTTTAAATAAAAAAGTCTTTTTATTCTTTCTAAACTTTGTACATCTGTTTAAAGATTCAAAATAGCATCATCGAAATACCGTCTTCTTTTTCCCCATCATATTCACTCTAAACGCAATTTAGTTGGATGACAAAATGTGTAGATTTTTTTATGTTAACTCCACACTGAAATTAACTTTTGCTGTAAATTAACTTGCGTAAATTTCTAAATAGTATAGTATAGCATCGACTTTATCCCACTGCGATCGCTTGGCGGACAGCTCGTCCCCATTTTCGGATTCCTCTATGAGAAACATCGCATTCCCCGGTGTTTACCCAGCGACGTTGCGTCAGGCGTTTGGACCGTATCATTACAGCCGGGGGGAACACCCACGTTGCTGGAATGTGTACTTGGATGTAATTTCGGTGTTATCCACTTATCCTCCGGCGTCGGATTCCTGACTGGCCAGGTATCCGGGAGTTAATTTGCTTGTCCCTCCGCCAGGGTCTAAAACCCTTTTAAAGATCTCTTAACATGAAATGTTGTGTGTTTTTTTAACTCAGGAGCGCCGCTGCAGTGATGTCTTAGTTGTTTAAGTATTTTTTTTCTAAATTTACTGAGAGAGTAAGGCGCAATCGATTGCTGCTGGCTTAAGGCAGAGGCAGGTGTGTGTGTGGTGGGGGAGGGGGCATTTGAAATGTAATAACAGTGTACGCCAATCAGTGTTGTGGGGGAGGCCAATCAGTGTAGTGGGGGTTAAGTAGTTTGTATGGTGTACAGTTAGTGCTCGCCATTGGGGGGGGGAGAGTAGAGTTGGGTGCATCCAATCTCACCTATAAATTGGACCCATCGTCTAGTTCAACACCGCACCGCCGAATCTATAACGAATCGGATCAATTATGGTTGCACCGCACACCGAGAAATTGATTGATTTCAATTCGAACACCCCGAAGATAGAATCCGAGCCATCGATCTAATTAAAGGGTACCACGCTCCACCTCACAATCCCTCCTTTTTCTTTACCCGCCCCGTTCTCAGCGCTGCCTGCCCATTGCTCACGGGAGCCCGGAGTCTAATTCCGGCTACAATGGCTTTATTTGAGCCCCGTTGATCAATGGGAACTCATTTTACCGGAAATTTAACCCGAGCGCGGATAGATGTACGGACGGAGGGCCGTGAATTGGTCCGTTAAGGTGGCGCTGTCACTTTGAAGCTGAGCTCTCACTTATACATAATTATATAGTTGTCTATTTGTGTCAATTGTCAATCGTAAGCCCAAAACATGACGAATGGGATGTAGGATTGAAGCATAAGAATGTCACTTAGGAGCGTGAACTACTGTGCAAGCGCCGACGCTACGAAATGGACCCCAAAAAAAACGCGTTTCTCAATAGAATGAATGTATTGCGTGTTCATGGCCAGTGTCCACCTTTAGTCATATTATGTTTGTCAGGGTGGTGGCGGTGGGGGGGGGGAATCATGTTATCAATTAAAACATATTCTTATGTGTAAAGAAAATGTCTCCGTAATTTGACCCGAGATCTCTGATGTGGGTACATGACCTCGTCAAAACCGTATAAGTATAAACTTGTAGGCGTGTCTGAAATAATGCTCTAGTCTCTAGTAATGAAGTGATTGCGAAAACGGCTTCGTCATTGGCCGCCATTGCTGATAAGAAAATATGGGATTAATGGAACGCAACAGCAAGGACTAAAAAAAACGACTGATAGTCCCAGTCGATTGCAACATTTTTTCGTGTCTGTTATTGGAAATCTTTTTTCGTGTAGGGGTGGTGTGGAATGAGGGTTAACCACCCCCCTCTACCTCTCACTATCGTATGTTACTCTTTTGGTAGTGGACAACAAGGGAAGGGTAGAGAAGCTAAGCTCTTTTCTCTACTAACCTCTATTAACCCTTCCAATGTCTTTCGTTGTGCTTCCGTTTTTGTTTTGTGTAGCTAATGTTTCTTTCACTGAGTAATCTACACTGATCACTTCATTTATCTGTGGTTACACAATCTGCTCTTAAGTTTCAGACGATATCCAGTTGCATCACAATCTACTCCATGTTTGAGCTAAATATCCAATTGTTACATAATCTACCTTATGTTTAAGTTATATTTTCAATTTTTACACAATCTACTATTTGTTTAAGCTATTTATATCCGTGTGTTGTACGCAATACACTCTTTATTTACCGTATATACTCGTTCTATAGCCCGTTCTTTCTTAAGCCGACCCCCCATTCCACTTTTGGAAGGGAAAAGTATTAAAAGTGTATAACCCGCTCGCAAGCCGACCCCCCAAAAATAAAAGGGCAGTTTTTAAAAAAATGGTACATATTTTTTTTAAACTACAAGCTAAATCGGTCATTATGATTGTTTTCTTTGTACTGCCTATCTTTGTCTTTCTGCTCTTCGTTAAGCAAGAGTTACCGGTATTTTAAAAAAATGATTTGGTAAACAGTGACGAAAGCGTGTACATTAAAATCCGTGGTTGAAAACAGAATTTATAAAACAATTAATTAAAACGTTCACAAAAATAAATAAAATGATTAAATAAGGTAAGTGCGGTGCTGATTTGTCATAATATATTATAGCTTCTGATAGATCTTATGCAATCCACTCACCGAGGTTCTACCCACTAGAGCAGTGGTTCCTAACCCTTTGGGGTCCATGCACCCCTTCAGATGCCCAAAAAAGTTCATGCACCCCCTCGTGAAACTTGCAGAAAATGCATAATAAACTATGTTTATTTTAGGAACTCAATATTTTTGACAATAGGCAACAGAAAATTTAGTCAGAGATCTGCTGCTTCTTATGATCAATCAGCGATTTAAATCTGGGGACTGTTTTGGACAAATCAACTCTCATGTCATCCTCTGCATTCAACTTATTCCTTTCCTTGGTTTTAATCGCCAAAGATGTGGAGAATCCTGCTCCACAGAGATAGGTTGTGGCAAATGGAAGGAGAGTCAGTACTGCCCTCTTGGCTAGTTGTGGGTAGGAATCTAGCTGGGCGCACCAAAATTCAATCAAGGTATTGCAACTGAAGGCACTCGTAGGTACTTCTCTGGTTCTCAAATCAATCAGGTCATCTTTAGCAAGGTCACGGTCACCAATGTTGTCCAAGTCACTGAGAAAAGGATTGCGAATCCAAAGGTCTTTACTAGCAATTTATTGACAGAAATACCCATCAAAGGACCTTTGCAATGTTGAAAGGTGCTATCAAATTTCCCCTTTGATGTTGTCAGGCAGTGATCCCTCGGTGCTTCCTTCTGCACCAGATATTACAACTTCATACTAGAGTGGAAAGTTGGCCAAGTTGGACTTTTCTAGTCGTCGTTTGAATATTGGCACTTTGTTAAGGTAGGCTTGCAATCTTTCAGTAGCATCCATTACAGTCACAGCAGGTCCTTGGAGAGATGTGTTGAACTCATTCAAGATGGTGAAGATATCAGCCAGGTATGCCAAGTAATGAATGAAATTTGGACAGTCAGACTTGTCAGCAAGGTCAGTCTCTTTTTCTCGCAAGAAAATGGCAAGCTCTACTCTCAGTTCTACTGACCAAGAAAGTATCCGTCCCCTGGACAACCAGCGCACCTCAGTGTGGTAGAGCAGAACTTCATGCTCAGAGACCACCTCCTGACAGAACAACTTGAAGAGGCAATGGTTCAAGGCATGTGAGCGGATAAAATTCACTACTTGGACTGCAGTAGAAAGAACTGACTTCATTCAAGGTTGGAGGTAGAGTTTTGCATGCCAGGGCCTGACGATGAAGGATACAGTGTGTAGTGACAATATCTGGAGCTTCTTTCTTTACCAGGCTGAAAATCCTGACTTATTACCGAGCATGGAGGGAGCACCACCTGTGCAAATGGAAGAAATTCTATAAGTCCAGTCAAAATGATTTTCAGTGAAGAATGTCCTGACTAGCTGCAGCACGTCATCAGCTTTGGTAGTAGCTAGGAGTGGCTTACAAAAGAGAAATTCCTCTTTCAGCAATCCACTGAGAACATATCTCACAAATACAATAAGCTGACTGCATTGTGCTACATCAGTGGATTCATCCAGCTGCATGCTAAATGGAAAAGGACTGCTTCTCATCTCGCACAAGACTTGATCCAGAATGTCTGCAGCCATGTCACTAATATTGGAATGAATAGTGTCATTGGACAAAGGAACTTTCTCAACCTGCTTCCTCTGCTGGTGACCACACATCACTTTCACCATCTCCAGAGCACAAGGCTTCACCAAAGTTCTCCAATGGTGTGGGGCTTCTTGTTCTTTGCAATAATATATGCAACCTTGAATGATGTCTCCAGTGTAGGTTTCTGTGACAAAGAAAATCCAAGCTTGGGCAAGGTACCTGAAGTCAAGAAGCGAGCTCTCTTCTGCTTGAAGACCTCAACACCGTCCTTGGAATTGGATGGATGGACTTTCTCCAAGTGCTCTCGGAGTCTAACAGGCTTCATGTTGTCATTTCACAGGATTTTTTCCACAGAGGAAGCACTGAGGCTTTTGTGTTCCATCTCTCTCTCTCTTTTTTTATTATTTATTAGCGATTTTGAGGGGGTGATGACAATCGGAAAGTCATACCAGTCACAGGCACATTTTTATCTGACGAAGTTGATGTTTTTAATGATCGGAATTGGATGTTCAACTCAAGAATTTAGGTTTCAATGACGAATATTGGCTTACAATTAACGTTTTAAAGTCCTTTGCAGCGAACCGAGCAATAAAAGTGAAGGAAAAAATCCCAACCTTTACATCCTCTCAAAACAGTTAGAGGGTATTTTTAGAAAACTGTGACTTAAAACACGAAATTCCGAGGAACATGTAGACAGAACCGTTCATTTTGCGAAAAAGTTTTTCCGTCAATATTCGACATGCGCAGAACAATGCGCGAACTAGTATCAAAAAGGTTGTAAATGAAAAGGTTGTATATGGGCCATTTTTTATGGGCGCCCTTTAATGCGGAATGACTTGCTTATGGTTTACATTTTCAGATTATCAGTTTTTCTTTCTTTTTTTTCCTTCTTCTTTTTTTTTCTTCCTCTTTCTTTTTTTCCCTCTGAATGGTTCTTGCACCCCCTGGAACCTGCCCATGTATGCACCACTGGTTAGGAACCACTGCACTAGAGCTTCTACTCCTGGAGTTATATTCGTTTTCCCCCGTGTGTCAGTCTTTATTTCGCACTCGTACAATTTTCTCGAGGCCACGGCGACCCCGTCGATATTGCATCGGTTCACGAGGCCTGATCTCTTCAGAGCTTGGCACCGTGTCTACTTCTTAACAAGATCGGCTTCTCAACGATGTAATCAATTTCTTCGGATAAACCAAATCGTCTTCCTTCAAGGAAAAAAATAATAATGCGGTTTCCGATATGTAAACTTACATCACAGCCATGATCCTCGTGGTAGCATTGCAGCCACCATCGTACAGACTTGGGAGTTCTCTATTGGTTGTATGTTTTGTTTGAAAGGTTATGACAGCACACAATTTCATCATCTAAATCCTATCTCACGTAGTTTTATTGTTGTCGAGCCCCGCCCCCCCCCTCTCCAAATTAAGCTGCCCCATCAAGTCAACAGGAAGCTATTATCAACTCGTGGCACCCTTTTGTTATTCTGCATCCTGCATAATTTGATAAACTGTTCCCAAACGGCCCGTTTCCTGACATTTTCTCGGCATTCTGGGGGAAATAGTATCGGACCCGGGTCAGACGGAACCTTATTTATTGTTTAATTCTCCATTTGGGTTGCAGGGGGTGTAGTTAAGTGGCTGTTGACAGGTGGTATCTAGATTTGCTATTGTTAAATATGGCTTGCAACAGAAAATAAACGTTAAAAAAAGTATCCCATTATTTGTATGTTAATATGATCTTTGGGAAATATAAATGCTAGGACATTTACATTTCTTGATAGATGTTTGATACCTTCAACAATATCCCGAATGTCTACTTTGGATCTGCAACTATGCGTCTGTCATGCATTATTAAAAAAAAACACAGTTGCATTTTCCCGCACTTTAATTCAATGCATGCGCATTGAGCAGGTTGTGATTTAGATGCATGTGTTTGTGTGAGAAAGTTGTTGGAAAATAGATTATGAAGAGCTTAGTGCTAAAAGTACTTCAGTCACAAATTACGCATTTTGAGATAATCAAGTTTTAATTTATTTTTTGTCTCTTTGATGATAGCATTTACATTTTTTAGGCTATTAAAAAATTGGACCTTGGCAAGTTGTATGTTTTCAACTTTATACAGTAGATTGGTCTAAGCCAGATGTTAAATGTTCTTTGTTTAGATTTAGATTGACAAAAATGTTACATAAGTACTTTTAACACTAGGGTTTTCCATTGTCTTACACAGAGATTTTTATGTCCTAGACATCTAAACAAATAGATTAGCCGATGTAGTCGTTTATTTAACGTGTGGTATTTAGATGCTAGCATAAACCGGCTTCAGTGAAGTTGCAAGAATCTGGCGGCCTCCATTGCCTTTAACGTGGGGCCGGCAAATGATAAAACGCGCCCGGAGATGTTTCTGTACATCCAATGAAGCAAGGCCTGCGCATGGCACTTCGTTGAGTCTCAGAAGCACGAATCCTACCACACTAGTCTGCTTCAGTTCTGCTCACGTTTAGTTCGAAAACGGCTCATCAAGGCCTCGCTGTGAACTGTGTCAGCCTTCATCTGTAAATTACCGTATTTTTCGCCCTATAAGACTATCTATTCGCCCTAGAAATCTATTATAGGAGGAAAAAAGATTCTGAAACAAATACTGTCTATTCGTCGTATAAGACGCACCAAATCTCCCCCCCCCTTTCCCCGCAGTTTTGGGGAAGAAAAAGGGAGAAAAATACGGTAATCATAAATGGGGACTGAGTTCAAGTCTTCTGAAGTAGATAAATAACGGGAGAAGATATTTGTCGCTAATGACCCCTTGTACTTATATGGTCATGTTTTATAAAATACTAGCAGACCCGTCGTGCGTTGCAACGATCTCAGTAAAAAGGAATATATATAGATAAAAAATAAATTACATTAAGGGTCACCAGGCCCATCAGTTTAAAATATGAAGTTCGAAAATCTGTTCATTTCAATCAATTTCATAACAAAAATATAAATATATGTATCTATATTTCTCAATATCGTGTAAAATTGAATGGGGAATACAATATTAAAAATTTAGTAAAAACACATTTAGGGCCCCTAGCCCCGATGAAATGGACATTATGAGATCAGTGCCCTATCGAATTTTAATATAGGCTTTTAAGTTTTTATATACCGCGTTTGGTCAAAATCCATTTATTTTCTCATTATCTAACACCTAAACTAATTTTTATATATATGTAGATATAAGGAAAACTACATTAAGGGGCTCCCAGGCCCGTTCAATTCAAGATGTACATTTTGAAAACATGTTCATTTAAATTCATTTTAATCATGGATATATTTCTCAAGATCGTTAAAAACTGAGTGGGAAATAATATCTTAGAGTATACACACAAAAAAAGACATTTGGGGCCCCCGGCCCATTCGATGTAAGATGTAAATTTCAAAATGCTGTTCATTTTAATTCAGTCTCATCATTGATATATTTCTTAAGATCGTTAAAATAGAATGGGAAATAATATCTCAAACACATACGAAAAAATACATTTGGGGCCCCCGGCCCTGAACAATTAAAAATTAGAAGTGCAGTGCCCTTTGTTATTTTAATATGGGCTACCAAGTTTTTATATTCCAAGTTTGGTTAAGATCCATTCATTTACTCAGTAGTTAACGCATAAACTCATTTTTATATAGCTCATAAAAGCAAAAAACGACATTAAGGGCCCCAGGGCCCATTTAGTGCAAGATGTCAAGTTCAAAACGCCTGCTTATTTCAATCAATTTCATTGTGGATATTTTTATCTATATTTTTCAAGATCTTTAATAATTGAATGGGGAATAAAATATTAAACGTTTATGAAATAAGACATTTTGGGCCCCCAGTCCCGAAGAAATGGACATTAGGAAATTAGTCCCTTTAGTATTTCTATATTGGCTACCAAGTTGTTATATACAAAGTTTGGTTAAGATCCATCAATTTACCTAATAGCTAACGCTTAAACTAATTTTTATATAGCTCATATATAAGAAAATAAATCATTTTATGGGCCCCCGGCGCCCCATGAGGGTTAAATTTTGAAAAAAAAGTAGCCAGTGACCATCCCAGGAGCGTACTCAAAAGTCTCCAAAAGTTTCATGGCGATCGGATGAATGGTTTAGTCAGCTATACAAAGACATGCATACATACATACTTTGATTTATATATATATAGATATAAGATTAGAAAAAACAACATTAAGGGCCCCCGGGCCCAATCGGTGCAAGAAATTAACTTTAAAATACCTGTTCATTTCAATCTGGATCATGATAGATATATTAGTCAATGCTTTTCAAGATCGTGTAAATCATACCGGGAATAAAGTATTTAACGCTTACAAAAAAAAAGATTTTGGGCCCCCGGCCCCGAAGGAACGGACATTAGGTGTTCAATGCCATATGGTACTTTAATGTTGGCTATCAAGTTGTTATGTACCAAGTTTGGTCAAGATCCATTCATTTTCCAAGCAGCTAAGCCCTAAACTAATTTTTATATAGCTCATATAAGAAAAAATTCTCATTATGGGCCCCCGGCGCCCCATGAGTGTTAAATTTTGAAAAAAGTAGCCTATTTCCATCCCTGGAGCGTACTCAAAAGTTTTATCCACGTCCCCTAACTATTCATCTTGCCAATTTATCTTCTTTCTCAATTGCAATTAAGGACTGCACTTTTAAACTTTTCGGCTGTATTTCACCCCTGTTCTCTTGCACTTTTCATCCTTTGGGAACTGCACTTTCCATTCTTTTTTAACTGCTCTTTCCATTCTTTTTTAACTGCACTTATCATCCTCTTGGGACTGAATTCTTCATCCTCCTTGGACTCCCTTTACATCCTCTCTGGACTTCTCTTTTCATCCTCTTGGGACTGAATTATTCAACCTCTTGGGACTGAATTCTTCATCCTCTTTGGACTCCCTTTTATCCTCTTGGGACTGAATTCTTCAACCTCTTGGGACTGAATTCTTCATCCTCTTTGGACTCCCTTTTATCCTCTTGGGACTGAATTCTTCAACCTCTTGGGACTGAATTCTTCATCCTCTTTGGACTCCTTTTTATACTCTTGGGAAAGAATTTTTCATGCTCGAGGAACAGCATTTTTTATCCTCTTTGAACTTGATGTTTCATTTTCGTGGGACTTCACTTTTTTATCCCTTTGGAACTGCACCTCTCATCCTCTTGTGACAGCACCTCTCATCGTCTTGTGACTGCACTTTCATCCTCTTGTGAATGCACCTCTCATCCTCTTGTGAATGCACCTCTCATCCTCTTGTGAATGCACCTCTCATCCTCTCGCGACTGCACTTTTCATCGTCTTGACTCTTGGGGCAGCAGTTTCCCCCTCTTCTACTTTATTTCCCAGCTCTTCGGCCGCACCTCCCCCCTTTTTCGAATGCAGTTCTCCTCTTCGAATACAGATCTCTCTCCTCATCGCGTGTACTTCGTGTGTGATCCTTATTTTTGTTTTATTTTTTCCCCGTGTTATTCGTGGCACCAAATTGTCCCCCTCCTTCTTCCCTGCCCTTCTCCCTTTTCATCTCCGGCCTGAGCACTTTCCCCCCTCGGACCTCTCTATGAATTTGACCGCGGAGCTCAGCTGATGAGGCGAATCGATAGGCTGGATGCGTGGCCCGAGTCCGGCCTGTTCCCCGTGGTGTCATGAGAGTCAAGAATCAGCTGAGTCCAAATTAGATTTTCGGGTGGTGGAAAAAATGGGGTGGGGTGGGAAGAAGATGGGGGGGGAGGGGGTCCCCAGGTTGGGCTAGAAAAAGTATGGTCACTGCTCTCAACAGGATGTCGTCACCCCCCCCCAGTTCTTTTATGCGTCTGGTGCTCTGATGGGGCGCAAACCTAATGGTCGCTTCATAATAGGTTTTTCTGGTCAGCCGACGAGGTCAAGCCAACTATCAACCGCTGCCATCGTCCACCCTTCCTCTTTAGGAGGCATTTCCCCGCGAGCAATTACTGGCGAGTTTGATGGTAGACACCGTCCATTTATTGACCAATCTCCTGGTTTTTGGTACGGCTTCCCCATCGACGCTGTGGGGGCATTCTGCTGTCTGCACTTGTACATAAATGTTCGTATATATCCATCGTTAGGTCACTACACCTGATAGATTCACTGTTATTTTTAATTCAAGTCCGCTTGTGTTGCGGGCGGAGAGGGAAAGATCTCCATCTGTGCTTACACAACTAATGTTGCTGGCCAGCAGATGGATAACATGAAAACAGGGTATGAGTGAGCCCGACAAGACGTCACAAAACGGCGAACGTTTCGACAAAAAGCCTTCTTCAACGCACAAATAGTACACAAACAAATAAAACGAATATAAAGAAATAAAAACTTACTCCTGTGAAATCCAGAGCAAAAGAGAGCAACCAAAATTTTGTTCGCCACATTTTGTTGATAGGCCACAATTCTCCCGACACATACATTCAATCTTTTCACCGGCACATTTCTTCTCGCTGGTGGCGTGTCATCCCTGCCCAAAGTTTAAAACTGAGTTTAGCTTCCCACGCGCTTTGTATCCGTCCAGCCGCACAGTTACCTAGTAACGGATATATTAAGATGATAATGTATCGTACGATTTTGTAACACACATTGATGCGGGGTATTACCGCATTACCTTACTTGCCGTCTTATCTTATCTTATCTATACAGACGCTCCTTCTATTAAGAAGATAATTGCGTCCACAGACCATGACAGATGATCTGTTGGAAAGTGATGCAGCGTTCACATGCCACGGCTTTGTGGGTTCCACGCATTACCCAGCCGCCTAACTAGTGTTAGGTACCCATTCGGAGCTGGGTGACTCAGGGACGCCCTAGGCCCCGGGAACGAATCCTTGCTGTCACATGGATTCGAACCCGTGACCATCGGTACGACAGTCGAGCGCGCCACTCGAACAATCGATTAAAGGAATAATCGTCAAGGTGAATCGTCAAGGGGTTGAATTCCAATTTACATGTATTTGTAAAGCTCATGCACTGCTTTGGGATACAGCAAACATGCAATGATGATTTAAATGCGCACGGGCTAGAAGTGCTCTTAAAGACGATTCTGATTCATCTTATATGTTAGTCGATGATCATGTTCGTTCAGATACTTGCACGACCTAGGTCGAAAATTACGGAACGAAGGCCATACTTGTAACCGCAAAGCGACTCTCAATGCCACGCGGAACACACAAAAACTTGGATAATGTGCCTTATAAGGTAAACTTACAGGCAATGTTCTCTTTAAGCAGACATCTCACTGACGCAGCGCTGCAAATTTTGATACTATCAGTGTTTGTAGGATGTAAAATTATGCACACACAAAATTTGTTGTGCAATTCTGCACACCAGTGACACCAGGTTTTATAATTATTATCAATATTAGTTTTAATTTTGAACACGGACCAACGAACATTAGAGTGAACATTGCTTACAGTCTCTAGGCACACCAATGCAGACGCATCCATAATTTTAAATTTAAAAAACATATTAAAATAAAAAAAAGGGCCAAATTGTTTCGCAACGCTCATGTATAAAGTTCGGATATCCTTGGTCGGCGCCATTACCAAAGAACTAAACCGCGATGGTCCAGAAATAATAACAAATATTTGAAACTGTCGTCCGAAAACTGAAGGCCGTGAGAAGCACCGGGTTATTATTTTTCATGCAAATAGCTTGATGTCGCTTAACGCGGGGATATGAAATAATTTTTATCGTGGAATCCAATTCTTGAGATGTCGATGCGCGGACGTTTGTTTTAAATGGGCTAGAAGATAATTGAGATTAAGAAAACTTCTCGCGAATTTTTTTTTACATGCCACCCTCCACCCTCTCTCTCAAAAAAAAAGTATCCTCCGCTCAGCGTAATCACACTTGACCGTGGGAAAATCATGCTTATGATTGCTCATTTCAGCGGCGGCTCCCTTCTAATGGAAGAGGGGTGGGGTGATATAACTGAACTATATTTGCGAAATAAACGACAAATGGTAACGGGAACCAGTTCCGTGTAATAAACTCACTGATTACCCCCCTCTCCCGCCAAACAGTTCAATCAAAATCATATCACGCGCAATTGACGCTTGCTGTCCTTTTGTCTCTTCCATTCATTTAGATAGCATCCCGAGAGCCTCTTTGTGGAAACCTTTTAACCGCCTTGCCTTCCCATTCCCATTGGTGAAATTAATTACACCGCGATCCACTGCCTTGATACACAAAAATAATAAATAAAAAAATTAATTACCAATAACTCGCCACGCGGTCGATTCTATACAATCAAACTCACTGGGATGACTTCCCTTTACGACCGTTGTTGATTAGTCCCGGGAGTGCGGAACTTGACTCCAGCTCGTAAATAGTTGGGGAAAGAATTTGAGTTATAGGATGCTCTATCCAATAACTACGGGATGTATGGAGGGGGGAGGGGGGATACAACGCTGCCGTCTTACGATGAGTTATGGTGAGCAGTCTTCGGCCTATCAGCTCTGTACTCAAACTTCGCGCTTTTTTCTCCGGGGTAGATCCATGAGCACGAACGCATAGGAAATCCCTTTAAAAAAAAAGATTTCAATCGTGAATCGTGTGTTGATAAGTTCACATTAGTGGCTTGGAAAAGCACCTTCGGGACTCACTGAGGCATGCAACCACAAGGTCTTGAATGATGAGCGGTGACGTCATACCATCTTGTTCGTGGGTTTATTTCCATCTCGCTGGCTACACGGATGTCGATGACATGATAGAGGAAGATAACGCGACTCCTTTTAATATTACTAGTGGCCGAAGTGTGGAGTCCCTGCACCAAGCTGCACACGCCACTATTTACGTTTCGCGGGCATTAGACCGGTGTCACATTCTGTGGAGGAAAAAAGTGCGATACCTGAAATCTCCAATCCCGACAATCGTGTGGAGCTCTGGTAATAATTACCAGGCGTTTCTGTCAGCTTCTTCGATAATGGAAGTCAAGTGCTGACAGTTTAACCGATGAATGGTCGGGGATGAGAGTGGGCTATTTAAAAAACGTGCCAAACCTACATACTTGGTGGGAAGAGTGAAAGCTTATTCATTTTCGTCTTATCACACATTCAAGTTACTGGTGTGGTAGCCTGCAGGGTAGGTTAAGCACAAGGTAGGGGGTCAACTTTACAAAAACACATTTAAATATATATATATATATATAATATATATAATATAATATGTAATTGTTTCCCCACATATAAAAAATGTCGCCTTTTGTGATCTGTTTTGATCACTTTCTATGCCATGCCTTTAACTTTTCACCTGATTGAGAATGAAAACAATCGCCAATTCAGGTGTAATTACTCCAGGGTATATATCTCGTACGTTTACCATTCAAGGGTAATCGGTTAGGTTTTTTTCTTTCAAGTTTGTTCAAGTGTTTTTATTTGTCATTGGCTTTAGAGAAGCCTTGCCTCACTTTTCGAAACCCGTGTTTTTTTTAGGTGGGAAAAAAAAATGTTTTTGCAACGCAGTTCTTAATAGCCGAGTCCCTCGTAAGCGGCGAGACGGCTCCTTGTTAACCACCAGGCAGGTTGCAGGTGCGGGACCTGGCATTCTCCACTGTTCAGTCGCCTGGCCCGGCTTCTGGCACTTGCCCGGGAAGCGACAGGAAATCAGATTAAGGTGAAACAATGCATATCAAGTAGGAGTGTGGCGCGAATGAACCAACTACCCGTTAATTCCCTGGGCGTTGAAATGGGAACGGTGGGGGCGGGGGTCAAAGGCGATTCGTTGAGGTGGCGTGTACAAAATGGAAGGGCGTGGGGCGGGGGGGAGCAAGGGCGTACACACCTGGAATGCGGGGTGTATTTACGTAGACTTTGGCATCTGTCACGGAATTCTGATGAGAATATGAATGATGTCCAGTGTTGTTGTTTTTTAAATTTTCAAAGACGTTGTTAGCAAACATTGTGTCCTAGTTCCTAGTGGACTTCGTGCAGCGTAGCACCATCGCTCGACCATTCAATGACATCACCACGAGGTGATGGTCGGCAGACATATTCTTTTAAAAGACGTTGGCCCTGCCGCCAAGGAATGTCTGGCATTCTCTGACTGTGGCTCATCCTCTGTTGTAACTAGCGGAATCTGAACTTTTTGTTACCCTGCTACCTGGTTTGTGTTAGTGAATGTGATCTGATCGTGAGGCGGGTTGGTAGTTGTTTATTCAAACTTAAAATCTTTAAAATAAAACGAATTTATTCTCTCTCTCTCTCTCTCTCTCTCTCTCTCTCTATATATATATCTATATATATATATATATATATATATATATACATATATATATATATATATATATATATATATATATATATATACATACACTAGCGTATCACACCCGTCAAAAGTGACGGAAGTTTTCAAAATAAATACACATCAGATTAAAAAATAACGTAATACTAATACAGAACTTTAATTTTTTTTAATTTTCATTTTGGATTCATTTATTATCATATCGAACAATTTTATGCGGAAAATTCGAAAAGAGTTATATTTGGTGCAGAATTTTTGGTGCGCACTATTGAACAAATCAGCATTACATCCAAGAAGCATTACATCCATTACGGGAATTATGTATGTTGATATGTATATCGTTTTGTTACATGAAATAAACTATTTAAAAAATTTAAAACCACTAAACAAAGTAAAAGTTGTAATTTATCACATGAACTAACATAAACACATATAATTACTCCGGCATTACTCGTTTTTCTATTTGGAACCCACTAAAGTATCAAAATGTACTACTCTCTCTTTGTGTTGCTAACTATTCCTGTCGGCGAAATTCATATTTTATTTGAGGACCGAAAACGACACCGTCCTCTTGTGTCGAGTGTCTATCTCACCATCACTTCCGCACCCAACGCCTCGGCTAACCGTCCTAGTCTAACCCAACCATCGCAGTCACGACATCTTTAAATAGTTTAACATCTGATCAATGTCTGATTCACGTCATCTTTAAATAGTTGAACATCCGATCAATGTCTGATTCACGGTCATCTTTAAATAGTTGAACATCTGATAACTGTTTTTTAACGTCATCTTTAAATAGTTGAACATCTGATCAAAGTCTGGTTCACGTCATCTTTAAATAGTTGAACACATCTGAACAATGTCTGATTCACGTCATCTTTAAATAGTTGAACATCTGATCAATGTCTGATTCGCGTCATCTTTAAATAGTTGAACATCTGATCAATGTCTGGTTCACGTCATTTTTAAACAGTTGAACATCTGATCAATGTCTGATTCACGTCATCTTTAAATAGTTGAACATCTGATCAATCTGTTTTTTTTAAAAAACAATTGGGCCGTGTGTATTTTTTCCCCCTGATCACTATAGAACGTACCCAGGGAACACCAGTTCCAATTATTTACGATCACATTGTGTCGTCCCTTCCATCCCCGCCCTCTAGCCCCGCATTGTACCCGGTAAAAGGTAACACCGACTTAGAGCAGCCACGTGTGTGTGTGTGTGTGGAGGTTACTCGGTTCGAACAAGTGGCTTCATTTCTTCAAAAAGTAATGGCAAGGCAAGAGAAAGAGTTTGAAGAAAAAAGAAATCGACCCCCGCTGTCTCAGACAGTTTTACTTGTACCATTAGGGGGCAAAGGTTGCGCGTTTCAAACGGTATAGTCCAGTCGTGCCGTCTTTACGGGCATACCCCCCCCTCCCACACGTCCTTAAAAAAAGAGTCTAGTCGTGGTGTGTATGTGGGCAGATCGCCCACTGGTCGCCAATCGCCCACTGGTCGCCATTGCATCCTCTTCGCCTTAAACCCAACGACTTAACCCTCTTTAGAATATCCGTCCGTTTACTGACACGGTGCTGGGAAAGTCCGAAGTATATGCCCATGCCATCTCCTTGCCTCTCTGCTCACCAACCTATGGTTACCAAAAACTTGCGTGGTATGGTTTCCTCAGGCCTTTCATCTCGTGATGCCAATAGATTTATATCATTATGGTTTTAGTGGAATCGGACGTGCCAGCGTCTTCGTTCTCCTGGGATGACTTGAAATTAAGACCACATGCACTTGCAGTCTCTAGAGATTTAAATATATATGTATTATCATTCAAATTTTTTGTGTTTTATTTTGAGCATCGTATGAAGGTGCACATCATGAAAATAGATGAGGGAATTGTTTGAGGGGCTGTACCAGGGGCGGGTTAAGACTGCACGGGGCCCCTGGCTGCAATTGAAACTGGGGCCCTATCCAGCCAGCGTCCCTTTAAATAAAATGATTGCTGACAGCTAATAATATAAGACTATAACTGTAACTTGTAACTAAATAGTCCATTGATTCTTTTCTCATAATTTTTCGGTACTACGGGATCGGATTCATCAAAAAACCGAACACGAAGTAATAACTGTTTGCCGGTATCGTAAAATTGAGTGTAGAAAAATAACTTTAAAAAAAAAGACAAATTAAAAAAAAATATATCCCCACTGGGATTCGAACCCGACAACGCTTGCACTACAAGCCTGTACCCTGCCACAAGACCACCAGATCTCGATGGGAAAAAAATTTAAAGATATAAAAAGTATTTACTATCGGGTCCAAATGGCCTATGGCATCCGTCCATCCTCATGGGATGATGGCGTTTCCTCCTGCTCCTCTACCCCCCTTCCCCTTTCTCCTGGCCCTTTTCTCCTCGCTCTTGACTGTAAGGGAAGCTTCCGCGACTTGGATGCCCTCGCGTACTTTAGCCCGCCAGGAGGTGCGCTCCTCAGCAATGGTTTCCCACGTTTTATGGTCTATCTGCGCCAGACTCATGTCTTTCTTGCAGACATCCTTGAAGCGCAAGCAGGGGCGTCCTCTCTTCCGCATACCAGTTGCCAGCTCACCGTAAAGCAGGGCTCTTGGAATGCGCTCCGAGTTCATCCTGCGGACATGTCCCAGCCACCGCAGGCGCCTCTCACTCAGGATTGAGTGCATGCTCAGCATATGACTCCTTCTGAGTACCTCGACATTCGTTATCTTGTCCTGCCACTTGATGTGCAGAATCCTGCGCAAGCATCGTAAGTGGAAGCTGTTGAGTTGCTTTGTTTGTTTGGCATAGGTCGTCCAGCACTCGCTGCCATAGAGGAGTGTGCTGAGCACAAATAACGGGTCCAAATAGCGATCAGATTAATGCATAAGATTTAATTATAATTATATTTTTAGGGATTCATGATTCATGCAAAAATGTGTACACCTTTATTATAAAATATACTAAATTTGGGGGCCTCTAAATCATCGGTGGTTCTTGGCTTTGGCCCGTTCAGCCCCCCTCTTAATCCGCCATAGGGCTGTACGTAAATTTTCGTGTGGATATGCGCGAGAGGAAATGGAGTGGGGCTGGAGGGGGGTCTCCATTGCTACTTTATCGAAGTTTACTTAAGCAGCTACACTCGGACGTTTAATTTCGTTCTCTTGTTTAACGAAGATCTCCGTACAAATTTAGTACGAACTGAGGCTAAGGATAGTCTCTTCGTACAGAAATCGACGGATCCACACAGATTTAAAAAGAAACAAAAAAAATCATGCCCTTTGAGCGCTTAGGGCTCTACTAAAATTATTTCACGATTCACGCAAGTGCCGCGAGATTTTCGGCCACCAAATCCGCCACTGCCTCCTCCTCCACTGACGTTCTAAATTATGTTTGCCATTTGTATATATATATATTTTTTATGTGCGTATTTTGTTTGTCGCATTCACCAGAGGCTTTTCAGAAAGTCTGCAGAACGACCTGACACAAACGTGATGTTGGCAACATCAACGTTACTCAGTGTCAGGTCTGTAGCAGATGAGTTCTGTTTGCCGCCTCACTCCCCCTAAACCATGTACCACCGCACTTCCACAGCGGCCGGGCTGACACGAGCTAGATGGTGTTGTGTTTTAGTTTCTGGCATTGCGCGTCATACATCGGCACCGTACAGTACACGGAGTCATTCGATACCTAAAATTACACCGAATTCTCCAGTACCTTGCACCTTGCATTGCACTGAATTATCCAGTACCTTGCACCTTGCATTGCACTGAATTCTCCAGTACCTTGCATTACACTGAATTCTCCAGTACCTTGCACCTTGCATTACACTGAATTCTCCAGTACCTTGCACCTTGCATTACACTGAATTCTCCAGTACCTTGCACCTTGCGTTACACTGAAACCATCGGTACCTTGCACCCTTGCATTACACTATATCCATCGTCACCTGGCATCCACAAGTACATTGTATTCCACGAAATTCATCATTTATATTCATAATATAGACTTCATCAGTACCTTGCATTACACGGAATCCATCAGTACCTTGCATTACACGGAATCCATCAGTACCTTGCATTACACGGAATCCATTAGTAGATTTAATTACAAGATTTTATCGTACCCAGCATTACTATTCCGTCGGTACTTTGCATTAACCTGAATCAATGGGTACCATGCATCTTGCATTACCTCGAATCCATCTGTAGTTATTCCCTGTACTTATATATACGATAAAAATTTGGCTGATTTCGGCCACCCACAAGAAGGAAGCAGAAGTTATAGAAGGGGGGGGGGAATACGTGGTGTGTGTGTGTTGGGAGGGGGGCTTTTTGTGAGAGGAATCCCTTGATTAGCAGTCAGTAAGAATTCTGTTTCCTTACCATGTCAGGAACTAATGAATACTAAGGTGGAAAATGCGATAATGTCCTAAGACGCTAATGAGCTGGTCTGAGCAAGGAGCGCATTCTCTCTCAAATGTGTCTAGGAGACGTCTAACGACGGATTTCAATTAAAGTTTAAACCAGACACCAAAGTTTCGGGCCACATAGTTTGACGGGAAACGCAAATTTAATTTTTAAAGGTGGTTGTTAGGGATGTCAGAAGAAAAAAAAATAAGCGAATCAAATTAGAAAATTCCCCCAAAAATGTGAATAATGTAGTAAGTTTGAATAAGGTTTTCTCAAAAACAAAACAAAAAATTCTTCAGGCATTTTGGCTAAAAGTCAAAAGATACGTTTTAAATGGCTTATCGTTAATTGAATTCTCTTGAACATTTTTTTGTCGAACTTCTTGCTTTTTTAACAAAAAAATAGCATTCAGTTTGGGTCATGTTAAGGTGAAGGCTAACAGATCGATTGTGAGACAACACCGTCAGAATTGATGTAATAACACTAAATTCTGCCCGTCAGAATTGATGTAATAACACTACATTCTGCCCGTCATAATTGATGTAATAACACTACATTCTGCCCGTCATAATTGATGTAATAACACTACATTCTGCCCGTCAGAATTGATGTAATAACACTACATTCTGCCCGTCAGAATTGATGTAATAACACTACATTCTGCCCGTCAGAATTGATGTAATAACACTACATTCTGCCCGTCAGAATTGATGTAATAACACTACATTCTGCCCGTCAGAATTGATGTAATAACACTACATTCTGTCCGTCAGAATTGATGTAATAACACTACATTCTGTCCGTCAGAATTGATGTAATAACACTACATTCTGTCCCGTCAGAATTGATGTAATAACACTACATTCTGTCCGTCAGAATTGATGTAATAACACTACATTCTGCCCGTCAGAATTGATGTAATAACACTACATTCTGCCCGTCAGAATTGATGTAATAACACTACATTCTGCCCGTCAGAATTGATGTAATAACACTACATTCTGTCCGTCAGAATTGATGTAATAACACTACATTCTGTCCGTCAGAATTGATGTAATAACACTACATTCTGTCCGTCAGAATTGATGTAATAACACTACATTCTGTCCGTCAGAATTGATGTAATAACACTACATTCTGTCCCGTCAGAATTGATGTAATAACACTACATTCTGCCCGTCAGAATTGATGTAATAACACTACATTCTGCCCGTCAGAATTGATGTAATAACACTACATTCTGCCCGTCAGAATTGATGTAATAACACTACATTCTGCCCGTCAGAATTGATGTAATAACACTACATTCTGCCCGTCAGAATTGATGTAATGACACTACATTCTGCCCGTCATAATTGATGTACTAACACTACATTCTGTCCGTCGACCCTTGTCACCATGACAGCTGAAGTATTGACCAATAGATCATAAGTCAGTGGAGCTCTCAATTGCATCTTCCCATCTAATCAAGTTCTTACAATTTTTTAGTAAACAAGAAAACAAGAATAACAACGAAATATTGACTTAAATTTGAAATCATTTTCATCGCTCCATGGGTGCGTTCAGTTTTGTTTCCGCGCCCCACCTGCATCTGTGAATTTGATATTTCCTGTAATTATTTCATCCTCCTCTCTCTCTCCTCCTCCCCAAACTACTTACCCCCTCACCTCAATATTTTCTCTCTTTTTTCCCCCCACCTGTTTTTCTGGAAAATTCGTGAATCTCTTCAGATAAGACCTGGCAATCTGCGGCGCCAGGCATACAAGTCCATGAGCGCAAACCCCCACTTACACGCCGGAGCGATGTTTATTTTCCGAGGTATCGTTTCGAAAGAAGATGGAGCCGTAAGCGAGGCCCGAGAAAACTCTGGGGGTGTTTTCTCTCCTCCCCATCTCTTTCTTTCTTTCTTTCCCTCTCTTTTTTCTTCTTTTTTTTTAAAAACTTGATTAAAGGTAGAACAGGTATAAGTTTGAGAGTTTGTTGAAAGAGGCACCACGCAGCAACAACACTGCGACGGTGCCGTTATACCGGGGGAGAACAAATTATTAGATCCCGTGATGATGGAGAAGGGTGAGCCGAGCGTCAGTGCTGGATTGACAGGTGGGGAACGAATTGGTCGTCACTCATACTTAGAGACGGGATCGTGACGGTGGTGGTGGTGGTGGTGGTGACGGGGTGTTGAGTTGACCGAATTAAGGAGAGAGGGGGAGAGGGAGAGAGAGCCTGAGACAAGTGTAATCCTGCGCCTCTAATCCCGTTCATCCTCACGGCTTTTAAACCTTGAAAGGTTATCCGTGGAATAGGCCCGAAAGCGCTTCAGTAGATCGTTGTTGAGCTGAAGATAAACAGTTTTTCGTTTTTGAATGCTGAAATGTAAGTCAAATCAGTGACGGATTGTTAACAAAAGAGTTGTTTGGGCGAATGTTAATGAAAGCAATTACACTGTTCCTGTTTTTCTTATCTTTCTTTCCATTTTAAGTTTTCTTCATGCTGAAAAGAGAAAAATTGTCGTAAATTCGCACTGTGATAACTTACACAGAGATGGCAGTATATAAAAACAAAATAAGCATCATTAATATGAAATCAGGGAGTGAACTGCGTAAACCAGGGGTGGGCAAACTACATGCGGCCCGCTAAGGAGTTGTTGTTTTTTTTTGCGGCCCGCGGAAGCCTGCTGTAATATAGAAAAAAAATCAATAAATGTATGTTAAAGATGGACGTTTGTACTTTAATCAAGGCTAAAATTTGTTTAGGTGTGGCCCCTTGATGTTTCATTTCTTACTAATGTGGCCCTCGCCCTAAAATGTTTGCCCACCCCTGGCGTAAACGTATTACTTCCACTTGCATTTTGTTCTTGTATATTTTAGTGTACACAAACTCTTTCTTGGAATATGATGAGAAAGTTGAATATACTGGCTGTGTTGTTTCAATTATGTTTTCAATCTACTGAACTGATCAAACCCGCCTCAGTTTTGATGACTCTGCTCAGGGAGCGAGATATCAGTCATGGTAATTACGTTCGGACATTTTTTTGAGTCATAATAATGACGTGCTTTCGCAGAAGTCAACAAAAGCAAACACCTCAACATATGACGTCTCTAAAACAAAAGCCTCACCATATGACGTCTCTAAAACAAAAGCCTCACCATATGGCGTCTCTAAAACAAAAGCCTCACCATATGACGTCTCTAAAACAAAAGCTTCACCATATGGCGTCTCTAAAACAAAAGCCTCCCCATATGACGTCTCTAAAACAAAAGCCTCACCATATGGCGTCTCTAAAACAAAAGCCTCACCGTATGACGTCTCTAAACCAAAAGCCTCGCCAGTTTGGTGACTTAAAAATAAAGACGCAAATCTCCCGAGGTTTCGTTACCTTCGTTCGGCCACTTATTTTTTACATTTAACTTTTCTTTCTGGGTGTCTCATGCCTGCCTGATTTAGAACCGTCTGTCGGCTTAACCACTGTCTAAAGATATACCGCAGCTTAGAATGAGGATAAAACTTGATACGGGCATGCAGCCGCAGATAGGAATATCCTCTTGGAAATTACTTGTCTGGGACCGCACCTGGTTTCTACTCTCAGACAAGAAACGTTTATCAACATCTATATGACTAATATGAGATAGAGAAGTTAGTCGATATTTTCAATAATTTTGGCTTTTCTCCTCATAAAATTCCCTTGCTCTTGCCAAGGCCCGACTCTGGTCGTTCCCTCTGTGGAGGGAGTCACGCACGTTCAGCTCTGCCACGTTAACGATCTATAAGTCTCCACCGTCCCGGGGCACTTCGAGCATCAAATCCTTGATGATAGTACCCTTACTCCCCCCTAATTGATACTACATTATCATTAAAGCTTATCATGATAATCATCCTTCAGGATGCCGTGTCGATCCCCGAGACCTCCCCCCACCCCACCCCACCCCCTTTTTTTTACAGCCGTGTTCCAATTTAAAGTTGAACCCCGCGGCTTCGCCCCACGGTTCTTCATCCTTTCCTGGCTCCTATCTCCATCTATCTCGTGTGTGTAGTCTGCTGTACCGAGGGGGCCGGGGGCGAAGATAAGGAAACCCAGGGATTCTCATCTTGTGGTTCAAAATCTTATAGACCCGGGAATCTCACGATTCCTTTACCTACGTTGTAAATGAGAGATCTCACCGCTAAAAATTGGGTTCTAAAAATTATTTAACGTCCGTATGGTGATGGAACGAAGAAATGGATATATGGCACCTTTACAAATTCCATTCAACTGTGTTATGAAGAACCAATGATAATTTGTTTTAAAAATTATAGAACCCTCGGTACACTTTTTAATTGAGAGCCAGTATGTATATTTGTAATAAAAGTGCCTTTGGACTGTTAAGACCAATGGTTCTCCTAGCAAAATTTTACGGAGCCACACACACATTCTCTTTTTTTCCCCCCTTCAATAAGACTAGGTTTAAAATACAACTAAACAATATGGTGAATGTATTCAATATATGTAAAAATAAGAAAATATTCTTTGGAATTGTTAATTTTTAAATTTTGTACTTTTTATATTGTTAGTCATCTTTCCAGTTCTTTTGAAATTGCGGAATAATCTTCAAGACATAAGTAACTCAGGTATAAAAAGTACGGTTTTTCCGATGATTGTTTGATCGCACGGTGCGCCTGGTGCGTAACACGAAACCCACCAGTCGATACAGGTTTCAGTTCTTAAAAAATAAATGCTTTTGACAGAAGGAAATGACTACCAATCACGTGTTTGCTCAACTTGTAGAGAGTCGTCGTCTAAGTAGACGAAAAAAATGTTTTTTTAAATTTGCAAGCTCTTGATTTGTTTATTTTAATTATTCCTTTCGTAAATTTTTTTAAAGCAAATTCACCTTCTCGCTGATTCGTATGCTACGATCAAGAAGTTTCCATTACTAATTGATTGTGTCTTGCACCTATGAAAATCCCCCCCCCCAACACAAAAAAATCAACCATGAAAATAAATTAAGGCAACATTTCACTGCTGTGGAAAGTGGACAATTTAGCAGTCGCTCTTCGGTTGCTTACCGTGTTATTAAAACAGAACATTACACAATTTTTAAAAAATGTGTTTAAAACTAGGTATCGATTAAATTTCACCAGGGTCGGTAAGTTATGACGGCGCTTTACATGAAGATAATAACATACGTATAAGTATTAAATAAACATGCATATTATAACAACCACATACATGACAGTACATTACACATGAGCTACGTTAATCATTAAAAGAAATGTTGTTTCATTAATTTTGAAAATAAATTTTGAAAAGATTTGTCTTAAGAGCAGTCTTGAAGGACTTGGTAGTTGGAATACTATGGAGGATGTGTGGTAGAGAATTCCATTGTTAGACTGCACAAAAATAGAAAGACCTTTCGCCAAATGTTTTAGTGCGTGTCTTAGGAACAGAGAGAATACGTGTGTCTGCAGAAGAGCTTAGCTGACGAGTGGCTGAGTAGACCGACAGAATTCAGTAAGATAGGAAGGGAAGAAAAGAAGTTGTGACAGAGGACGGCCAGTTTGTAATCAATTCAGACTTGTATAGGTAGCCAATGAAGTGAGTAAAGTAGCTGAGTAACATGGTCATGTCCCCTTAAGAACTAGTCTGGCAGCTGAATTTTGAACTTTCTGTAGTTTTTCAATGCAATGTTTTGGCGCACCTGACAGAAGAGAATTGCAATAATCAATTCGAGCTATAGAACAAGAGCACAGACTAGAGTTTTTGTTGGCTTAACTGTTAGGTAGAGTCGGATTGAGCTGATTTGACGGATGGCAGTGTAGGCAAAGCGACATATGTGATTGATGAAGTTGTTGGTAGACATGTTTTCAGAAATAATGTAGCCAAGATTTCTAGTCGATTTTGTGAACAGTATATCAGAACTGGCCACCTGAATAGAATTCGGAAGAGACAAACTAATGCGTGATTTATTGTTGCAAAATAGAAGTGCTTCAGTCTTGTCATCATTCAGCTTGAGCTTGCTTGTTGAAACGCATCCAAGACTTTACCTCATCAATGCACTCCTGCATCAATTGGACAGTGGATTCAATAACAGAGGTATCAGTGTGAGTGTATAACTGAGTATCATCTGCAAATGATTGGCTTTTAACTGTATCTCTTTTATATGATTAACTGTATCTATTTTGTTTGAAATTTTCACGCCATCGAACGGGTCGACTGAATACAGTTCGTCTTCTCGATCTAACTTCCCATAAATATTTAAAGCGGGACGAGACTCTAAGCTGAACTTCTTTGTTTGCGTCACAGAGCACGGGGGTTCCTGTAATACAGCTGGTCCCTTGAGTAAACCGCCGCAACCAAAGTTGAAACTGGGTCTGAGGTGATGGGAATTACTATGATAGACTCAGAAATCTTCAATCCTGTTTATTATAATATTTTTTAACAAAGGCTTTTATTGGATGGCACCCGTTTCTTCAATTGTGTTTTATCAGCGCTTATCAAGACTCTTTGATAATTTAAAGAAAATACATATTTTGTGCAAATATGCCGAACATTCTTGAAACATTAACCCATTAAGCCTTACAACAAGGCTTTTATTTATAATCATCTAATAATTTTTGTTCTGTTTCGTTGGTGGGGGAGGGAACGTAAACACTGACACTGTTTAAGAACCACTGGTGTATGCTTTTATCGGCCCATGACTTTAATACATCGCTTCTCTGGCCTGACACGAAATCAAACAAATATTTCTCTGGATTTACCTGTATCGCTCTTTAGCTGTGGTCTCAAGGCACACTTCCTTCCACTCTCTTTTGAAACACCAGAAACCCCCGCACACATTTTCTGGGTTTCCTTCTGCTGTGCCTCCACCATCTTACTCACAGTCATACTCACGGTGATTGCGGTTAGAGATATGAGACTTGTGGGCCATGCCCTGGATGGTTTCTCGATAACCTCAGTTGTCTGAAGAACAGAAGTCTTTCCTGGTCAAATTTTTGTTGTTTTTTCCCCCTTCTAAATCACTGGGTTAAAACCTCAATAGATGTCAACCCAATCGTTTATGTGTCCCGACTTAGTGCAAGGTGTCCATTAGTCTCAAGCGTTACTTACAGCTGCCATTTATTAATTTTCCCCCCTGCACATCAATCGCAAACATCTTTCGTTGGACAGAGAATGTACGTTTTGAGCGTACACGGCCTGACCATTAGGGGAGATATTGTCTGACATAGAAATAAACGCGTACATTTGTGTTTCAACAACTTATTAAATAATAGCCATTTAAAAAAAATAATATTTTTTGTACTTAAGAAATTGAGTTTCTGTTTATTCATTCCTTAAAGTTTCTGTTTTATTCATTCCTTAGATTCAGCCCAACCACAACCCAACCCACCTTTCAGTTTGTGTTAATAAATTTATATTATTTTTTTTTCTTAAAAGCAAGACTGGCTTATCATCCATTACCTATTACGATAGGCAGTCATGTTGGTTCATTTGGGTCAAAGAGGCTTTTCACTCTTTACTTGTGTACCCCTTTGGCTTACTGACTTGATGATTCTGTAAAACCAATTTTGTTTTTTTAATTAAAAAAAAATGTTTTTTTTTAAAACACAACAAACAACAAAAAAAAGAATTTCGTATCATCTTCTGTCACTTGCGCGTGCTGTCTTTCCCCTAACTCCATCTAGTACTAGGCTGACACACGTTAGTTGTCAGACAGACAGTCGTTTGTCAATGCTTGTTTCCGTTCTTACTGTCATTTTATAGTTGGAAAGATAATTAGTTCACAAGACTAGCAATTTGGGAAAATAAATAATCGAAAAGATCTATCTAGAATTTAATATTATAAACACCGAAAGGCATTAATATTTTTTTGTTTATGAGACATCAGGAATGTTCAATAAAAATGAATAGTTCTAGATGAATTCTAGATATACAAAATTCGGGTTCCTATCCATGGTGATGACGGCGAACAAACTGACTCCCATACCTATAACCTTTCTGCCTCACCGGGTACCCGTACACTCGGCGTCGTGAGTCGAACGTAGATATTACTCCAATATTTGACCGACAAGAATTATTGGACACCTTGGCCCCAGGAATGGAAATAGGGCTTAGATTCTTAACGCCTAGATCACGTAGCCGCCACACACAAGCACGGCCATCCGACAGTTGTACTCCAGGGCCACTTTCTAAGCAAAGCCCCGACCCCGCGAAGACACTCTCGCCCCGCGGCTGTCCCCAAGCCTTCCCTCCCAAAGGGGCCATCACAAGTGATCGAGGGGGAACATCCGCCCCGTATCGTATCGGCCCGAGAAACAACAACAAGCAAACGCAAGGTTGTCGGGCACGTGGTGCCCAGACACGACCATTCAGATGTCTGCCACCGACCCGCGATGCCTAACATCTGATTAGCCTGAGATTTTGTAGCCGCAGGTAGAAGGTTTCACCGGCTGATGGATGTCATGGTGCAGTGCTCTTGGCCTTTCATCCCTCGGGGAAATATCAAATGCAACGATGAAACACCTTTTGTTCCATTTTTTTCTCCTTTAAAAAAAATAAATAATTATTATAATTTTCAATCGACTCTGCTGTATTTGAAATCCAATGAAGTTCTTCGAAAGTACAGGCATATGCCGCACATTGAAGTTTCTAAAAAATGCTGGCTCAAGTTTTGGGAAAGACATTGGTATCATTTATTTCTGAGAGCTCTACATACTTTGGTCCCCTAAATCAGTGCTTCTCAAAGTGGTGGTCCGTGGACCGGTGCCGGTCCGTGGGCCATCCGCTGCAGGTCCGCAGATGTTCTCAAAAAAAGGACAGGAAAAAATTGTCAGTGCAGGGAAAATAGTGCACCGGTCCCTGTTGAAATGGAAAAAAATCCTGCCGGTCCGCCATACTAAAAAGTTTGAGAAGCACTGCCCTAAAAATATTTTTTAAAGTACCGACTGTTGGGTGTTTCCACGAACCGCGTCATGGTTTAAAATACAGAGATATTCCCAGAACCGACATATCTCAATGAGTCTTAGAACGTGACGTCATTGCCACATCTTACGCGCGCACACCCGTCATTGGCCTTGGAGCAATCAGTCATCTATTCCCTTGAAATCCAAACGAAAAATGTCTTAGATCCCTGCGTCAGCTTTGGTATTTGAGAGCGTTGTTGATTTCGTCATTGTTGTTACCTCTCAGCAATTCTTACCCATGGCAGCCTGTCCCTGTTTCCCCTACACACGACCACTGACATGCACACCCCCCCTTTCCCCAACAATCAACAATTTATGGGCTTCCCCTGCGAGTAAGTGGTCGAGTTTCAAAACACTGAAATAGGTGTGAAGATAAAATTGGAAAAAGTAGTTACATTTTGAGGTGTGGTGGGGGGGTGGGGGGAGGGGAAGAGAAAAGAAAGAAAGAAAGAAAGAAAGAAAAGAGGTTTTGGCGGGGTTGATGTTACCACCTTCTGAGCGGAAAGGCGTCTTTATAAACAACTGTTGCTACAAAGTGATCACAAAAGTTTAAAGCTTTCTGAAGTGGACAAAAAATAGAGCTCTACCTTGCTAGGAACTGGGGCAGCGGTTAGGTACACAATCCGAACCAACAGGAAGGCGTGATGTTTCTAATGGAAGAGTAAGGAATTTATATAAATATTATTATTATTATTTTCAATCTGAGAAAAGTTTGGCAATTCCTGGTCACGATATCGTACCTTTAGTGCGTGGGCGGGGGTGTGCTGACTTGAAGTGAAATGAATTAAAGAAAAACTGAGGAGAACCACTGGCTGGCCAAAGACTAGAAAGGCGTTGTCAACAATTACTACAGTGTCCACCATTGTACCATTTGATGCGGCGAAAGGGCGGGGCGGGTGTTGCGGTTTTTTTAGGGTGGTGGCGAGAATTAATTTCAATATATCGAAGGTAAAACATCGGGACAAGAGAGATTCGTTGGGCAGAGACAAGAAAAACGTACAGGCGACTCGCTGGCCCAAGTCAAGAGAGACGTATAGTATAGGCTACTAAGCTGGCCAAAGACAAGAGAGATGTACAGATCACTCTCTGGCCCAAGTCAAGAGAGACGTACAGGCCACTCGCTGGCCAAAGACAAAAGAGACGTACATGCCATTCGCAGGCCAAAGACAAAAGAGACGTACAGGCCACTCGCTGGCCAAAGACAAGAGAGACGCCCATGCCACTTGCTGGCCAAAGACAAGAGAGACGTACAGGCCACTCAGTGGCCAAAGACAAGAGGGACGTACAGGCCACTCGCTGGCCAAATGGCAAATAATCCAATGGTAGCTTTGAGGTGTGTGGCTTCATTCATTACAACAAAAGCACAACCATAGCGTTATCAGGGTTGCTCTTCCAAAACAAAGTCTCCTTTATGTATTTTGTCCATTATTATAATAATAATCATTGATTTAGAACTTACATTAAATTTTTGAACGGCAATGTGCAGAACGCTTCTCTGTTTTCGAATATCGAGAAATAGTGACACATGTAAAACACGAAATGTTTTACAGACAATTTTTGTAATCAGGGCTTTAGTTTGGCTGGAGTCGTCTTCCCTCCCCCCCACCCCCCTTTTCCCCGATTTCTTAAATTCATCATGTGCATTTATTTTGTAATTTAATATTTTTGCTAGAATTATAGAATTAGAAAACATATCACTATTTTCAAATCATTAGTTGTTGGTGTTTTTCATAAATATTCTCTGGAAATCCTAACCCCCCTAACTCTTGACCCGTAGTCAATCCTTGGATCAAAATAAAATAATTTTAGAATATGTATAAATATAAAAATGTTTTTTTTAAATTTTTTTTAATGCTTCTAATGTAAACTGTCTCCGACCCTTCGTAACCAAGGGTCGTAATTGTCTATATGAGTCTAGTCAATTAAAAACTAAATTCATGAATAATAAAAAAAACATTTTCAATTATTTCTGTTAAATACGTGTAAATTTCGTAATATTTTCTTTTAAATTTTATTCAGGATGTGCAAAATGAAGGTATGCTTTCGTAAGAGATGGCCCGATTGTTCGAGGGTAGCACTAATATCATTAATACAGGTTTTTGTTAAATATAAACTTTAGCTGATGTAAGTTCAAAGATAATTTGTATAGAGAGGTATCTATGACTGCACATACTCTCGCGAGGTATTTTAACTGTACATACTCTGGCGAGTTATCTTTAGCTGTACACATAGACGCATTCTGCGAATACGCTGATTACCCTTCAAACGATTGGGGCTTTATAAACCCACTGAAATAAAGATGTTCGTATTTTCTTATCCAATTGAAGCAACTTCAATAATTAACTCATATCCAGCCAGAGTCGCAGACTCTATAAATAAACATCTTAAACCTCAGGTACACTGCATGAGAGATGAAATCATGTCTACGTGGAGCTGGTCTGTTTCTTGTCCGACCCAGCGTTTAAAACGAGGGTCGTGAGATGTCTTAGTTTAGAAGCGCCCACTATCTTAAGAGTTCCAAAAGTTAAACATGGTTCAAACCCCTCGGGCGATTATCTTTTAAAAGACTACATCTAGCCGTCCAATGACGCCGGCGGTCTCATTATTGTTCGCAACAAGCTTCATGTAATCTCAGTTGTCATAGTTACCATTTTTCTATACAACATCAGAAATGTGTCTTTACCTATATTTACATTCTTTCAGGTGATTATTTTTTTTTCTTTCTATCTCTCTCTGTACCATCATATTGTAAACACACTGGTCTCGGTTGTTCATTCCATTGCATTTTATTCATTCACATTTTGCCAAACTTATGTATACACTTTTAGGAGAAATGAAAAATAATAAGTTTCCAAACTAAGACGGACCTAACTGCGCTACATAGCACGAAAAGCTAACCGATAGTATTGAAAGTACGGCAATTGCAACAATATTCAGGAAACACTAGGCCCATCTACAAATTGAGAACCGTCTCTAGGAACGAACACGTAAATACTATGTTATACCAAAAATATCTTCACTTCCAATAACCCACTTGTTTTAAAAGGCCCAGCAACAAACGCACGACGGCTGCCAGCACTTAGATAACACGGGGCGGCCCTCACCGAGTCCTTTGATTAGAGCCACGGGGGAAGAGCCAAAACTTTCAGACGCCAATTAAACGCTAAGGGGGGAAGACACGTCAGCGCCCTTTTTTGATCATGTTACCCAACACTTCTTCACGACTAGATTGATCGTTTGATCGACTGTTTCTATAAGCACAATGGTCTTGCGGTGCGTTTTTTTTTAACGCAGTGAAATACAGCTGGGTTTTTTTTTCCTCAAGGAACCGTGTTCGGAATGCGCGTGTTAGCGGTGGTCATTTGATTGTGGCAATGATGGAAGTGTTGTCTTGGCTTCTTTGGTAAAGCTAGATATTGGCGTGTGCGTGTGTCTCAAGCTCGAGACACTGGTTTATGAAACTGCAGTACCTTCAGGATGTAGTATGTTGTCACATCAAAGACATATATTTTGCTTCCGGGCAACAAAATAAAATATAAAAAAACATTGCTCCATTGCAAATAGTCTAATTGGAATCCTAGCCTTTGGTCTAGTGATATATTGCCGCGATGAGAGAATGGACTCCGAGTAATATCAACGCAGCAGCCCATTTTATCCCATCTAGCGGCACTCGGACATCAAAAGCCACTAACACGACGCCCATTCCATCACAGCTCTGTTCCAATAATTTTAATTTATTGTTTTCACGACTGAACGTTTATCCACTACCCTATTACATTTTAGTTGTTCCCCCACTCACCAACTCTTTCCCCCACTCACCAACTCTTTCCCCCACTCACCAACTCTTTCCCCCACTCACCAACTCTTTCCCCCACTCACCAACTCTTTCCCCCACTCACCAACTCTTTCCCCCACTCACCAACTCTTTCCCCCACTCACCAACTCTTTCCCCCACTCACCAACTCTTTCCCCCACTCACCAACTCTTTCCCCCACTCACCAACTCTTTCCCCCACTCACCAACTCTTTCCCCCACTCACCAACTCTTTCCCCCACTCACCAACTCTTTCCCCCACTCACCAACTCTTTCCCCCACTCACCAACTCTTTCCCCCACTCACCAACTCTTTCCCCCACTCACCAACTCTTTCCCCCACTCACCAACTCTTTCCCCCACTCACCAACTCTTTCCCCCACTCACCAACTCTTTCCCCCACTCACCAACTCTTTCCCCCACTCACCAACTCTTTCCCCCACTCACCAACTCTTTCCCCCACTCACCAACTCTTTCCCCCACTCACCAACTCTTTCCCCCACTCACCAACTCTTTCCCCCACTCACCAACTCTTTCCCCCACTCACCAACTCTTTCCCCCACTCACCAACTCTTTCCCCCACTCACCAACTCTTTCCCCCACTCACCAACTCTTTCCCCCACTCACCAACTCTTTCCCCCACTCACCAACTCTTTCCCCCACTCACCAACTCTTTCCCCCACTCACCAACTCTTTCCCCCACTCACCAACTCTTTCCCCCACTCACCAACTCTTTCCCCCACTCACCAACTCTTTCCCCCACTCACCAACTCTTTCCCCCACTCACCAACTCTTTCCCCCACTCACCAACTCTTTTCCCCACTCTCGAACGATGTTTTTTTTTAACGCCCCCTTTTCAACTCGCCCCCCTTAGCGCTCTTTGTTCCCCACCCCTCCCATGTCTCGGAGTGAGCACTCAGGTGTTCGTGCCCGTGTAGCTCTATGTTGTAGTAGCGAGCACTCAATCCGCAGAGCAGTGATATCGCCCCGCGCATTGTTTGTGTTTGTTTTCACTTTCTGACACCCCGGCGTTTTCGCAAGGGCTCCGAGGTGCCGCCTAGCCATTTAAGCGAAAATGGTTGTTCTTCACTTCGACATCCACTGACTTGTTTGTCAGTGGCGTCGTTCGATGACTCCCGACCAGAGCGCATGACAAACGGCCACACTTGACTTTGATTTTTAAGGTTGCACTACGTCGCTATACAGATAACGCAGGATCCTTTTATTTCATCCCTTACCTGTCTATGAAAAGAACTACATCTTCCACTAAAACGTTCCACTCATGTTACTTTACCAAAATGCTATGTTCGTGATTTCTTCATGACCAATTTTTCGTCGGACGAAATGCAACAAAAGACTTTTACACCAGGGTACAGTGTTTACATCGCATAATCTTTTGAAACCCATTATGCAGATATGGGAAGGAACATTGATACTAAATGTTCCGCTTTAGTTTGATGAGCTAGAGACCCCAGCGGTGATATTGGCTCACAGAACTCCATTTCGAGAGATATTTCCGACCAGGAACTACGAAGCGTAGGAATATTTTCGATATTTCATTTATCAAGATTTCCTGGTAAAAACACCCCCCCTCCCCTGGGGTACAACATCCCCACCCCCCTCCCTAACCAACACCGTTTTCTTCCCCCCGAGAAGGTGTTCCGGACCATGAAACAAGATTGAGCGCTTCCTTACGATTCTATTATAGATTCAATGCAAGTTTCTGCGTGTCAGTGGGAGCATGAGTTATCTTGAATATAGAAAATGCCAGCTTCATCTCATCTGTTCATCGGAGCGAATGGATGGCTCGCACCAGACGGGAAGCGTCTTCATAAGCTACTTGTGCAAGCGTTGCTCTCACTCCTCTCACCCAACACACACGCGCACGCACACACACACACACACACACACATACTCTCACACACACACACACACACACCGGCGAAACGGCTAATTTCTTACATTCCCCATCCGTTAACATATAATTATTTACAGATGGGCCGTATTCATTATCATTGACAATTTTTTTAAAAGCAGAAAATTTGCTGTTTCCAAGATTGCCCACACATGTTTCTTTCAACGATGCACAGCCATATCAACTAGGTTAATGAGCGCCTTCACACCCCCCCCCCTTGACCCTTTCTTATGACGTTAAAACTAAACAGACAACTCGTTTTCAATCACACACACACACACACAAAACCCAACAATATTACAAATCTTTAATATGCCATTACCTCCACAAAATTTGAAGGGGCTCGCTCATCACCACCAGTGTGACTATTCATCCTCTCCACTAACTTTCGAAATGTATGCATCAGACTTTGACAATAGTTTTGAGCAAGTGCCCTATTCAATGAAAACATTAAAATAATTTATGCACATGGTTTAGATATCTTTATAGTTTGAATTTAAAAATAAAGAGAAAATAATAATAATAAACATGGAAAACGATTTCGGAACCGCTGCGTGGCATGCTGCTTGGATGATAATATTTCTGTGCAAAAAAGCAACGCTCCTCTCCCCCAACCCTTTCTTTTTAATATCCTGTCCTGGTATGGTAAGCTATTAAATGAACATAAAACAAGGAATCTGCTTCACGTGAGTTCTTTTCTTCCGCACGTCACTCGTAGGTCTGTTCATTACCTTCCCCCACACACACTCTCGATCTCTCTTCTTTCCTCCACCACACTGGCTCTCTCTCTTACACTCTCTTTCCTGCCTCTATCTCCCTCTCTCTCTTTTATACAGAAAGGTCGAGATGACTTCTTTCTCTCTCTCTCTCTCTCTCTCTCTCTCTCTCTCTCTCTCTCTCTCTCTCTCTCTCTCTCTCTCTCTCTCTCTCCTTTCCCTCTCTCAATCTCCCTTTCTCTTTTATACACATGCGCCGACGATGACCCTCCTCTCTCTCTCTCTCTCACTCTCACTATATCTCTCCTTCTCGCAGTCACTCCCCATCAACCTACCCTAGCCTCCCCCTCTCCCCCGTTTGATTGATGAGCACCATGGCGAGTATGTTTTATTTGGCAAGCTGACAAGGTTTGACAAATTGGCCAACTTCTCTCCCAACAACCGAAGCGATCTTACAACACAACGTGGCCAGTCTCCAGCAACGCCTCGCAAGATATTACGTTTTGTGATGAGGAGCGGGAACCTCTTACAAAGTTTTTTTTTAGGTAGCCCCCCCTCCCCTTCAACTTTACCCGGCGGGGCCTTCGTAAATACATATAGAGTGGACTTTGTCGTTGTTTTGACACCACACCCACACACAAACGCGTGTGTTGGGGGAAAAGTTGACACCACATGAAGTCCCCAAGAGCCCAAAACGTGATCTGGAATGTCAACATCCATTCTTATATCATCAAACGAACTTGTAAATTTTAACATCGCTGTAAGAACAGTTTACACACATATTCACTTGCCTATCTGAATCTAATAATTCCATACTTGTGGTGTTCTCGATGGACTTAGTTTAAAGGAGGCAAATCGGCACTAGTGTATCATTATAGACCAGTTGTTCGTATATTTATTTTAAAACTATTTTTCAAAGTAGAAACTGACCCATGCAAAGCTGAACTCAAACGTTAACATTGCATTCAATTGAACACTTTAGAATCGGTAAAGATACTTCGTTAGTTTCCACTCGAAGCCTAAATTTTAACAGTTGATCTGTTATCAGTGTTATATACTGTCTACGTTCCGCCTCTAAACGCCAAACGCTTTTCGCTGATTTTGAATAAGAAACTTGGGTGTCCTTTTCAAGACCCCCCCCTCGCCTTTTGAGTCTCTCACCAGTCTCATGGAATGAAAGATTCAGTTGTTCTCGAGGTCCTAAGATGCCGTCAAGTTTGTGTTATGTATTACATATCTCCAATTCCTTTAACAACACCACAACAATAAACCTATTTGTTTACAACCCTTCTTTTGGTTTTTGGCTCTTAGCTCAAATCCCCGGTCTGCACGCGGAAGTCGTTTGTTTAGCCTTACCTTATGTTCAACGGGATATTTAAATTGACAGTCATACGCTAGAGTCGTGTATCCGAACCAGCCTTTTCAACTCGTAGTTTGTTAATTAGCCGTGCGCACCTTGCAAGTACCCCGTGCACACCTGATTCGGTCAACATTCGTGCACACCCAATTATCATCCCGTGCGCACCGCTTAGCTCCACACTCCCGCCCATTATCATCACGTGTGCCCCGATTATCTCTGCGGGTTTTCCCGGAGATCGTCGGTGACAAGCTCCGCATGTACCGCCGCGTACGTCCGCCACGTCTTTAAGTGGAGTCTGCGCCCCGGTCCGCGACCAGGACAATCGACGCCTGGTTGCCGATGAGAGTAGCTTAGAAGAAATAGCCTGGGCTTTAATTTTTTTTTAAACAAGACTTTGACAGGTGGTCAATAGGCATTCATTCCATTTACCAGACGTCTGCTCGGTGTCCCCACTGCTGCCACGCCCTTGATTTCACTTGAAACGACTTTGTTTGTCTAAGCCCAGCTTCATGGAAGCAAAAATATCTAGTCGTTACCAATGTTCCCTTTAAGCTGCGCATATATCTGAACGACGCCGCGCAGCAGTTTAGAATATCAGCGCAGCAAATTTTGTAAAATATTGCACAAGAAATGGATGCTGTGCAATTTTGCACACGAGTTTTTTTACTTTGCACACGGACCATCGAACCTTAGAGGGAACATTGGTCATTACAATGTTGTTTATACGAAATGGCTTACGGAGCACAAAACGCATAGTTTAAAAAAATATTCATTGTTATTAGTTTTTTTTTAATGCAACATGCCAGTTAGTCAAAAATAACTAATATAAATAACCCTGATAAAATTCCCCTTAACTGCGCTAAAAGAATTCATTAAAACACGCAAACGCGTTTGATGCTTAACATTTTCTAAATTTCTTTTTTTAATTTTTTTTTACGAAATTAAAAACTTAATTTTTGAAAATAGTGTAATAAATCGCTTGCGTATAAAGTTGTGTTTTCAAATATTAAATAGCTCACTGGCGGTTTAAAGGCGTTGCAGTGACGTACAAGTGGGTATCACCAATAGCGATTCTTAATACAGATAATGTGTGTTACTTGAATGCATGTTTTGTAAAATTACTTTGAATTTAGTTGACGGAGCGTCTACGCATTGTCATCGCCATTGCAAATGGGGGTGGGGAGGGTTATTTCTAACCGACATTCCCCAGGGGTCAAAGTAAGGACAGCAAATGTATGTTTTACATGGCCCGTTAGATGATACGTGCGAATGAATCGCATCTCTGCTCTTGACAGCTAATGTTTGAATTTCGGTGGATCGAAATTTACGAGACGTTCAATCACACGTCACTCTTACTTAACAAATTTTAGCATTTTTAAATAACGTCGGTGACTCCTCGGTTAAAGTATGGATCCTGCTGCTTAAAAAAATAAAGTACTCGAGAAACTCAAGCCGTCGGTGCCGCCGCAACCCCGCCCCGGCGGTTTGCACGGCTAAGCGTTTCCATATTAAGTAAGCATCCTCAAATCATTGCGGATATTTAGTCAATCGATCCGCCAGACTTGCCGATAATTAACAGCGCAGAGCCCTCGGTCAAATTAGTGCCAGTGGCGAACTGCGGGACCCGACGTCTTCACCGGCCTGGCTCCTTGCGTCCCCGCTTGTTACCCTGGCAACGGGCATAATGCTAAAAGAAAGAAAAAAATTCGATGCGGTTTAACAAGCCCATGGTCCGAATGGCTGGTAAACTTAATACGGCTTTGTGGGAGTGGTCGCTTAAAACAATTCCAACTCTATATAGGCCTACTAAAATCACATTTTCAAACGTGAATATCTCGTTTCGACTAAAAGTTCACATAGAACCCTGTTATTCTAAGGTGACGAAATTTTCAAAGCGTTTAAACCTGTAGTATACTTTAAAAATATTAAGAATAAAACAAGAATAGATAAATTTTGTAGTTGATAACTGTGTGGTAGTCTTTGTTTTATAATCTAGAGTCTAGAATATTCCGCCTTAGCTAAAACCCCAATTACCACGGGGACGTCGGTGAACTTTATTTTAAGTGTCCCATCATTCCGGAAATTCCCCCTTGAGTCTGACGAGAGAGTTCTGTAGAACTTCAGGCGTCCGTATCAGAAATATATTTTGGATCCACTTGCATTGACGGGCTTTTTCTGTATAAGTATGGGGCGTTTTAATTTATCAAATCGTGTCACTAAATCTTGTTCTGACCCTGCATTGTTTAAGTATGATCAGACGCTCACAGAAGTTATCCATGAATTCAAGACTTGCCACCCAGTACTTAAAGCCAGTGCTGTCTGTACTTACCAGTCTCGGGGAATAAGACATTAGTTTAATTCTGTTAATAACGCTGTATTTGGGGTGGAGACTTTGCTTACCCTTTGCTCGCTCAGTTAAAAATTGGCTCGCTCAGTTAAAAAGTATTTATTTTCTGGCTTTTTTTATATAATTTTTTTTAAGCAGCTTTCTCCCTTTAAAAAAATTTCTCAGCGTGTTTTTTCGGACTCTTGGCAGATTTTAGCCAACGGCGCACTTAATTTCGCCTCTATCCACGCCAGTGTTCCGTGGCCCACCTGCCGCGGCGATTTCGTCTAGACGACGACGCGCCTGACCCCAAGGACTCTTGAAGAGCAGACGTTAAGAATCCAGCCACCCTTGGCGGAAACCTTTCGGTTGTATCGCCTCCTGACCATCTCCCCCCCCCCAAACCCATCCGAATCCCCCCCCCCGTGAGTAAGTTCAGGCTCTCCACCAGAGGCTAAGGGCATTGCGATTAGTGGTTGGGGCTCCAACGCCTTTGGTGGTCAAAGTCTTCTCTTCCCCATGATAGAAATTCACTTGCCGGGATTCTCAACGAAGTATTTTTAGACGTCTTGTGGAAAGGGGATTGGGGTGTGGGGGGTACTTCAGTGGGTAAAAAATAGAAATAGTTCCTTTCCTGTGACGTTCAACGTAATGAAACGCTAAGCCCATTTTTTGGACAAGGTAAACGTTTATAGCCCCCATTTTTTTTATATGTTTCTCTCAATGAACAGCCGCAAGCCCGGATCTGAATCTCCGGACCGCTATGTGCTAGATGCAACAAGTTTCTTCCTTAAAGTAAAGGATATATGTTTAACTTTGGAAGTGTTCTTGAACATGTTACTTTGTTCTAAAATACAAAATACACAAACAAATTGTGTAATGAAAACAATAACTTTGAGCTTTATTATTAAACTAACACGACAGTAAACGTTTCGGTTAATGCCTTCATCAGTACAATAAACTTAAAGTACGTACTTACTTAAGTAATAAAATTATATTTAAATTATTAAGACATACTATATCATAAAATAGTTATGTAAAATAAAAAGAAAGGAAAAACCACTTAAAAAATCACAGAATATAAGATATGATGTACTTTGTTCTAATTCTAAGGGCCCCTATTTTAAAATTTGCTCTCGTCTATCACTAAGAAAACAATTATTCATGTTTTATGTATGTTTAAAGAAATGTAAACAACTGCGGTAGTCATAATTCTGGATTAATCATTTTTGGGGCGACACACAGACGCTGTAATACAGCAATATTCCCGGATTTTTTTGGCAGTGCAACAAACAGCCCCACCACTAGCCCAACAGAGCGTGACTTCGTTAACATCTAAAGGTGCATTGGAAATGGGTCGCGGCCCATTTATTTTTTACGTTGGCCAGGGTGGTCTGTGTGATTATATACCGTGTCTGTGTCGCCCCATTGTGTTACAGTTTCTTTTCACCGACGATGTAACGATGTTTGATCTTTGCATGTCAATTTACTTTGATATTTCAAAACATTCAGGTTGTTAGGGTATGTTTTTGCGGAGAGACAAAAGCGGTGCTTAAAATTTTTGATAAATTATAAAGACTTAGAAGCGATGTGTTGTTATTATTATTATTATTTTTTTTTGGTCAAATGACTGCGTATTAAGTTGACTTTAACAATTGGTGTTTGTGTTGCTATTAAACCCACACAAATGATTTGAAAATGGCGAATAAATAACTAATACATTTGTTGAGCTTTCTTGCCACCCCTACTCCTTTGCGGCACTAACCCTTCATATGCCACAGCTCACAACTGTGTCAAATTAATAACACTTTGTGGTCATGGCTGTTCCTTAAAAAGCGTCTACCATTATATTCGTGCATAGAATTATGTAGGAAAATACGGCTTTTTGGCGTCACTCGCTCAAACTTTGCTTCCGAAAGTAGTGTAGCTGGCAGGCCTTACGTTATTTTATTTGTTTCGGGAACATTTCTGGCATTTTGACCTTCTCCCTAGCAGCTGAGTTTGTTGTCAAAATTAGGACCTAACCATCTCGCTCGGCAATATCCCAGACCACTTGAAATGGGATTAGGGTCATAAATCCCTGTTTTGTTTTTGTTTTTCTGTTGTTTTTTTATTTCTCCACTTCCCTCCAGATCCAATCCGCCCGTCTGTTTTCCACGGAAATTTTCTCCGGTCCCAGTGAAAATAAGAAATGATTGGAAGGTGTTCTGTTGCAGGAGCGGCGCAATGGGTTTATTTACTCTAATTACACAAAGGTCGTTAGTTTTGTGTTGCATCCAGCAGCCCGGGCGCCGTTTGTGTATGCTCGTTGGGGGTGGGGAGGTGGGGAACTAAGGATTGAGTGTTGTATTCTTAGGGTGTTTACAATAATTGGTGTACGTTTGGCTACGTGGCTGTTTAGGTAGCAATTTAGCAAAGATCTTTAGGTTGTAGTTTTATGTATAAGGGCGTGGGGTTTTACTTGCATGGGAATGAGGGTCTTAACCTGGATATTGTAGCCTCTGTGAAAGCTATTCCAAAGCTTGACTTTGACCGATTATTTGCTGTGACATCCTATCAAAGCAATTGAATGTTAAGGGCTATTGGTGACACAGAAATTAATTTTGTAAACAGTTACCCCCGCCCCAAGCGATTACGCATGGAGGTCTATTATTATTTAAAACAAGTCCTGAAGTCCTCATATGCCTTAGTTAATAGTTAAGAATTTAGTCTATACAGTTTGCTAATACCTCCAACAAATAGTTTGTGGATTTTTAAATATGTTTTTACCGCTTTCTGGAGAACCAGACAAACCTTTGAAAAGACTAAAAGCTTCACCTGCCCCCTATAATAATCCTGTTATCAGTACGACATGTCATTTATATATCAGAAAAGAGCCTGTGGTGTTCTTTGCCACAGAATTTGAAATAACTCCGTAATGTCTGGTAAATTGTATGAATATTAGAATAATTTTTTTTACTCTTTATTTCCCAGAATCGAGGCAATGGATTGGACATGAATGTACGGAAGGCTTGGGATATGGGCTACACAGGAAAAGGGGTGGTTGTCACAATATTGGACGATGGCATTGAGAAGGACCACCCGGACCTGAACCGGAATTATGTGAGTACACATCAGCTTTAGCTCAAAGCCCTCTACATTTTCTACCCCCCCCCCAATTTGTTTGTTTTCCCCACCCCAACACGCTTCAGAATTGTATGCCAAGTAGATTTTTTAAAATCAAATTGCACATTGTATATAGTTCTTTTGAACAGATATAAGGTATACGTAATGTAAATTGTTGTGTTCAAGTTTTTGATAATGTTACAGCTTATGAATATATCATACGTTATTTTTATATTATAACACCGAGACAACATTCATTGAAATATATATATCACTTTTAAATAAACTTTTTTGATCACAGTAAAGTAAATAAAAACCCTGTAAGACTGTGGTAAAATTTCTCAACATTTTATTAGGTAGTTTGGTAAAAATACTAAGTTATTAAACAATTAAGTCGCGGATAAAAAGTTGTCATAAAGCGATTTTTTCAAAAGATATCAAATACAGTTGCAATAAATTAAAGGAAATTGCAAAAATTACATGGATAAATTAGAAAACAATAATACGTACATGACGCGATACGAACGGACGGACGGACGGGACATACATAGCAAATTATGTATATTGTTAAATTTTTGATCAAACGGTGGAAAACATCTACATAATTAAAAATCGATTCTAAAGTAAATGGATATATAAATATAAAAAGCTTGTATTTGAATAACTTGGATCCTTTTTTATGCAAATCATGAAAAATAACTGTAGTACTATACTAAATCAACTCAGTAACAGTATTTAGTGTAAAATTTAATATAAACATACGAAAATTGTCCATGGATTGTCCATCTGTGGATTAATGGAGCAACGAACATGAAATTTCCTATAAACAATTATTAAAATACATTTAGTTTTGGGAAAGTGAAATATCATAATCATGAAAAAAGAAAGACAGAAAGAGGTTTTGAAGTGTATGATAATCGAAATACTATGCATAGATACATCACATGAGATCGCTCCGTACCTCTGACACATTTTCTTCAGGCACTGATTTCAAGTTGCGCAGCTACTTGCCCCCGCAGTTTGAAGGCGTACGTAAAGTCATTTAGAAATTAGTTATAATGAATGCATTTCTTTAAGATAAAGAAAAGATATATTTTATAAATAATACACATGATTATTTGTAAGTGCGGTTGTCTTAAATTACTAATCAGAAAATGTAACATAAATGTGTAATAATAAATATTTTAATCTGATTTCTTTCAAGTTTCCATGACTTACAGACCTCCACATTACATGTCGACAGGACATCACTTAAAACTTGGTGCTGTGCATAATTTTTTTTAAAAATAACATTTTACTTAACAATATATTATCATCATTATTTTAAATATGAACAATAACGTCCGAATCTACAGGTTATGGTATGAGTTCTTGTAGGTGGGTTCCCATGCGTTAAGCTAAAGTTGAGTCGATTGTCCAATCTTCCATCTCATTGTCTGTCTCCTCTTTATCCTGAAATTCTATCTCAGATTCTTCCTCTGCTTCTGTCTCATCTCCTGTCCCGTCTTCCGTCTCATTTTCTGCCGTAAATTCTGTCTCATCTTCTTGTATTATTTCACATAGATCCTGATTGAAATGATGAGAAAAAAATTATACTTTCATGCCATTAAAAGAGCAACATTTCCTAACATAAAATATAAGAACTTAAATAGCATCCACGCCATTTTACACACTGGCACTTTACACAATTACACTTACAAGGTAATTACATTTACAAGGTGCATCTGGGAGACATTAATATTAAACATTCGGCAAGACATTTTAGTAGTCAGTCAGAAAAGACAATGAACTGTGCTTACCGTGTCTTCGGGTGCATCCAGGATCGCTCGAACCAAGGCCACCTGTTGTCTTATTTCCTCAAGCTGCCTGGATGTCTCACTGCTCAGCTGAAGATCTTCTAATGTTTGGTAGATGGAGCTCATCCCTGATTGAAGCTCTTCGAGCCTGTCTCGGGTTTCAAGCTTCTTGTCCCGATACTCCCCGATCGGCTTCAGTGATTGGTCGTCTCTCAACACCGCTCCCTGGTTTGCTGTCACGATATTTTTCACCGCACATGCCTGCTCTATGAGCAGCAGTCGATGAAGTTCCAGTGGCATTTCCTCTAGAAACTGCGGGGTGGTCGCTAGTGAGCAGGACGCCATGAACTTTTTCCACTTCGGCACCGGAAAAGTTTGTTTGCTGTTGTGTTTTGTGTGGAAACTGTATATTTCCGAGATGGTGCGTGCGAACCTGATCTGCATGGTGAGGGATTTAGCTACGTTCGCGTCCATGATCTCGGGAGTGCTCAACATTTTGACACCCCTGTCACTGATACGAAACTGACCAACAATGGCGAGGGACTTGGTGAGCGCGGATATTTTATCGCTCGAGACCTGGTTCGACTCGATGATCGCTTCTTTTGCTCGCTCCCGCCTCTCGGTTCGTTGCTTCATTTTGTTTTCGTACCTGGCGATGCCGTGGATCGAAAATGAACATTCGGGGCAACTGATGAAGCTTGCCCCACTAGATATTTGACCATCCACGTATCGGTCTAGGTGCGTGAGGGTAAATATATGGTGACACCGTGGTATCTTCATCAGAACCACATCCGGCGTCAACTCAAACTTTTTATCGCGTTCACGTTGCTCGTGGGCAGCAAGGCGGGCCGGCCTACTTTTTTTGTTGAAATCTATGAGAGAAAATTTCGGCTTCTCACAAGTAGAACACACGCAAAGTTCACCGCACAGTGAGGCGCACTTATGACCGCACTTTGGCCCTGGCCCCGTGCAATTTTTATCACACTCTGGTTCACTGCATTCATCGATGCATCTTTTTTTGCATTTCTTGTGCTTGCATGTCAGTCCGCAGTTTTCAGGACATATATCGCAGATTTCTCCACATTTCTTCTTGCACGTCACAATGGATTGTTGGTGTCTGCAAAACCAAGGGCAGTTCTCTTTGCAAGGAACACATGTCATCTGACAAGGTTCCGGACACGGGTGGCCACACGGAAGTGGCTTAGCACAGTTTGTGGCACAGGGAGCGTGAACTCGCCCAGAGAGACACTCACCACAAGTTCCTTTACACGTGTGTCCACACTCTAAAGGAGCACTGCATCTTACTGGACACGGCTCTATCTGTGTGTCGATGTAGCACTGCCCACTGCTGGTGTGGCCACATGAACCCCACGTTTTCTCAATAATCTCCAGACATGGCTTATGTTTCCCTTGAATGTAGCATGTTCCACATCCTCCGCGACACTTATGTCCACAGGCCATTTGTTTTAAGCAAATCTGCTTACATATAGCAGAATCGACGTCTATGTAACATTGTACCATATCCCAGTGACTGCAGTAAGGAATTTCTTTTTTTACCAAAACCTCACAATTTCCACAAGGTTCGGCGCAAGGCTTTAAACACTTATGACCCTGAGGGCATGATTTCATGCACATTTCTTGGCAAATGATATCTGCGTGTTCTCTATCTGTGACATGGCAACTTTTGGGACATCTATGGCCGCATTTCAAAATTTGTAAACACGGTCTATGGCAGCCTCCATCAGGGACATACTTTTCAAAATCTTCAGCCTCGACCACGCGGGATTCATGATCAGTGTGATTCCCACATCTTAATCTCATGAAATCGCCAGTAACGCCCTTTTTACGTTTAGCGGTTTGTAAAATCTTGTCCCACAATTTGCTCTTCTGCGCTAGAGTATCCAGATTTCCGATGACAAAGAGGCCACTTTTCGCCCTGGACAGCGCGACGCACACTCGGTTGTTAATGCTCAGAAACCCGACTGCACCCTCAGCATTGCTCCTCACCAGGGAAAGTAATATAATTTCATTTTCCTCTCCCTGGAAATTATCAATGGTGGTCACTCTTACGTCGTCGTATGGACCTGGTGGCTCTGACTGCTCCTTTTTCCCTCCAGTAGCGTCATCTGAGTCCTCGTATCCATGCCCCAGACCGACAGCGGCTTGTTGCTTCTCTTCCTTTGTTTTCTCATTCTTACCCATCATTTTCTTTATCAGCGTGACCTGGCCGCTGTAAGCAGCGAGGACAGTGATGTTACGTCCATCGTAACCTTGTTGCAGGAAGTATTTGCACAGCGCTGTTATGAACTTCGCCTCGTGGATGTTGGCCTTGCTCTTGGTGTCATCGATGGCGTTTTCCGGCTGGTTGTGCTGCAGGAAAAAGACGTTGGAGGCGACGCCGTTGATGTCACTGTACCCTAAGACGGACTCGTGATCTTTTAAAGCAGGATAAATTTGCTTGATGTAAGTGGATATTTGGGGCCTCATTCTGTGTTGCTGGTTCAACAAGACGTGCTTGACTTTGTTGTTGACAAGGCGTTCAAACAACGATATCTCTAGGTGAAACTCCTTGGCCAGCCGGTGCACTGTCGGGTTGGGCCTCAGCTGCTGGTGATCCCCTATGAGTATAAGATGCTGGCATTTGGGGTTAAGGGTCGCAACCACGTGCGCTTCCAGGACCTCGGCTGCCTCTTCCACCACGACGATGGGGCACGCCACTGTTTTCAAAACTTCCCTGAACCTGGCGGCACGGGTGGTCGTCATTCCCACGACCTTGGCCCTTTTTAAGATCTCAACATCCTTTAAAAAGTTGATCCTTTTCTTTCTCTTTAGAAGTTTATTGTATTCATCTGTCAGCGTTCCCATCATGCTGCCGGAAACACTCAGTTTCTTTTGCACCCAGTACTTGTAAAGCCGGTAACGATCTTCCAATCGAAGCTCCCAAACATCAGTCACCTGAGACGCCTCTTCCTCCACAAATGGAACTGTTTTCCGGAGGAGCTCAAATACTTTTCTGTAAGACATGCTCTGGCTGACTGTTTGCCAAGCCTCACTGTTGCCGTCACCTTCCTCATCATCGTCATCTTCCATGTTTCCAGAAACGTCAACTCCCAACATTTTAGCTCGTCGCAACATGCTCATCTCCTTGCTTTCAGCTTGCTTGATTTTCTCAACATGCTCTCTGATTTCCATTATTCGTATTCGGTTCCTCTCGACTGCTTGTGGGTCCTCTTCCTCGTCATTTTCATCTTCGCTCTCCGAGCTTGAGCTTTCTCCGCTATTGTCACTGTTGTCCAAAATTTCCACTTTTTCTGGTTTATCCCCAACTGGCTTCTTTGAATAGGACGAGGCGAGAAGTTCGACCGCGTCCAAAAGTTGATCAGTTGTTTTATACTTTCCGATAAGCCAGTGTTTGACGACATCGTTTTCGAACTCGTCATTTTTAAACTCTTTCTCAACACATTCCTGAATGAACTGAAAATTTTTATCGCCAATGATCTGCCTGATTTCTGAGTCTTTGAGTAGAATTTCATGACGGGATCCTTGTGAAAGCGTTTCCAAGTAACCCGCACCTGTGCCATTGCTTATGCTTAGTTGCTGCTGATATTGTGACACCCACATTCTGTAAGTGTTTACTCTGGATTTAAAATCAAGCCTCTGTGCCGTTTGAGCATTTTTTAGGTGGACGCCTTCCTGAGTGTCTCTACCGTAGGCTATACATGCCATCAGGTGGCGACGAGTAGAAACATTGAGATGGAGATCGAGTTTGGCGTTGGAAGCCCTCAACCAGACACTGATCTTGTCAGAGCTCATGCCGGTCCTTCTGCTGGGATCTGTTAGTGAGCGAATCTGTTCTTTCGATATCTCTTCCGCCAGATCGCTGACTTTTAGGATGGTCGATTCAATTCTTTTCATGTCCTGCCAGCAACGCTTGACCAGATCAATGATCACATTGAGGCTATTTTCGCATTCTCTCCAGTCTATATTAGCTTGTCTCTGGATTCTGTCATAAGTATGACGATCCAGGCGCATGTTATTTAGATTGAGCTTTTCCAGCTTTTCACTTGAGCTTTGTCTTCCAACCCTTACGACGCCTTTGGGGCAAAATTCAAGAATGCCTTCTAGGAACTGATCTAGGGCATGGTTTGTGTAACACACCACAAGTATTGGTCGATGGCGCCCTGAAGGTGATCTACTTACATTGTTATGTAACAAGATTTCGACCACTTTTAGTCCGACGTATGTCTTTCCTGTTCCTGGTGGACCCTGTATAAGTGCAATTTCATTGGTTAAGGCCAACTTAACTGCCTCCAGTTGGGAGTCATTCAGGTCTGTCTCTTTAGCTTCGGGCCATTCTTCGGCGTTCAGAATGGCTATCAGTTCCCTTTTTTTGCCAAGGGTTATTGCTGATAAATTGTAAGACGTGTCTTCCTTAACATACTGTGGTGGATCTATGTCCCGCTCACATTTGATAATGTACTGTTCAAGTGGTAAAGTCTTCATCTCTTGGAGGCCTGTAAGGACGTGTCTGTGTGACTCGAAGTAAGCTGTCGTCTCCGCGATGATGAACTGGTCGTTCTCAGACGCCGTGAAAACCCCCTCGAGGTTGTTGTGAAAAATGACCTGCACCTGACCCTTTTCCAAAAGGTCTTCTTTTCGCTCAGCCACGGTAGCGAAAATGGTGGTCTCGAAGTAGTCTTTGGATAAGACTAAGAGCGCCCCGTACATGAATCTTTTCGAGTTCTTCCAGTCTACGTCCTGTAACGTCGCGTTGTCAAAATTGACAATTAGGGCGATGCCGTCATTGACGTCATTAAACATGTCCAAGAGTTTGACGTTGAAGTAGAATCTCAGCTCGTTGTCCTTTGTCAACCTCTGAAGCTCTCTGTTCAGATCGTCTTCATCATTGCTCACTCCCCAACCCTGACCCAGAAGTTGCGTTCGTTTTTCCTTGAAATTTTGGAGACCGTTTCTGATGGGCTCCAGGTAGTCCTCCCTTATCAGCCTCGCGTGCACGTCCAGGTAATGCTGAACGTCCCTGTAAGCGCCTCGTGTTTTGTTGGCCCTCAAAAAGGGTTCCACCCCCGAGAACAACTCTTCCGTGTCGGGGAACAGTGGCAGAACTTTGAAGTCGTCCTCTGGCTCCTCGTCGTCCGATCGTGGTCCGCTACGTTCTTTAGGTGGTCTCAAATCTTGCCTGGCAGTATCTAAATACTGGTTGTTTGATTGTATTTGATTCCTTGTTTGTATTTGATTCCTTGATTGTATTTGATTCCTTGTAGGGATATTTTGTGTTTTGGAGGGCGCAGTTATTTGAAGCACTTTAATTTTCCGCATCAAAGGGTCGTCTTCTTCAAAAATATGAAGAAAGGTGCCAATTTGTAAAATTAGGTTTAAGCTATCTATGCAATTTGAATTCCAAAGCTCCGGAAATTTTGATATAATATAAATTAAAATATCTGTAATCTCTTGGAACAATTCATAAGTCTCTGCGCCAGGTTCACATTCATCGAGAAACTTTCTCAGATGAACTTCAAGAAAATGCGACTTGAAGATGCATTCAAATATTGGAAACTCAGACACATTTCTTTTCGATGATCCACTAGCCAAAAGGTGTAGTGCGGTGATGAGATTCCTCAGATCTTCCCTGGATATTGTTTCCTGCTTCAGGAATGTGCTTAGAGCTGTCGTATCTAGTTTCATTTGAATAACCAATAAAGTTTTTATGGTTTGTCCTGCCCATTTTTCCAATTTTTCAGGAGTAATTTTACTGTTAGCGTTTCCTCTGTCAACGAAATGAAACTCATCAAAGGGTTCAGTGTTGTCGAAGTTTTCTGACCTTGGTCCAGCGTGACTGTTTCTTGGCCGCCGCCTTTCGCCGCCACCTCCAGCTCCTCGAGCTTGCTGTCTATGCATCTTCTGTAGTGCGCAACGGATAGTCCAAGAAAAAAAGATCCAATAAATGGCGTTTCGCTTCTAACTGCACCCTGTGTCGTTGATTTAAACAAGTTGCTTTGACAGGTCACGCCTAAGCCTTAAAGGTTTTGATTCCTTGAGCCATTGTCCATTCGTGACGTCCTGTGTTGGCAAGGGCGGCATGACAGCACAGTAATCAGACACGCACGCAATTGCTGGATAAATATGCAATGGCTAAAAGTTTAATTCATTTATCCCTACTTAACATTTGTTGACTATTCGTTTACACTAATGAATCCCAGAGGCTATGCTATATTGTCTGATGTTGAGTAATTGGTAACTTCCGTCTACCGTATAGCTCGTCTCCTGGAATGAAATAAGTTGTGTGCTTTAGATATCACTGGTAATTATACATTAATGATACTGTGATTTTTATTTTATTTTAAAGATATCTACGGCGTTAAAAATGGAGCCTTTCAAATCTGAGCTCATTGTAAAATTTGGAACAAAACATTGCTTGTCGGACATGTTTATTTGACTATAATATATGTATTATTAACTATTATTAGTCGTACGTTAAACGTGTCTTTATAGTAAGTCTTTGTATGTTAGTTTTAAGGTATAATATGTATTATCATTTTATATAATACTCTTAACAGTGCGTTTTTTTAGTTCGCCCGTACCTTCTTTGCTATCATTCGATATTATCAGTCAGTAATGTATAAATATCTCAAACCACTAATTAGGTCGTGGTGTAAAGTTCGTCATGATTTCAGGTCAGATCTTTTAATAGCATAACCGACAGCCCATTCTGGGAAATCCCTGAAGCTCTGCATACTTCAAGGTAGGCATCATTGATTTTTGTCTCCGAGGGATTGTAACAACAATATCCAGGGTTTTTTAATAATGTTTCATTTCAAGCGTTCAGTACCTTCCTGATCTCTTTGAGGAAAACTGTCCCTGGCTCATACAGCCAGTATAGGGAAACTATATCCTGCGCTTTATTGACGTTGTCCCTCTGTCGCATTACAACTGGAATACATTGTTCCTATAATTCCTCCATAGTTAAACGACGGAATGTATTCACTGTTATTGCTAAAAAATGGTCACCAAAAAAAAAGGCGTAACTGTTGATATTAAACTTATGGATTTCAATAATCACTACCTTTGCCTGGATAAAGCGTGCATGAGCTTAGAATATAGTCTAAACTATGCTCTTTATAAGTTTTTTTTAAAATATATTTTTATAACACATAACATTACCAAAGGTTACTTTTTACATACCTGCGATACAGTTATTCACATGTGTCCTGATTATGATAACTAGTTCAAAATAAATAACAATAAACAAATCACTGGTGAATACACCAGGAATTTCTGACTTAACTCAAACACCTCTTGCTTGGTTGACAGAAATACGCGATGTAAATGTATGCTACCAGGAGCTCGATCTCATCAAATCGGGAAAATAAGCATTGTTGGAATTCCCGGAAACCTTTGGCTGACATCATAGATTTTCATAATAGTGAACTCAAGTGACTTGGAATTGCGTAGAAAATATGGTGCTGTGTACGGTTTCGAAATGAACGTTATACTCTCTTTATCATGACGCGTTGATCGATCTACTCGGCAGGTTGTTGTAATCGATGAAATCTTACGTGTTTTACCGATACAGGCGACCAACATTAATAAACACTGTTTGAGGTGTGTCCCGAGAGGTTATTCAGACGCCTCTTATCATTAACTGTACAAACTCCACAGGAGTGAACTGGGAGTAGGTATCTTGCTGTGTTGAAGTTTAAATGTCTTTGTGAAAGATCGATCAACCAGGCATTTATTGAGATGAATGTAAGCTTACACACCTTCTCTCTGTTTCCGTTTTTCTTTTTTGCATTCTCTCATTTCTTCCCGCTCTTCCCAATTCATCCTCTATTCTTTTTTTTACAACTAAATTAGATATGTACTTTTTAAAATTAATTGCCACATACCAATACTAATAAGCTTTATTTTTAATTCCAACCAGCCTCATGTATACTTAATTTATCTATTAAAATCTCTGTAACTTATACATTTTACTATTTAAGATAATGAATGAAATGTACACTTAAGCACTGATCCTTTTTAAATATTTTTTTATATTTTAGAATCTATTTACAACTAATTTGTTAATCAATTCAACAATTGATATGATCCAGGAAGATACTCTTGTCGGTGCTGCAATATGTAAACCGTATCGATTATTCCCTAATCAGGCCAGCGGGCTTGATCAAGTCTATTTTAATCCATTTATCGACGTATTTAGAACTCGTTTTCACGAATTTGATTGCTGATTACACAAAAACGGGCATTGATTTTGCTTACGAAACGAAAAAATAACTAGCGACAAGGTAAAGAAAACTTGTATAGGACTATAAATATTACATGATCATAAGATCTTTTATGTAATAATTTTGCCCGAAAGTTATGTATCAGTAGTTTTCCTTTTCACCTACAAGTTCGGCTAGAAATAGTAAGCGCCATCTCAGTTTATGAGATTAACGAACGAAGTGTATTTTTGTTGGAAATGGCGGGGTTTTAAATGTCTTCATTAGCCTATATTCTTTCATTCACACGATTTCACATCTTACTTTAACTTTAACGTTTGTAGCTTGGTTGAAGCAAAATCTCATCAAACTTTGTCCCGGCCGAAAAGAGGCAATAAACTTTAGTTACATCTGTTTGTGTTACATTTAGGTGCTCTTAATCTGTTAACAATCAGACGGTGACTGTTCAATAATTTAATTTCAAAGTGTATACCTTTGTGAATTGGTTCCCCAATCCCCCTTCACCAGATCATACATCTTGGTATAACACAATTCGATCAATAATAACAAAAATATATTGTCTACATGAGATAAAACATTTCTGTAATGTATCAAAAAATTCATTAATGGTATGAAAAATTTAAAAAAATAATAATTTGTTACAATAGTTAGAGCAATAATATACATATATTATTTTTAAATACACGATCCGATTCAATGGCATTGATTATAAATTATATCTGTAACACATTCGTCAGCATCGATTATACCTGTAGCACATTAATTTGTCAGCGTTGATTAGCCAGGTATTTAAAAAGTTTTTAAAAAGCAAAATTCTGATAATTGCACATCCTCTATAGACGAGTAGATGTTTGTTGGTTCTTTATAAAGAAAACGATATTATAATTATTTTACTTTTTAATATGTACTGAAAAGTTTGCTTGGTGAAGAGTGTTAAAAAGGTTACTGTTACTGTTTTAAAAACAAAATAAGGTACAAATATTTTAAAACCAAAATCAAAAGGCAACACATCTACATACATTCATGCGAAATCACAAAACTCTGTAACACCAGTTATATATATATATAATTGTATGTTATCATAAATAGAAGTATGGCTTTAATTATTTTGCAAGTAACAATTATATATATATATATATATATATATATATATATATATATATATATATATATATATATATATATATATATATATTAGGGCTGTTATCGATTTATATAAATTTAATCGTTAACTTTTGAAAAATTATCGATTAATTAATCGATAATTTCGATTAAAGCCAAAGATAGAAATTTATGACGTCATTAAACTGAACATTTCTCACGGACATTGAAAATTAAGAATATTTTGAAATAAATTTTATGACAATGTGTTGATACTTGATCGGATGTTTGTGCTGAAGGTGGTACGTCAGCGATGTATTTGATCCTTTAAAAGAGAATTGTTGATGGCAGTGAACACAGTAAGCTTTTTCACCATCTTCGACTTTGCCATCCGCAGTTAGCTTTAAAAAAATATTTTTGCTCAACTTTCTAGTTATATATTTAAATTTAACTGCGCTGTTGCTGTCAGCCATTTTTTAGTTGACGTCTGCCGGTCCACATAAAGTAATAAAATAAATTATAATATTACGTGGGAGAAGTTTGTACGTAAAAAAATATATAAATTAATATTAATTACTAATAATTAATTATTTATTAATAAAAAAAATTTTAAATATTATAAATATTTTCTTTAATTTTAATCGAATTTTTATCGATTTAAATAATTTTAATCGATAAAAAAATTTAACGATTAATCGAGAAATTAATCGTTTATTTCCGCAGCCCTAAAATATATATATATATATATTGGGGAGACAGAGTGTTTGGGGGGGGGTTAAGGAAGAAATGTATAAAACAATACGGTTTATTATGTTCGTGTTTTCCTACAATTCAACCATCCTCATCTCCATAATGAAAAAAATACTTTAGGATCTTGGTTATTTACAAAAACAACAATAGTTAAGTCTCCCAAAGTTAAGGATACCTTGTAGTTCTGTAATTTCCCGTTGTTATCCATTAGAGAAAAAACACCTTAAAGACATGGGATTAAAATGAAAATGCATTTTCTTGTTCTGGGCGACAGCAAGTGCTTAATTGCTTCTTGGTTTTTGTCAAAGTCGGCCTCATATCGGCTCATTTGTTGCAGAATGCTCTTTCCTGTCCAAATCTGTCATGATTTCCCAAAGATTCTGCGAAATGGAATGAAAATTGTTTATTTTGTTTATTCGACAGTTAAGTAGGAAAATTCGTGCGTCATAAAGAACAAAGCACTTGGAAGTAAGCGGTTGATCTTTGTTTGATAGTTCTTGAGTTTGTATATTAGGAACCCATTTGCTTCGAACTTAAAACAGTATTCATGTACAAGAAGCTTGACTGAATGAGTTACTCTTTCGCCAACTGATTTCTGTTTTGTCCTGACATCTGAAACAAACCCCGAAAATGTTTGCATGTATGCCGGAATGGTAGTCGTGAAAATTACCGGACACTGCGGTGTTTTAATTTATATTCAATCGTAATCAAGCATAGGTGATTCCAGGTGTAAATGTTATGCCCAAAGCAATAAGTATGTTTATATATACAATAATGTATAGATACAGTTTCAAAATTGTGTATCTGACTTGGTGGGAAAAGAGGCCGGGTAATTGATTAGAACATTTTAAGTGCCCCTACTTTGCGTTATGTCTTTGATAGGTGCAGAATATTTCTTTCATCTCACCCTTTAGTGAAAACCCCACATTGTTTGATATATTACAAATTACAAGTTTTTACGCGAAATTTGTGGTTTGCTTTTCAATAGTTCTTCCTGTGTCAGAAAGATCGCATTAAACGATTTTAGCCAAGCAATTAAAATAAAGAATACGTAACTTTTTTTTTAAATACTCTTTATTGAAATATATGTCTTGTACCTTTTTGTTGCCAATAATGTACACCTTGCAAATGCCCGGAGTATAGATAATTTTGTTTGGCCAGCTTCGTTTATTAAGGGGCACGAAATACCTATTGTGGTTGGGATACGTTTTGTAAACGCTTACAAAATATATATTACATTACTATCTCATTATTTCACCTCCCACTACTCTTACCTTATCTTCGGGCTCATCAAGGATATTCTCCACAACAGCCACCCCAGCTTGCAACTCCTGCAGCCGATGTGACATTACGTTGGACTGCCCCAGCTTCCGAGGGTGACATAGATTGTTATTATCTTTGAATTTAACTCTTTTAGGGCGTCTCTGCTTTCCAATTTTACACGGATATCTTTGGCAAGCATTTGATCTAACGTGTTGGTCTCCGCTCTTAACTTTTGATCAGCCCACTGTATTCTTAGAAATAAGGCTTGTTCTAAGAGCAACAGCCTATGAAGTTCCAATGAAGTTTCTCGAAGAAACTGTGCAGTAGCTCTTGTTTGGATGGATTCAATGAGTTGTCTCCATTTCCTGTGCGGAAATTGTTTATCTGGATTGAATTTTTTGGGGATACCGCATATATCTGATAGTGCGCGAGAAAATCGGAATAGCATGTTGAGGGCTTTGGCGATATTTGTGTCGATCTTGTCGTCGAATCGTGTTAGGTACTCCCCTTTGTCTACTTCACAGACTTCACCTGCCATTGACTTTGACATCTGGAGGGAGCGAATTTCCCCCTGAGATACTATCAGGGACTCAATGAGAATCTTCTTTTTGGCCTCCCGCCTCTCTCCTCTCCTTTTAAGCATTTTCTCAAACGTAGCGACTCCTTGTATCGGTGTTCTACAACTCGGACAGGAAATGTAAGCGGTGCTTGTTGAATCTTGCATATTCTCATCCATGTATCTCTTCAAATGACCAACGGTAAACACGTGCTTGCACCGTGGAAGCTTCATTAAAGTTACACCATCTAAACGTTTAAACTTGGCGTTTCTCTCCATATTATCACGTTTTACGACGAACGCCGGCTTGTTCGGTATCGCCTTTGGTATGAGTATAACATCTTCTTTCCCACATTTAGAACACACGCACACCTCTCGGCACAACGATGCGCAATTATGTTGACAATCCAAACGTTGGCGGCATTCTTTGGAGCATTTTGCGCTGCATTCTTCCGTGCACAAGAAGCTGCATTCTTCATGCGTGCAATTCAGTCCACAGTTTTCATTGCACCGTTCGCACGGCTCCCCGCACTTCATAGGACACACAATGAGAGCTCATCCGTGCCTGCAATAATTTGGGCAATTTTCTGTGCAAGGTACACACATTGTGCCACACGAACCGGGACAACGGTGGCCACACGGTAGAGTTTCTTTACATTTTTATGCACACGGTTTGTGTACGCGGCCGTTGAGACATTCACCACACGTGCCCCTACATTTGTGCCCGCACTCCAGGTTGGCTGCACATTTCTCTGGGCATGGGTCCGTGGAAGGATCGATGTGACACTTCACGGGGTTTGTGTGTTTGCACGGGAGCCAAGTTTTGGTGACGAGCTCACTGCACATCGAGTGATTCCCACGAGCAGCACAGCTTCCGCAACGATCCTGACAGTCATGGCCGCATTTCAATTCGCACTGGCACACTTTCTTGCATAGTGTCTGAACGGCTTCATCGCCACAGTTAACCACACCCTCGTGACAGCAACCTTGCAGAGTTTTCTTGACCATAAAGGTACACCTGCCACAATCTTCGTAGAATTTCTTCTGACAAATGTGGCCGAGGTCGCAGCGCTGAGAACATTTTTCTTGACATTTGGTAAATGTATGCTTTGAGTCTAGAGGATGACATTTTTTTGGACACGCATGTCCACACAAAAGAGTAAATCCACAGGGTCGATCGCAACCGCCTTCAGGAACCTTTCTTTGGAAGTCCTTCGCGTCCGCTACGCCAGTCTTGTGGTGGGGATGATTAATACACACCAGTTTCATTGCATCCCCAAGCACCATTTTTTCTCGAGCTATTTTTAAGATGTGTCTCCAGAGCGTGCTCTCACTTTCCATCAGGTCGAAGTTTCCTATGGCATAAAATCCTTCTTTAGCTCTGGACAAGGCCACACATAATCGGTTCTCGCTCTTGAGAAATCCCACTTTCCCCTCTCGGTTGCTTCTCACCAGGGAGAGCAGTATAATTTTATTCTCCTCGCCCTGATAACTGTCGATGGATGAGACTTGCACGGAGCTGAATGGATGCTTGTGCACCTCCAACCCATCAGTGCTCCTTTTTTCGTGGGGGGTGACCTCAACTTCCCCATGCTGCATTTGAGTTCTTGCTGTGCTCTCACTCCTCTTGCTGCTCGCCTCCTGTCTACCCATTTCTCTGTTGATGGCCGCGACCTGACCGCTGTATGCAGCGAGAATGGTTATCTCCTCGCCGCTGTAGCCGTGCTGAAGAAAATACTTGCATAACGCGGTGATGAACTTGGCCTCGTGAATGTTGGCCTTGCTCTTGTTATCGTCCACGGTGCCCTCCTCTTGACTGTGCTTCAGAAAAAAGACATTGGTCGCTACGCCTCCAATGTCATCGTAGCCGAAAACCGACTCGTGATCCTCCAACGAATCATATATAGGCTTTATGAAACATGATATTTCAGGCCTCATTCTGTGCTGTCGGTTTAGGAAAGCTCGGGGAAAGTCGTTCTTGACCAGCCTCTCAAACAAGGATATGTCCATGTTAAAGTCTTTGGCCAGCCTGTACACGGTCGGATTGGGTCGCAGCTATTGGTGATCGCCTATGAGGATAAGATGTTGACAGCACGTGTTCAGAGTCGTCACTACGTGCGCTTCGAGCACCTCCGCGGCTTCCTCTACAATAATAATAGGACAACCTACTTTTTGAAGTATTTCCCTGTGTTTGGCGGCACCAGTGGTTGTCATGCCGACCACGCGAGCCCTGCGTAATATCTCCACGTTTTTTGCAACCCAGACTTTGTGCGTCTTCATTTTTATAGTTTTGTATTCATCAGTGAAGATTTTTATGATGTTGATTATCTTCGTCTTCTGCTTGAGTAACCAGTACTTGTACAGCTTAAACCTTTTTGGAATATCGAGTTGCCATAGATCTGTTATTTGCGAAATCTCCTCCTCGGCAAATGCCGGTGTTTTACGAAGCAGACCGAAGACCTTTCTGTAGTTTCTTTTGTCTGTTGTTTGCCACTCCCTGTCGTCCTCATCGGCATCTCCTTCCTCTGCCGCGGAAATATCGATCCCGAACATTTTAACTCTCTGCAGAGTTTGCATGTCTCTGTTAACTACTTCTTTGAAATTGTCAATGAGCTCACGAATGTCATCCTTACGTAAACCACGAGAGTCATCTTCGGTGCCATTGTCATCATCCAGAATGTTGCCACAAGACTCTTCTACCTCAAAATTGTAAAACAATTTGGGTTCTTCGACTGCCTTATCCGATTTGGATTTAACGGGAGAAAGTGATTCTACTGCATCGAGGAGTTCGTCTGTCGTTCTGAACTTCCCCACAAGCCATTGTTCTATACAGTTATCGTCCGCGATCTTCAATTTCTCTTCTTCCAAGCAAGTTTTAATCAACTTGAAATCCTCCTCGGACACTGTGCTTTTTTTTAACTCTGTGTCTCGTAGAAGTTCCAGTTTCGCCCTAGCAATGAGATTTTTTAGATTTGTAACGTCGTCTTCCGCCTGGGTCTTCTGGGCTTTCTCGTGATCTTCGTGCAGCTTTCTCAAATACCCGCTGAGCCAGAAACGATACTTCTTGACCCGAGAGACGAAATCACGTGGAACTTGGGGTCCTTCATCATCTGCATTGGATCTCCTATCATTTTCACTGATAATACATTTAATGAGATTCTTTCTGGTTAATTCAAAAAGGTGCTGGCTGAGTTGGGCATTTGATGCCCGAAGCCATGAACTCATTATGTGGCTACTTGGATTACTTGTCCTTCTTCCCCCCTCCAAAGAAAAGAAATGCGTATCGGACATTTGCTCTCGGAGATCGCTTGATTTTAGAATTACCGTGTCCAGGCGCAACATTTCACTCCAGTAGTGCCGAACCATTGCTATGATTTTTTTGAGTTCCTTCCGACACCTTTTTAAATCCACATCGCAATCATAAGCGATCTTCCTGTATCTCCTACTTCCCAAGTGCACATCTTTTATGTTGACCAGGATTTCACTCGAGCTTCCGCCCCCTACTCTCACGATGTCATTCTCTTTACAAAACGAAGCTATGTTTTCAAGAAACTGGTCCAGGGCGTGGTTGGTGTAGCAGACTATTAATATCGGCTTGCCACGAATAGGTAATTTGTTGGCGTTGTCCAATAATACTTCGACAATGCTCAGTCCGACGTATGTCTTCCCTGTCCCGGGTGGCCCTTGAATAAGAGCCAGTTCTCTAGTAAGCGCTTCTTTGAGGGCGTTGAGCTGGGATTCATTAAGAATGGTGTCTTGTGCATCGGGCCAGTTCTTTCCATCGAGAACTCTCACCTCGCGCTTAGTTTTTTTCCTCTCATAATGCATCCCAAGTCGTATGTTGCGTTTTCTGTTAGATACCTCGGTGGGGTTATTTGACGTCTGCAAAAAATAAAATACATTTCCATTGGTAGATCCTCTGTCTCTTGCAGGCCCTCCACGACATGTCGGTGAGACTCGAAAAGTGCCGTCGTCTCCGCTATTATAAAGCGATCACTTTCTGCAGACGTGAATATTTCCTCTTGACCGCTCTGAAAGACCACCTGCAAGTGTCCCCTTTTCAGCTCATCAGAGTCTCTGTTTGTGACTGTCGCGAAAATAACTGTTTTAAATGTATTTTTGGAAAACACCAAGAGAGCTCCGTTGGTGAATCGTTTTGAATTTTCCCAGTCGACTTCTTTGAATTTCTTTGCATCGAATACCACTACGTGTGCAACACCTTCCAAGGAATCATCGACTATTTTCGCTAGACGTACGTTATAGTAAAATCTTAGATCATTTTCGAATGCACAGCCCTGAATGCTAGCTGTTTCATTGTCTCCACTGTTTACGCAGTCCTTTGTATTTATTTGAGATCTCTTATAACGTTTCAGCCCGTCTCTGATTGGTTCTAAGTAGTCTTCCCTCATCAGTCGCGTGTGAACGTCGAGGTAGTGGCTCGAGTCTCTGTACTGCCCGCGGGTCCTGTTTGCTCTTAGAAATACTGGTTCGGCAGAGAAGAGCTCGTCCGTATCGGGGAACAACGGCAGCTTCTTATAGTCATCTGTGGGATCGTCGTGATCAGCTTTAGGGGGAAAGCGTTTCAGTTTCGGGGGCGGTTGGTGCTCCCTGCTTTCAGAAAATGTTATTAATGTTTTTATTTTACTTATCAAACCACTTTTATCTTTTTTACCATCCAATGACTCAGCGGTCTTCAACAACAACCGTAAGCGCTCCTTACACTCTACCTCATGGTCCAGTTTTTCTCTAATGACAATGTTCATGATTTTAGTGATATTGTCTATGGTTTTATAACTCTGGGGACCTCCCAGAAATGTTTTAAGATGTGCACCAAAGTAACCCGTACCGAAGACGTTGCGTAAAATAGACAGTGTCTGTGGACTTGACTCATCATTGTAACCCTTAGCCAGATTAGACAATGCTGAAAGTATATTTCTCATGTCGTCATAGTTCAAATTTTTTAGTTTTATGAAATCAACCAAGCCCTTAATGTTAATATCAATTTCGCAAAGAAAAATGAAACTGTATTGGGTTTTCGCCCATTGACTCAGCGTTTTGGAGTCAACGAGGCTCGCCTTCACGTCGGTCGATCCAGTTCGGTCTGACTTGTGAGACACCGGTGTATTTTTGGTAGTGTTATCGGAATGTGTCTTTCTGGGATTTTTAGTTTTGGAGCTTGCAGGCTTTTCTTTGGGTCTTGCGCCAGAGCCTCGCATTGTGCCGTCGGGGTGTACTTCTTGAACTGGTCTTGTTGAAGTCGATGGCACTGGGCTTTGCCTGGTCCAGTTTCGTAAATTACTCATGAATTGTCTTTCCTGATTTGGCTGTGCGGACGCGCGCCCGGTCTCTTTTGGTCCCGAAGAGTTGGTCTTTGTGTCCAGTTCTTTAGGTTTAACAGAGCACGCAGGATCAGAAGAGCTGAAAGTTTGACATGAATCATTACTTCTTGCGACTGCTCAACCCCCTTCAAACCACATAGTGACTTTTTTAAAACCTCCAATATTATAAAAGTCATGTTATTCTACAGAGTTGAGATGAAAGCATTTTCTTATTAATTTAAAGTTTGGACAATATTTGTTAGTCCTTGTACACATTAAATTTATTGCAGCAAAAAAAAACAGCTTTATTTTATTAAAGGAAAATATCACAACTCCGTGAAAAGTACTCGAGCAAAGTCTTCGATGGGTAAAAGTATCCATATTCGTTTATCTTTTTAAATCCCTTATATTAACTTCACCGCCGTCTCTCTCTGTCTGTCGTCATCTCATGGGCGGGCGGAAAAACAAAAGTCGAAAATGACCCACTTCCCGTTATCCGATCGAGCTGAAATATGGCACACGGACCCGTCTCACCTAACAATGCATCGTATTAAAATTTCAGATCGATCGATCGTACCGTAATTAAATTAATGCATTTTTTTTAGTTTTTCCTTATATAACGTATGTAATTCAAATTCACGGTTTGTTATTGTTTTTTTCCCACGTGAAAGTTTGAGTTGATGCATTGAGATCGAAACACCGGGGTGTTTTGTTTACATTTTACGTGTCACTTTGAGCTCGGTCAAGCGAATCGGTGACCAGACTTTTCCCCTCTCCCCCTCCCCCCCTAGGGTTATGAAGCAAAGTTGAGTTAAGACAGATTCAGTCTGTAAATGCTTGTCGCATTTAAAGATAATCAATACTATTAGTTATGACTCATATATAAGGGATTTATAGTCAAAAACTTTGTTTTTACTGGTTTGTTTTATTAAATCCCTTATATTAACTTCACCGCCGCGGACTCATTCGTCGTGTCGTCTCGTCCCTCGACGCCCGTCCGCGACGCCCGCGACAAAAGTCGAAAATGACCCACTTCCAGTGAAGCCATCGAGCTGAAATTTGGCACACGGACCCGTCTGACCTAACAATGCATCGTATCAAAATTTCAGATCGATCGAACGTACCGTAATTAAATTAATGCATTTTTAGTTTATCTATAAAATCACGATTTAGAAAAACAAAAGTCGAATATGACCCACTTCCAGTGAAGCCATCGAGCTGAAATTTGGCACACGGACCCGTCTCACCTAACAATGCATCGTATCAAAATTTCAGATAGATCGAACGTGCCGTAATTAAATTAATGCATTTTTAGTTTTATTATCTATATAAATCAATATTGAGAATTATAACGTTTGGTCGTGTCGTCTGCTACAGTTTTGACCTAGTTTTAAAGCCAAGGGAGATAATTTGGTTTCAGTCTGTAAATGTTTGTCGCGATTAAAAGTAATCAATACTGTTAGTTATGTCTCATATATAAGGGATTTATAGTCAAAAACTTTGTTTTTACGGGTTTGTTTTTTTAGTATTGCACTATATTTCTTTAAAACCTCATCTTATTATTATAATAATTTCTTCCATAAATTTCCTTACTCGTAATCTAATGATCCAAAGATTTTCAAACCTTATCTCCTTCTATTATTGATACCAATAAGTATTGTCATCTTAGCTTCCCCCCTCCCCTCTTCGTATCAATAATCATTATCTATATGCAAGCGCCAAATGTAAGCAGGACAAAGCTCTGGGTGGTGTCAGCCTTTCAACCAATTTTTTTTTAATTTAAGATTTAAAAAAAAACAACAATCTCATGTACTTTGAATAACAACAGAACTAAATTCTTGTTTTTCCCAAATACCTCGTAGCAGTTATGCCGTCCTCAGAATCCGAATCAAAAGACTTGTCATTCATTTTTGAAGTATTCTTAGCGAACACTCCAACTAAAGACTCGAACAGTTAATAAAAGGACGCCGTATTTTACTATCCATCATGCTCATCATCAGAGAAAAGAACACGTTTTATAAGTCCAGCGATTCCCACAACTGTCCGCCAAACTGAAACCTTTGGAAAGCACTTGTTTGAACTCATGCAAACGATAAAACACACGCTCCAAAGTTTTATAAGTGCTCTGCTCCGTCTTTAGAATTGTATGAGTCACAAGATGTAAGTTTAAAGTGTTCCTCGTCGTCTTTAGTACTGTACCATTGTATTTTATTTCCATGTGTTTTTCTTCCCTACCTTTTCCTCATAACCTTATGTCACCACTACACTACCAGTGACAAGCAGGCAGTAATTTAACACACCGATTTCCTTGGTTGGTTTCTCCTACCCAGATGTCTATAGAGTCACCTACCGCAATCGTCTTCCTGGAACTATAGCTTGAGTCAGCAAGAAACGGTACAAAAATAACGCAATTGATTGAAGTTCAGGAAGACATGTCTGTCGCGTTATTCATTATTTCCATTCAACGTGTAGACCTGTTGGGTGTTCAATGTTCCGAGTCGTGAAACTGAAACATTTTAGGTCTACTGCTATTCGAACCACATAGTGTCTCCTGACTGTAATATATTGGCTATAATGTTAAGCATTCTTCTTTTAATATATGTCCTTCTAACAAAAACATGCATTAACAAAAATAATAAAATGCATGGTATAGTGTGTGTGTGTATTTTTTTAATGGTTGTTTTATTACATCGATTTAAACCTGATGGAACGGAGGCATCAGTACTGTGCCTTATCTTTAACAGCACAAACACTAGGCAATAGCTTCACCGCCATAGGCGTAGTTAGGATATTCTGCGTTCGGGGACAAACTATAAATTCGCGCCCCACCCTGTTTAATCACATCTTTCTATCACATTAAAGAGTAAAATCAATGCGATTTTCCATTTAAAAAAAATTATATTTAAAAAAGCAAATTTATAGGAATGTCTCAATCAGACACCATCGTGGATTGGTTTACATAGTTTAGATTACATGACATCTGCATCAGCTGCAGCGATCTTGTGACCGATGTTATTATCCTTGTCCTGTCATAATAAAAGTAACTTAGTCAGCCTTAGACGCACCAGTATCTTGGCGCCCCGGGGACATATGTACCCCTCGCTACATCTTCGCACCAATCATCACAACTCAAAATTCAATAAACCCCAAACCTGCTTCTCAGTTTTATCTGCCATCACATACGATTTATTCCACCGAACCGCACACGGGCCTTATGCTCACGTTCCCCTTCCGCTGGCTATTCTTGTCTTATCTATACAGCTTATCTATACAGACGCTCCTTCTATACAGAAGATTATTGCGTCCTACGTTCTGTTAATTGACGCGGGTTTTAGTGACCATGCTATCCTCAGCCGCCTTTATTTCTCTAACTAGTGTCATGTACCCCCATTCGTAGCTGGGTGGACTCACGGACACCCTTGGGCCCCGGAAACAAATCCCCGTCTTCGCGTGACCCTCGGTACGCCATCCGAGCGCGCATTCCCCTCGACCACCACGCTTCCTTACAATGTGCTCTTTGAATCCAGTTACCTTACGCGATTGTCCCCCCCATACCCCCTCCCCCGCCTCAGCAGCCTCGACCCCCCCTCACCAACACGTGGCCCGAGGCCTGCTGTTTGTCTCTCACCACCACCTAGAGACGGCTGGCTACGCAGTCCTCTGAAGAGATTGTTCATCGCCTGGAGTCATCTCATTAACTTGTCTTTCTAAACTACGACTATCTCGTAGTTTAACTGTACAGACACGTCTGCCATTCGGAAAATCTGAAAATAACGCCGCAAAAGCAACGATCCGGGGCGATAGTCATAGTTTTTACTAGTCTTATATTAACTTGCTTTGTAAGTTTAATCGGACATCCCATCCCACTATTTGTTTATAATTTTTTCACGTGCCTAGTTCACGCGTTGACGTCGACCATCACTGTTCACACCACCTGCCGTCCCTGCGCCCGGTTTTAAAACCAGGGGAGATAATTCTGTTTCAGTCTGTAAATGTCGCGTTTAAACATAATCACTACTTTTAGTTATGTCTCATATATCAGGGATTTTTAGTCAAAAACTTTGTTTTTACATCTATTTATTGTCCTTAAAGAAATTGGGATTGAGAAACCAAATGCCGTTATTTATTTATTTTTAATTATTTTTTTAAAAATAATTATATACGATACGACCCGCGGCGTTGCATACGCCGCAGACTTGCTCATACATAGTGCAAAGAAAGGGGAAAAGAACGGACAGCAGCACTAAGAAATAAGACAACGCTAATGAACGTCGGGGGGACCGCCGACGCATTGTTGGTCTCGAGACATGGGCACTGTTACCTGCCCTCCTCCCCAACCTGCAACACCATCGTTTGCCAACTATAATCTGTAATTGGTCGACCCTAGCTAGGGTCATTCGTCATGCTTATTTGCTCGCGTTTTGTGCTTGTCCTAATTTCTGGTGAAATATATATATGTACTAGCAGACCCGTCGTGCGTTGCAACGATCAAAGTAAAAAGGAATAAATTTAAAGAAACCAATGAGTGGTATGTTTAAAAACAATTCTGAAGAAACCTTCGAGGAAGTGTGAAAAAAATCCAAGTTTCATAGCAAACGGATAAGTAAATTAATAATTAAATAGCGTACAAAAGAAGAAACGATATTAAGGGCCCCGGCCCAAAATGAGTGATATTATAGTTTGTTATTGCCATTGTACTCAAGCTATATTCCTCAATATCGTGTAAAATTTAATAGGGAATACAATGATTAAAGTTCAGTAAAAAGACTTTTTCGAAGGAATGGAAATAAAGAGTTCAGTGCCCTATAGTAATATAGGCTCTTAAGTTTTTATATTCTAAGTTTTGTCAAAATCCAGTTATTTTCTCAATATCTAACTATTAAACTACTTTTTATAAACCTAAAATAGGGGGAAAATAACATTAAGGGGCCCCTTGCCCATTCAGTGCAAGAGGTCAATTTCAAAAACCTGCTCATTTTAGTTCATTTTTATTGTGGCTATATTTCTCAAGCTCTTTAAAAAGTAAATAGGAAAAATATCTTAAACATATACAAAAAAGATATTTGGGGCCCCGGCCCCGAAGATATTGGCATTAGATGTTCAGTGTCTATAGTATTTTAATATAGGCTACCAAGTTTTTGTATGCAAAGTTTGGTGAAGATCTATTCATTTACTAAGTAGCTAACGTAGAAACTAATTTTTAAATAGCTCATATAAGATAAAAACGACATTAAGGGCCCCAGGGCCCATTTTCGGCAAGATATAAAGTTCAAAACACCTGTGAATTTTTGGGCCCCCAGCCCAAAGGAATGAATATTAGCAGTTTAGTTTCCTATAGTATTTTAATATTGGCTATCAAGTTGTCATATACAAATTTTGGTTAAGATCCAATAACTTACACAGTAGCTAAAGCTTAAACTAATTTTTATATAGCTCGTATAAGCAAAACATGACAATATGGGCCCCCGGCGCCCCATGAGTGTTAAATTTTGAAAAAAGTGACAGTTACCATCCCGGGAGCATACTCAACAGTCTTGAAAAGTTTCATGACGATCGGGTGAATGGTTTAGACAGCTATAAAGGACATTCATACACACACAAACATATTTTTATTTATAACTATATATTGAAATAAATTAATAATTAAAAAGTTTACAAAAGAAGAAACAATATTAAGGGCGCCGGCCCCAAAATGAGTGATACGTTATATTTTTTATTGCTATTGTACTCAAGCTATATTTCTCAATATCGTGTAAAATTAAATGGGTAATGCAATTAATAACATTCAGTTAAAAAGACATTTTGGGCCCCCATCTCCGAGGGAATGAACATTAGGAGTTAAGTGCCCTATAGTAATGTAATATAGGCTCTTAACTTTTTATATACTAAGTTTTGTGAAAATCCAGTTCTTTTCGCATTATTTAACACTTAAACTTATTTTTTTATCTAGCCAATATAGGAAAAATAAACGAAATTAAGAGGCCCCCGGGCCTATGCGGTGCAAGATGTCAATTTCAAAAACCTTTTCATTTTAGTTTAGTTTCATCATGGATATATATTTCTCAAGATCGTTACAACGTGAATGGGGAAAATATCTTAAACATATAAGAAAAAATATATTTGGGGCCTCCGGCCCCGAAGAAATTGACATTAGAAGTTATGTGCCCTTAAGTATTTTAATATGGGATACCAAGTTTTTGAAAACAAAGTTTGGTTAAGATCCATTCATTCACTTAGTACCTAACGCATAAACTAAATTTTAAATAGCTTATATAAGCAAAAAACGACACTAAGGGCCCCAGGGCCCATTATTTGCAAGACATAAATTTCAAAACACCTGTTCGTTTCAATATGGATAATAATGGATGCATTTATCATTATTTTTCGAGATCTTTAATAAATATATGGGAAATAAATTCTTAAAAGTTGAAGAAAAATGGCATTTTGGGCACCAGGCCCGAAGGAATGGTCATTAGGAGTTTATTGACCTATAGTATTTTAGTATTGGCTGTCAAGTTTTTATATACAAAGTTTAGTTAAGATCCATTAATTAACACAGTAGCTAACGCTTAAACTAATTTTTATATAGCTCATTTAAGCAAAACATGACGTTATGGGGCCTCGGCGCCCCATGAGTGTTAAATTTAGAAGAAAAAAAGTTGCCAGTTACCATCCCGGGAGCATACTAAACCGTCTCAAAAAGGTTCATGACGATCGGGTGAATGGTTTAGTCAGGTATAAAGGACATGCACACACACACAGGCACACACAGACATACTTTGATTTGTATAAATATAGATATAGTGAAATAAAACGACATAAAGGGGGCCCGGGCCTATTCGGTGCGAGATGTCAATTTAAAAAATCTTTTCATTTTAATTCAATTGCATCAGGTTTCTCAAGATCATTAAAATGTGAATGGAAAAAATATCTTAAAATATATGAAAAAATACATTTTGGGCCCCGGGCCCCGAAGAAATCGACATGAAAAGTTCAGAAACTTTAAGTATCTTAATATGGGCTACCAAGGTTTTGTATACAAAGTTTGGTTAAGATCCAATCATTTACTCTGTAGCTAACGCATAAACTATTTTTATAAAGCTCGTTTAAGCAAAAAACGACATTAAGGGCCCCAGGGCCCAATTATTGCAAGAATTAAAGTGCGAAACATATGTTCATTTGAAAATTTTTCAAAATACATACATTTATTTATATTTCTCAATATTGTTTAAAAATTTGAATGGACTATAAAATATTAAACATATAAAATATTAAACATTTACTAAAATAGAAAGTTTGGGCCCCCCGCCCCGTGGGTATGAAAATTAGGAGTTCAGTGCCCTATCGTAATAGAATATAGACCCTTGATTTTTTATATATTAAAATGGGTCAAGACACATTAATTTTCTCAGTATTTTAATCTAATACTAATTTTTATACAGCTAATATAATTTAAAAAACGACATTTAGGGGCCCGTGGGCCCATTCTGTGAAAGATGTAACTTTCAAAAACCTTTTCATTTTAATTAAGTTTCCTCATAGATATATTCCTCAAGATCGTGAAAAATTGAGTGGGGGAAAATACATTAAACATATCCGATGAGAAGACATTTGCTGTCCCTGGCCCCGTAGGAATGGACATTTGAAGTTATGTGCCTACAGTATTTTAATATGGGCTACCAAGTTTTTGTATTCAAATTTTGGTTAAGATCCATTCATTTACTCAGTTGCTAACGCATTAAACTAATTTTTATATATCATATATAACCAAAAAAGACATTAAGGGCCCCGGGGCCCATTCTGTGCAAGATATAGAGTTCAAAACCCCTGTTCATTTCAATTTGTATAATAATTGATACATGTGCCATTATTTGTCAAGATTGTTCATGACTGAATGGTGAATAAAATCTTAAACGTTTAAGAAATGTGAATTTTTGGGCCCCCAGCCCCAAAGGAATGAATATTAGCAGTTTAGTGCCCTATAGTATTTTAATATTGGCTATCAAATTGTCATATACAAAGTTTGGATAAGATCCAACAATTTACACAGTAGCTAGCGCTTAAACTAATTTTTATATAGCTCATGTAAACAACAAATGACATTATGGGCCCCCGGTGCCCCAAGAGTGTTAAATTTAGAAAAAAAAAGTTGCCAGTTACCATCCCAGGTGGGTACTCAACAGTCTCCAAAGATTTCACGACGATCGGATGAATAGTTTAGTCAGCTATAAAGGACATGCACACACACACACACACACACAGACATACTTTGATTTATATATAATAGATATAAGACAAAAAGACATTTAGGGCCCCTGGGCCCATTTGGTGATAGATGTAAATTTCAAAACCTTTTCATTTAATTAAGTTTCCTCATAGATATATTCCTCAAGATCATGAAAAATTGAATGGGGGAAAATACATTAAACATATACGAAGAAAAGACATTGGGGGCCCCCGGCCCCGAAGGAATGGACATTTGAAGTTATGTGCCCTATAGTATTTTAATATTGGCTATCAAGTTGTCATATACAAAGTTTGGTTAAGAGCCAACAATTTACACAGTAGCTAGCGCTTAAACTAATTTGTATATAGCTCATATAAGCAACAAATGACATTATGGGCCCCCGGTGCCCCATGAGTGTTAAATTTAGATAACAAAGTTGCCAGTTACCATCCCAGGTAGGTACTTAACAGTCTCCAAAAATTTCATGACGATCGGATGAATGGTTTTGTCAGCTATAAAGGACATGCACACAAACACACACACACACACACACACACACACACACACACACACACACACACACAGACATACTTTGATTTTCATATATATAGATAGATAGATATAAGGAAAAAAAGACATTTAGAGCCCCTGGGCCCATTTGGTGATAGATTTAAATTTCAAAAACCTTTTCATTTAATTAAGTTTCCTCATAAATATATTCCTCAAGATCGTGAAAAATTGAATGGGGGAGAATACATTAAACATATACGAAGAAAAGACATTGGGGGCCTCCGGCCCCGAAGGAATGGACATTTGAAGTTATGTGCCCTTTAGTATTTTAAAATGGGCTACCAAGTTTTTGTATTCAAATTTTGGTTTAGATCCATTCATTTACTCAGTAGCTAACGCATAAACTAATTTTTATATATCTTATATAAGCAAAAAAGACATTAAGGGCCCCGGGGCCCATTCAGTGCAAGATATAAAGTTCAAAACCCCTGTTCATTTCAATTTGTATAATAATGGATACATGTGTCATTATTTGTCAAGATTGTTAATGACTGAATGGTGAATACAATCTTAAACGTTTAAGAAATGGGACTTTTTGGGCCCCCAGCCCCAAAGGATTTACTATTAAGAGTTCAGTGCAGTATAGTATTTTAATATTGGCTATCAAGTTGTCATATACAAAGTTTGGTTAAGATCCAACAATTTACACAGTAGCTAGCGCTTAAACTAATTTGTATATAGCTCATATAAGCAAAAAATGACATTATGGGCCCCCGGTGCCCCATGAGTGTTAAATTTAGAAAAAAAAGTTGCCAGTTACCATCCCAGGTAGGTACTTAACAGTCTCCAAAAATTTCATGACGATCGGATGAATGGTTTAGTCAGCTATAAAGGACATGCACACACACACACACACACACACACACACACACACACACACACACACACAGACATACTTTGATTTTTATATATATAGATATAGAAGATACTTTTATTGTTTTAAATCCACAGTATGCGAATAAATATCTGGAGGGTCTGAGAGTTGACGTAGGTAACATTCACATTCCTGATTGTGTATTTTTTATTAGTTTCTTACTTTATTATCCTGTCTAACTACCAACATGGTTTTGCTTATATTTAGTAAGCTACTCGTGACTTCGTTTTTAATTATTTCAGTTTTCAAAAATCCTCTGCCAAATTTGTCAAATCTCGATTAAGCCAAGGCGCTATGGGTTCCTGTTCGTTGAATTCACCGATCCCTTCCCCACACCCCAAAGCTATGCAATTTGAATAGGCTCACATGGGCTGATTAACATAATCCTTTTCCTCGTTCTTCCCGGCCTGCAACAATAGTCGTGCTCACTCTCCCGGTGTTAATTTACCGATTCCCTCCCGTCGTCCCGTGTTTGCACGCACAGCTTTTCACGGTGCGCGTCCACGGTAAGGGACGACCACCCCCTATTGGTTGTTTCATCAGCTAATCTTGGCCCTCAATGATGACTGTTTATTTATTTATTTTTTCAATACAATTTTTCTTTTTCCCCGCGGCGGTAGGAGCAATGAGCGTGACGTACGCTCGAACCAGCTTCGTTCATTTTAATGAGCTGCTTAGCTGGTACGAGTTGTCAGCTGATCGCTTGTGGCAACAGTTGGCTGTAGCGGTTATCGGTTGATGCTGTTGTTGTTTTTTTTTAGCGTTTAAAGCGTGGGGGGGGGGTTAATGGGTGGTTGGGGCCGCTATCCACTCGGGTGCGTTTGCGCGATAATTCTTTCTTCTTTGATGACCAAATGTTAGCATCCTGGCCAGCCAGCACGTAAGTAAGATCGGTGAGAGGTGAGCACAAATATATTTCTTAAAATATATGAGTATTCGTTGATTTTTTGAAAGCAAAAATTATTTACGATGTTGAATACATTCGATTGTTTTTTTGTTTTTTTTAAATAAATGTACAGCTTTCCCGTTCATATCGTTGCGCAAATGAGTCTCAAAGACTTTAATAATGGGTAGTTATCTTCCAGCTCATTATTATCTTGCGCGATGATAAGAAAGATTTTAACGAAACATAAGTTCATAACTGTCGATCAATCTGTTTTGCCAGCCACCTGCCTGGGTCGTGAAACAGTTTTTGACAGACTGTTGTACTGTATGTGTGATGTTGTACTGTATGTGTGATGTTGTACTGTATGTGTGATGTTGTACTGTATGTGTGATGTTTTACTGTACGTGTGATGTTGTACTGTACGTGTGATGTTGTACTGTATGTGTGATGTTGTACTGTATGTGTGATGGAAGTTGTGGATGGGGCGGTATTTATTTCCAGATAATTTATCCCGAGAATGTCAGTACTATGTGTGTGCCAGGGGCAATCTAATAGGGTCAGATCTTTGAGCTTCTTCCTCCATGTGTGTCAAGTCATGTTCAGTTTGTTTCCTCCCATTAGTTCAAGCTATGTTCAGTTTCTGTCTTAACATGAGTCAAGTCATGTTCAGTTTCTGCCTTCTATTGGGTCAAGTCATGTTCAGTTTTTGCCTTCCAATGGGTCAAGTCATGTTCAGTTTTTGACTACCAATGGGTCAAGTCGTGTTGAACTTCTGTCCCCTTATGGGCGAAGTCACTTATAGAGTCACCGTGACATCCTTCATTAGTGTTAACAAGCGCAATACCCGTGCTACGCTACGGGGTCGGCAAAATAAAAATATCAATACTTTCTCCTTTTTACCCAGGTTTAGTGAAGATATTGATATTGATGCCTGCCACTACCAATGAAAAATAACCTTTAAAAGTTCACAAAGGTGTCCCCCTACATAAAAATAATTGTGCCACCAATTAGCTTCAATCTTAACCCAGTGCATAAATTTCTTCTTAATTACATCGTTCCCTTTTCAAAGATTTTTTATAAGCCCCAACAATGACGTCATGTCATATAATATTTTACTAGGAGAAACACGATACACACATTTAATCTGGACACCAAAATGTTTATTATTTTATCACTAAATTTTAAGGTCGGCGTGTCTACTCGAGTGTGTAATCTGTTTACACCAGGCGAGGATCGATACTGCTGAATTTTTAAGTCTCCAGATCAGCACCTACCTTAAATTACATTTGTTTAAACTTCTAAAGAATGTAGCGTTAACTATTTTTATTTAAAAGTTCTCTGATGTAAAACACTAATTTGTTAGTTTTTGTGTGTGTGTGTGTCAATGTTCCCTTTAAGCTGCGCGGTTGCGCGGCCGCACAGATATCTGAACGACACCGCGCAGCAGTTTAGAGATACCGCGCAGCAAATTTTGTATATTATTGCCCCAAAAATGGATGCTGAGCAACACTGCACACAAGTTGTTGTTTTTTTTTACTTTGCACACGGGCCAACGAACCTTAGTGTGTGTGTGTGTGTGTTTTTGTGCTTTTGTTAACTACTTTGTAATGTTTTGTGGAATGTATGCAATTTAGCCATTTATAACTGTTTCTTAATATAGTTGTGGGCGGGGGCGAATTTAGGCTTTGCCCTTATGCCTACCATTGCAAATAAAACAGATCCGGTCTCTTTTATGGTCTGCATAATCTTAAACTGAAAAGTTAATGCAGACTATACCGTAAATTGTTGTACTATTCCTGGTGTTAGTTTTGCGGAACTACTATAGCAGTTTCAAACAATAATGTGACTAGAAGGCGTATGGGTCAGTGCAAGTGTAGTGTCACAAGGCCCGAAATATGAAAAAAAAATAATTGGAAAGCGAAACTCTCATCTCAAAGTATTTTTTAAAAATTTTTTTGATGATCAAGATTTAAAATTCATTGAGCTTAACTTGAGCGCTCGTATTCAATGCCGATATATTTTTTTCTTTGAACTCCACCACCTACTCCATGTGTCGTATTTGTACAGACGTGACGCCAGTCGCCGTCTAGTAAGTGTGCTCACCCGTAAAGCCCCACGCAGGCCACAGAACAACGCTCTCCTCTGGAAGCGCGTGTTATTCTACCCGCGTCGCGCCCCCCTCTGCCCCCTCCCCCGGCCAAACTGGTGTTCAAATGCCAAAGGGATGTTTGATTTACCTTTTCTCACCTGTTTCTCTACAAACCAACCGGGCCGCACCGCCCTTTCCTCTCAGAAGAGCGTAAAGTCGTGTTTTTTTTTCCGGGGCGAAAGTTTAGCGGTGGCCCCCATGCTGCCGAAGCTCATTGAACGTCACGATCTTCTACTCTCCAACACAGACCACACGCGGCCAAACCAAACGGTTTCACAGTCCATTTCAATAAGGATGTTGTTTCTCATGTTTTTTTACTGACCGCATGTCATCACGCATCACAAGATATACTTTTCTAGTAGGTGATAAGCTGACGTCATTTACCCCGCTATATTAAATCCTGAGAACGTTTTCCCATATCTGCACTGGTTGCGATCATTTTTTTAAAAATGACGCAAGCCCGTTTGGCGCGCAATAAATTTCATGCGTTGTACGGAAATTGAAATATTTTTATCAAAGTATGTAGCTACCAAGCAAAAAATTATTAATCTTAAGACAATATAACCAATTGCAAATTGCACCAACACCATAATATAATAAATAATTTTATTTAAAAAAACTGCTCGGCAGTGTTTATAATTTTTTTTAATCCACTTCCGCCCATAAATTTCTACCCTGGGAATCCCACTGATTATTAAGTTAGTTATTTTTTTAAGTAAAGAGGACCAAAAAAAAACATTCCGTTTTTGACAAATCAGTAAAATATATAATATGTTTAGACTTCTTTTTTATTCCTGCTTACATTGCCTTATCCAGCTATATATTTGATTCCAAATCGCATATCAATTCCGCCGTGCTGTCCGTTCAATCCCGGCGTGAGACTATCGAATCTCACCCATGTAAAGATTTATTTTAAAATGGTCAGCTTAATCTGAAAGCCACGAAGCTAACAATGTTAGTGGAATTGCGTCGGTCTGCATTTTCCCCCCACGTTTGTGTCTAGACGGGTGAATTTTCGGCTTTCTGATCCACTTTCCATCATTTGACTTGGACATGAACCAAACAAGTGCCCCCACCCCGCCGCGCCCCCCAGGGCCCAAAAGCGCACCCTTACAAATCAGGCGCCCCCCCCCATCCATTTTCCAACCCTACCATCAACCACGACGTGATTTGTTCATCGTTTTAGCGCGACACTGAAGCCAAAAAATGACCTAAATCAATTTGGGTCGGCCATTTTAAGCTCATTGGTTCTGCAGAAGTTGAGTGCTGACTTCAAAGTGGGGCTAGAGATTCTGTTGAGATTTTGTTGTTACGGAATGGACATTGATCATTGCTGAGAACATAAAGACCATGATCGACCAAGAATCAAATTCTTTAAAGGGAGAGAATTTCTGTCAACATTGCATCTAGCACAGGTTGTCGCGTCGCAGGTTACTCACGTGAAGTTGCGCCGTTTAAAAATTGACTCCTGCAGAAAAAGCAAGCCATTTTAAAGTGACTCTTCGGGCTTCATTCACAAGACGAAATGCTAGACCAAGGATGGCGATTTTTCATTACTTTGTGTGCCCAATGTCTTCAATTTTTTTTAAAAAATGTATATTATTATTGCTGCGTGCCAAGCAGGCCTGCATGTGACACAGGTATTAGGTGATAGGGTGTCTTGTCAATATCGTGCCATGAAAAATTGTCTTGCACGGGTGCCATTGATTCAAAGTCCCCGTTTACTGCACTTTCGGCTTTGTTCCGTAAATATTTATATAACAAAAATACATAATTCTCAAGAAAGCAGTCGGTCGGCCTGTAGAACTAATGCTACTATCAATAACCTACATAAAACTCCATATACCTGCGCTAAATTAGATGCTTTAAAATACCACAATCCATTTTTGCGGGGGCTAGTTATAGTAAACTAGAAATTTACCCGCGCTTTTGCAGCGGGAGTGTACTGCCCTATAAGTTTGAATACGTAGTTGAAAATAAACTAATAACTATATGTTAAGTATATATGTGTATGCGACGATTTAAGTTCGGCCTTCTTGTTATAATATAACTAAATGTTGTGCTTACTCATGGAAAGCCACTTTCAGTTGGTCAGAAATATACTCATGAAAAATGTAATTCTCTAATTTTGAGACAATTTTTCCCAATAATAAATGAAGCTTTGAAACGTAACAAACGATTTGAAAAGGGCATTAATTTAATTTAAAATTCTGCAAACAAAAATTTCTCATTGCTATAGATTTAACGTATCAAGAGATTACTTTCGGAATGAAACTCGTGTAGCTTTTAATACGCTGATAGAACTGAAGGGAAGAAGGTAAAATGAATGAATAAAAAAAAACAAATTAAAATACATCAAACTTATTTTTATAATTTTTTCACTTTGTCCCCTTCATCAAAACGCTCCCATTTAGCGATGGATTCCAAAATCGTATATGTTGCTGTTTCACCAAGGCATTCAATTCTTTGTTGATTTCCGTTTTCAGATAAGACATTATATTTTGTAAAGTATATCATTAAGCTCACTTTTTGACTTTCCAGGCTCCCTTTTTTCCCTGTTTTTCTTTCTGGAAATTACATAATTTATTTGCCAAGTATATTTAATATTGATCCATTCGCTTAAAAACGTATATGAAATGAAGATATACATTTTTTGAAAAAAAAATTATTTTGGAATCCTATAAAGTAATGAGTGGATATATTCAATTCCCAATGAGGTAAAAATTCAAATTAATTATCAGGTTCATGTGAACTTAAGTTTAGCATAGATATATCCATTGATCCAGTAGTCAAATATTATACTGTAATAATTTAGCTGATATAAGAAAAGGCAATTTTTACTCAACATTACTTTTAGATCAGAGTTCAGTCGTGCTTAATTTATTATAGTATGAGCCTGAAAATTTACAGACTTTTATGCAAATGGGAAGTTGGACCATTAGTGATTGGGTGCTTAGGCTTTTATTAGTATAGAAAAGGGACACCACTAAATGAATTTAGTCAAGAGAAATAAAAAAAAATTAAGAAAGTCTCTCATTCCTTATAAACTTTAAACACAATTTTTTAGAGTGGATATATTTTATAATGTTATGTATATATATCAGAAATTTTAAAAGTTGTTATCAGAAGAAAAAAATTCAACTTCTAATGTTCAATACTAATGAGTTGATTTCACGTAGAGAATTGCTTTTCTCATGAAACTCACTTTCAATTTTAAGGGTACTAAATAAAGTTAACTGCCAGTTGTTGTTTTTTTTAATTGACGACAACTGCCGTCACGTAAAAAATTATTTTATTTATGACCCCACATCGTTAAACTATTCAAAGTAATGAAATATTTGTAGCAGTAGCTATAACTTAAAGAACTACGCTTCCACCTTCTCTCTAAAAGGCAATAGCTGCTTATACTAAAAGGCTAATAAGGGGCCGTCCATAAAGTACGTCACGCAATTTTTGACCATTTTTAACTCCCCCCCTCTCCCTGTCACAAAATGTCACAAATCTGGGACCCCCCCCCTAAAGTACGTCACACTTTCGAAAAATAATTAAAATTTAATGTAAAACACCGTGACGTCACACATGGCCGGACCCCCCCTCTCCCTGTCACACAAACTGTCACACTTTCTTACACCCCCTCCCCCCACTGCAGCGTGACGTACTTTATGGACGGCCCCTAAAATAAATTATAAATGTTGTGAACGTAATGAAGTTTCCTAAAGAATTTAAAGAAACTAACTCAATCTTATTTAAAAAGCTTACAATAAAATTTGCGCACCATTTTTAGTCAATGAAAGTTAATTTAAGGGCGGGCGCTAAAATGAAATCTTGTAATGAAAATACTGCTCCAAAAATAAATTGTATACTTTTTGATAGTCTTTATTAATTAGTGTTTTAATATGGAAATGATATATAATTCTTTTATATATTTGTCTCTATGTTATAAGATTTAAATTTACGGCTTTTATGTGATAGGTATAATTTTAAAAATGAATTCAAGTATGTTTTGGATCATGTTTCCCGATGGGACATCATAGTTTGTAAATTATATTTCAAACACCAGATTTAGTTTCTGAAAAATAAATAAATTATTTACAAAATTGAAAAAAAAGATGATATGTTTGACTAAACATCTATTTTTAAAATTGCTTTTGTTATTCCGCTACAGCGTAATGGCCATGGCATATTCAATTCGCCGCCCAACTTAATTAATAGCTTTTAGGTTCACTTGTATTGAGTTTAATATACTTCTGTTTATAAGTCCGGTAGAAAGGTTTAAATTGTAAATTTATAGAGCTTTGGTCGTGGGCTTTTATATGCATGTAATAATCATTGATGATTAACTTTAATAAGTAAATTTAAGGGATTGAGCCAGTAAAATAAGCAAGAAAAATTAATAAAGAACACGCAACAAAATTTAAGAAAAACAAAACGTATAGTTCCTCTAAATTACGATTAAACTTTTTTGACTTGGGCAATTTCTTTCCACATAAAATACCCTCACATAATTAGTATTTGTTTAAATTAAAATTTGAGTCATTAGAAACAACATAATTATAATAAAATTACACTGCTCAATTTAAGACGCGTACACGAAAAGGTGCGCACCGTAATTTGACAATAAAAGATTTTTGAAAGCGCACAGCTCAAAATAAAGTATTGTAAAAAATAGCGCACCAAAATGAACTCGTTTTGAATGCCCGCATGAAGCTGTTCAATAACGAAATGAGAATTTATTTTGTCTTTATTTGGCTCTACATTTTCTGATTATGGCCCCCCCCCCTTTACCCTAGGGGTGGTCACCTGGGGTTTAAACATAGCCTACGACCTGTCTAGGGTCGAATGAGAGCCCCATGCAAAATTTCAGCATCCTGGGTCCAACGGTGTGGAATTCCATTGGTAACAAACAAACACACAAACAAACACACAAACTTTCATCTTTATATATTAGATGTAACAAAGCCCGATGAAAATGCTGACCGTGAAATAAATAGATTACAAATGCACACGCGTAGCCGGGGATAAGCAGCTTTAAACGATTTTTAAACGTAAGTTAAAATTGGGGTTATCATGGTTTAGTGTACAAAAAAAATTATATAATAAACTATTTTAAAGTTGGCTGGGTTAAAAGCACATTCCTAATAACGTCTTTCCAACAAACTGACTTTTTAAAGTTTTTAAACTCTTATACCTATTTCAATGGCTTCTATCATTGTGAATTTCAAGTTCACTTCTTAATCTATCAAGTCGTTGTTCAGAGGCAAACGTTCACCTAATGTATTTTAAAACGACGACACGATTTCAGCGGTGTGAGATGGGAACGAATTACGCTGTGAGAATCCTTGGAAATAATAGAAAACCCTCAAGAGTTACGCCGATAAACAAGTTCCGGTCAGGCCGATCCCAGACAGCCAAGATGCAGACCGAGATGGTCACCGGAGGTCAACATTGAAACGGTCCCTCGCTTCTCCCGGCTCCTGCTCATCCCCGGCACTGCTCGCGGGATCACCATCGGACACAATCGATGACGGAGGAGCCGCGCCCCCTCCCCCACCCCCCTTCGGGTGATGAGTTTCAAAACAAAAAAAAGAAGAAAAAAAGCCAAGAGCAAAACAAAAAAAAACTAAGAGCTCCGCCGCTTTTCTTTTAATGAAATCTTGTTCCTCATGGCGCCCTGACACGCTTTATGACCGTTAATCTGATGGGAACACGTCGGGCGAATGTGTGTGTGGCGGGTGGTGGTGGCATGAAGTGTACTGTTGTAAAGGGTTGCGTTACAGTGAGAATCGGTTTTCATGATGTATAGTATTGAGCAATGGGTGATAGGAAGTATATATTGCTTAAATTTAGAGTTGGGCTAAGACAAGTGTACCTTGTAAATTGTACTTAAAAACGTTCCCAATCGGTGTGGCAGAATTTCGCAAGAGTCAATAGCTCACGGTATAGATTGAAGGCTAAGATACGGACACGCGCTGAACCAAACGTGAGGTGGAAAAAAAACCGGCAGGTCGGTAACCTCTCACACTTTTCATTACGAAGTTCCAGTCTTATCTCATTGCGAACTCTTACCCTTACTAACTTTTAGTATCTCTGTGCTTGCAGTGTGGTAACCTCCGCTATCACTCTCTCTCTCACTCTGTTTCTCTCTCTCTCTCCCTTCTTACAGCTATACAGGAATATAAGGGGAAAGGTACCGCTCTCAAATTTCTGTTATCACCAGATAACAACTGAGCTAACAGATCTTACTAACCAGCTCCCATTGCCCCACGCAGGGCGCAACTATCACTTCTACTTTTCCTATCCTCACTGAGGGGCGTAATGTTATAACATCTTCAAGAGGGTAGTGAAAGATCGTCTCCAGGTCCAGAATCCAACATATGTTACTTGATGTTCTGTCATGAATTTGTGATACTGCCTCCAGAATGAATAACTTGAACCCGCCCCCCCCCTCTCTCTCTCTCTCTCTCAGTTGACTGCCACGATAGGCTGTTCTTTTGGTGGGTTTTTTTTCGTATTGGTCGGTTTTATGGCGAAGCACTTGATGTAGAGATAAATAAAACCCATTTAAATTTACATTGGATTTTATGGCAAGGTATCCACCTTGACCTACTTTGGAAGATTTACTCTTGGAGCAGCACGTGACTTGCTGTGCATGCGTTGTAGCGCCACGAAAACATAACTTCTCAGTCGTTTCAACTTCTACCCCATTCACAGATTTTTTTTTAAAATCGTGCGCTTAATTGTAAATTATAAATTTAAGTTGTCCCAATCAACGTCAGCCACCTGATGCCATTTTCACGGCTTAATTAAAAGCCACAGCAACGCGGTCGCTTATCTATTGCCCTAACTGATCCACGTCACCTGTTGTAACGCCACGTCGCCCTCCTCTCTCTCTCTCTCCCTGAGATCACACTGCAGTATCCTCAATGCCATCATTATATCGCTTTGCCACAGTCAAGTTTTATTCAGTGGACCCGCCTTTACTCCGTAGCAAGGACCCCAATGAAGCTATAAACTCTTGTACGTTCGCTCCTTCACCAAGCTGTACCAACAACCAATGTTCCCACAAAGGTTAGTTGGTCGGTTTGCAAATTAGAAAAACTCGTGTGCAAAGTTGCACAGCATTTTGTGTGTGTGTGTGTGCAATATTTTACATAATTTGCTGCGTGGTAGTTCTAAACTGCTGCGCGGTGTCTGTAAGATATCTGCGCGGCCACGCTGGGAACATTGCCAGCAACCCATAAACCCATTTTACATTGGGTGTGGTATGATTCAGTTATGCTGCTTCTAAACCTTAAATATAAAAACGATTCGCCACTATTTTATAACTCTGATCATTTATAGTCTGATGAACAAACGGCAAGGGCCGCTTGAACTGAAAACGCCTGAGAACCGCTGCCCTCCGAGAAAATACCTTGATAAGTGATCTCCCTTCACCTGTCCCACCGTTCCTCAACTAGTATCTCTTGCCGCAGTCAGCCTGCACTTGTCCCAGGGCTCACCGTGTGTCAGGCTCACTATCCTACTAGTACTTATTACCACCTGATCTATGTGCCACTATTGGAGGGATACGGGGCTGTACCTAACATCAACCCAACTCTTATTTTAATAGATTTGTGTGAGAGAAGAAATGAGGGAGCGAGAGGGAGAGAGAGAACAGTTGTATTCATTGGCACGAGCAAAATTTCCCAATGGTATCCATTCCTCTCTTTGATTTTTACATTCTCAAAAGCCTAACCACTTTTGCATTTCTAAAAATTTAAAATTTAATTCTGTTGGCATTTAATATGTTCATATATTATATTTCCGAGGGGCTCCTCATTATTATACTAAACTATGTATTTATTTCAGTTGTGGTTATTGAGTTTATACTCTTCCACATCTACTTTTGTCTTTAGGATTTGACTTATCTTATCTTATCTATACAGACGCTCCTTCTATGCAGAAGATAGTTGCATCCACAGACCATGACAGATGATCTGTTGGCAAGTGATGCAGCAATCACAGGCCACGGCTTTGTGGGTTTACCCAGGTTTAGGTACCCATTCGGAGCGGGGTGACTCAGGGACGCCCTAGGCCCCGGGAACAAACCCTTGCCTTCACACGGATTCGAACCCGTGACCATCGGTACGACAGTCCAGTGCGCTGCCACTCGACCACCGCGTCGACTTATTATACGCTACACTCTACTATATCTATAGGTTTTGTGTGTGTGTGTTTTGGTGTTCTTGTTAGTGTTTTAAATTATTTTAATAATACAATTCGCCATAGTCATTTTCTTTTGGAAACAAATGCTGTTTTATAATTTGTGTTCCGGCATTCAGCGATGACCCCACTAAACTTATTAGTTTGACGAGCGTAATGTCTTTTTTTTGGGTTACCTGTTCAAGATGATCACAGAACATGGCAACAACACAACATCTCCTCACCTACGGCTATTCGCTCTACTTTTAGCCGGATTTATTGTATAACAAACACGCGGACCGCACGTGCGCCCCACATTGAGACAGCTCACGGCACACACCCCCAGACGGCGTCAGGAGACATCCGCTGCCTCACAATTTGACATTTGGTTCCCGCCTTTGACGAAATTGGCCTTCGTGGTTTTCCCCCCGGCCGGTCTTACCGTGGGGGTATCCGTTTGTATTAGGGAGTGAGTCGGCCTCGACGTTTGTATTAGGGAGTGAGTCGGCCTCGACGTTTGTATTAGGGAGTGAGTCGGCCTCGACGTTTGTATTAGGGAGTGAGTCGGCCTCGACGTTTGTATTAGGGAGTGAGTCGGCCTCGACGTTTGTATTAGGGAGTGAGTCGGCCTCGACGTTTGTATTAGGGAGTGAGTCGGCCTCGACGTTTTTCATCACTCTCCGGCGTATTAAAATTATAAATTATCTCTCAAAGGCGTTTGGTTAATATGTTCTAGGTTGAATTCACGTGTCCTTGGGAGGACTGCGTGTGGTATGAGTATCATCTTCAGTTGAAGCAGGTTTTAACGAATCAGAGCCGTCTGGATATTAACTTTGGATTTTCATAATATAATATAACTAGTGTATCACCCGTCAAAAATGACGGAAGTTTTCAAAGTAAATACACATCAGATTAAAAAATAACGTGATACAGAACTTTCATTTATTTCATTTCTTTTTATTTTATTCATTTATTTCCTATTGAACAATTTTATGCGGACGTTTGAAAAGAGTTATTTTTGGTGCAGTCATTTGGTGCGCTGCTTTCTAAAATTAGTAGCGTCACGGACAGGACAGACGGGACGTGACATATTTTGCAAATTATGTATATTGATGATATTTTCAAAAAATTATTAAATAAATAAAAAAACCTAAGTAAGTTACCAAAGATTGTTGACAGGCCATTTTTTATCAGTAACCGCCTAATTGATGTATACATCTGAGATCACGTCATAAGCATTATATCAGTATATAGGAACCCCTTACACTCGTGTTCATTGGCCTGTACGTATTGAATACGACAATCTTTAGGGCGTGGAAGTGTCTAATAAAAGAACTGAAAGTCAAATTAATGTCTACAATAATAAATAGATAATCTGAATATTTTATTCTTTTGCACTGAAATTTAAACATTGGTATAAAAAGTATGCGATCTACACAACAATGATTATTCTAAAGACTGTACCACAAAAATAAATATGTTCAAAAATTATTATTTTTTAAAACTGCTTGTCAGTGTTCATTATATTTACCATTATAGTCGAAGGCCACTGAACTTGATATTTTTTTCCTTTTGTTAAAAGTGGTTGGTCTGCAATCGGTAATAGAGTTTCACCCTAGGAATCAAATATGATATATACATTTATTTTAATTTTGTGACGTAATAAAGACGAAGCTATTTCGTTTTTGACAAATAAATAATGTATGATATATGTATAAACTTCTATTAAATTCTTGCTTGCATTTACATTTGATTCCAAATCAAATATAATTCCCTCGTGCTTTCCGTGAATATGTAACTACCTCCTCACCAAAAAATAATGCTGACCAATCTTCAATTCTCCAGCAAGTACTTGCCTCACTTCGTTACCAACTCCATTAAGGCATGCAACTTCGCTGAATTATTTCCCTTCAATCACTGCCTCGCCACGGCCTGTAATGATACATTAGTATAACTGATTCGTCCCTAAAAATCTGGAAAATTAGAATAATGTATTAAGACTGCAATCGTGCTATAGGTGGAAAGAAATCGGTATACGAATTACCAATAAACCCCTGAAAAAAGTAGGGCTGGCACTGATTTTTTAAATAAAAAATTTGATTAATCGGGATAAAATTTAATAGATTAATTTTGATTAATTATTTTTTTATAATGCATATATAGATCCCGTTCAGTTATGATTCATTATTTCGCGAAATCGGTTAAGTAGATGTAACTCCATGGCCCCCAAATTGTGTGTCGTAACTCAGCAAATCGTTCTGTTTTGCAAGAAATAAGGAAAAAAAACTTTTTGTTATCGTATGCACGTCTAAATGTATAATAATAATAATAATAATACGAGGGAAAAGTATGTAAGTAACAAAAAAATTAAATTATTAATAATTGGGGGGGGGGAATAGAATTATTTTCTTAAATTTTAATCGAATTTTAATCGATCAAATTAAATTTTTAACGATTAATCGATTAATTAATCGTTAATTTCTGCAGACCTAAAAACAAAAGACAACATAACATCGCTGTTGTGTTGGTTTTTCAGGCTTTTTCATGTCTTCTAGAGTTGATACCTTTCCACCTTTATTTCGTTAATGGGAACATCTTGATCCTTGTAACTGCACAGAGTCATTTCCGTTCATTCAGTGCCCAAACCACACTCTGCAGCTCACTCTCCAACGACTAAAACGCATAAGGCATCCATCCCTCAACAACTGGCCGCTCCAGCTCTCACTCGCACTGACAACGAACTGAATAACTCAATGGCACTGATGTCCGTATTGTCATCCCCCTGTCAACCAACGCCAATTACAAGAAAATAATTGCAGATCTTTATTTGTTTTTCGACCCATTTTTTCAAACCTCGTGTTTATCGCCGGGATCATCATGTTGGATCCACCGGGCAGTTTCTCCGAGATGTCACGATGCTGTTTATGTTACCGTGTGAATCGTGTCTGTTGCGCAAGCGACTTTAACGAACGGCTCAGCGTGTTTAATTGAACGATTGCAACAACTGTTTAGACAGCAGATTGGCTATGAACACGTAAACAGTGCAAACAGCAAACTCGGGCACTATGGCTTCAAATCGTCAGTGATTCGTTGGAGATTGTAAATAAAGCCTTGCCATCCACCATACTTCAATTAAGTCAGTTCTATTTATTTATTTTTGAGCGACATGCGGTAGTCCCATTTATGTTTCTGCCTTTTAACAAGTCTTGCCAAGCGGACTCGTTAAACTTTAAAGATTAAATTTCGATTTGCACCAAAGACGAAGCAGCTACTGTCGAAGTAATGGCGGATTAATTTCAAAGTTAATCGACATTCTAACACCCTAAACAATATCGTGGACAACAATTAAAATTTGAAAAATAAATCTGTTCGCAGGTCATTAGCAATAAACGGATTCTCGGCGCAAAGGAAAACAATAAATATACTGTATAAGTGCATTAAGGATTCCACCTCCGTGCACCAACCCACCGTGACTTTTCGAGCAGTTCAGGCCGTCCTCCGGCCACTGATGACACCCACAGATCACGTACTGGACTCACTGCGTGGTGCTATTTACTATTTAGTAATGTAATGCTTACTGCTTCACCCCATTGCCTAACAGTGGCGCCGTGCCATCGCCACTTCCACGGAATATAGCGTTTCCGAGGGTTCTATCAGCCCCCTATATCAAGTTTCCAGGGTTACTAGCTAAGCTCTCTATAAACTAACCCAGTTATAAACTAACCCATTTATAAACTAACCCAATTATAAACTAACCCATTTATAAACTAACCCAGTTATAAACTAACCCAGTTGTAAACTAACCCAGTCGTAAACTAACCCAGTCGTAAACTAACCCAGTCGTAAACTAACCCAGTCGTAAACTAACCCAGTTATAAACTAACCCAGTTATTAACTAACCCAGTTGTAAACTAACCCAGTCGTAAACTAACCCAGTCGTAAACTAACCCAGTTATTAACTAACCCAGTTATAAACTAACCCAGTTATTAACTAACCCAGTTATAAACTAACCCAGTTGTAAACTAACCCAGTCGTAAACTAACCCAGTTCGATCAACTTGACTCCTTTCATTTAAAATGTTGACTGCCAAAATTCCGTTGCACTTGATACCATAAATCATGAGATACCGTTCCATCGGAATAGTATAATAAATTCTAAGATGTCGTTACGTTAGATTACTATGGTTATTTTGAGTTAGTAAGATTAAATCTAAGCTTCCGTTACGCTGGTTACGTATGATAAATTATTAAATTATACGATTCCTTTACCCTGAAATAAAACATTCATCTTATATTCTGTTACATTGAAATAATATACATCTAAGACTCCTGTTGTACTGGAATAGTTTGATAAATTCTAATATTCCGTTACGTGGGAATAAAAATTACCTCTAAGATTACGTTATATTGTGGTAGAAAGATGTATTTCTAAAAATACGAAACCGTTTTTCGTTAATAAATGTTTACTCTGCCAGGCTTTTAACGTGATTTTTTTAAAGTGGGAAATGAGGGAGGGAGGGTTGGGGATTGGAGGGGGCTGAAAGGAGACGTCGTCTTCAGAAGCTCGTAACTTGCACATTAAAAGATTCAAAGAGGCAGCCTTGAATGTCTCTGTATGATATCAATATTATTACTCTCGACGCCGGCCCCCATGTTTCATCGCCAAAACGAAACTTCAAATCTCGCCTGCGCTCACGTGGGGGCCCGGGCGCGTGTTGCTCATATCTTTGATGTTTAAATTGTGCCTCCTGCACGCACTATAAATAAACATCGTAACTATTTATAGCCTCCCTGAGTTTTTTTTTCATAAGGCAAGTCACGCGGGATATTTTTTAACTTCTGCAAGGTTATTGGTGTTGATAGTATAACTTTATTCTAATACATTATAGAACTAATATTATTTTTTAATACCTTGTATTGTAAGGTTATGAGTCAAAAGACTTGACAACTGGTATATCTATTTAAGTTATGACTTTCCTTTTTTTTTAAATTATATTAAATTTCCTTTTAGTTCTCTCTCAAAAAAAAATCTTAATTTTTAATTATATTTTCGTGTAGGAATGTGAGTGATTAATGGTAAAAATAATTTTCAGTGCAGTCGACAAAATATTCCTTTGAAATTGAGAAGATATTTTATTTTTTTAAATATGTTCTGATAACGTAAAATTTTAACGTTACGATATGGAAATGGTGTTTCATAACTTGTTTTTCAGAAAGCAGTGCGCCCTAACCTTTGGCTGGAAAAGTGCTGGTTTATTTTACTACACAACGCTGTCAATCTCAGTTCTTCTGTTTTAGATTAAGATAAAACATATTTTTTTAAGCTGCCTGCAACAATAAAACTGCATTTAATTCAGTTTCTCGCAGGTTGCCCGCTGGCACGCCTCCAATGTGTGGCCTGTAACAAACACATAATACAAATACCTATATAGCTCTATCAATGTACATTCGACTATCATGGATTCTAGAGATGGTTTAATCTGAAGGTCTCCTCCAATCAATTGTCAATTCACCCCTCTTGTATGGACGGTTTAGTTCGTCCTGCCCCTGAACACATATAAGTTCAATGTATTCTTTAAAAGACCATTACAAATTACATTTGCTTAAGTTTCGCGATTTTTTAATTATTATTTTTTGGTAAGAGGCGAAAAAACGGGACGTTAACGAATTAATAAAGACGGCGTTTGTTTTGTTTTTGGCTTCCCCCAGAATGTCGGGCTTCTAAACACAGAAAGCCAAACGTAAGAGAGGAAAACAAAAATACCATTTTACACTTATACAATGAGATTTTATGTCCAAGATGGGGTTTGTGCGCGGGAGTGGGGGGGGTGGATACATTAGCATTGATTTAATTTGATGCAACATTAACACTTCTGAAGCCAGCGGTGAAGCGTCAGTAATTAAAGTTTCTCGGACGCCAGGCTAGATATAAAAATATAAAAAAGTGCTATTCCTTCTGTCTGCGTAAACAAAACTTTAGTAACATAATATCGTAAATCAAATTTGGTTTTTGATGTGGGGAAATATTCATAACTAATGATCTATTTAAAATATATTATATGTTTTCTGGCAAGCGGCAAAGGTATCGAACAGTTCTGCAGTTGTGGAATTCGGAGTCAGGGTTTGGTTGGGTCCAGGTCGACGCATTCCTGTTGTGTAATAGATTACAGCAGTATGCTAATCTCCTCGCGGCTCATTTCCATATTGGGCCCGGTCCCAGGAGGTGTTCCCGGGCTGCACCACTAACCGAGCGGCTCTCGGCTCCACGATTGAATTTCAATTTCGGGTCCCGTCTCACGCGCCGGTGTCAAGCTGGCTGCTGACGCTGGAAGAATTTTAAGAGTCGTGATAACTTTTCTTTCTATCCTGACCATTTGCAAACCACCACCATCGGTTAACCGACAAAACGGCTCCGACATAACGGCCCTGTTGTTGCTCTTTTTTTTCTTTTTTTTTGGGGGGGAGGGGGGGGGGTAAACAGTGGCGAAAGCGCGTACATTAAAATTCGTTGTTGAAAACGAAATTTGTAAAACAATTTATTAAAACATTCACAAAAATTAAATAAAATAGTAAATTAGGTAAGTGCGGATGCTTAACAATATTTTATAGCTTGTGGTAGAGCAGTCGAATCTTGTAGAATGTAGAAAAGGGCATTGATGATCTATAATAACAACACCGGTATTCCATGTACATGCAGAAATCACATATGACCCGCTCTTAAGCCGACCCCCCAACTTTTTCCCCTGGATTTTGTCCACACAAAAAAAAAGGTCGACTTTAGAACGAGTATATACGGTACGTGTTCACATTTGGATTTGGGGGGCCTATGTGCTTGCTAATGTGTCCAAACTATTGTTCTTTGAAAATACCAAGGAACGTGCAATTATTTTTATTTATTTATTCTTTGCTCCAAATTTTACGTTTTGAAAGGAGTATTAACAGTATTAATAATGTCTAAATACGTGCAGCGTGTTTAACGTTCTAGGTCGATTGTTTGTCCTTACGTGAGTGACGTGCTCCTCGGGTAAGAAGGAAGAAAAAAAATCGAACCGCGTCCTTGACCGTCACCAATTGACGGAAATAAAGACGTCCTTGCGTTAACCAATACTGATGACACTTAAATACTCTGAATAAATTCTTGGCATTTCTCTCAGCGTACCGGAGGCATCGACGCGAAGACGTAATCGCATTTTAACAGAATCGTTAAATGATTATTTTCTTAATGACCCCACCCAACGTCCCCACTTCCCTCCTTAACTCACCGCCGAAGAAATTTTCTTCCCCGATCACATCGATTATAGTTTGGTGAGGGGTATGAACCATGGGATATCGAAGGGTTTCGGAACATTTTTTTATAACTAACTGTCTTTAACTTCTTTACCAGTGTCAGCTGAACATGGCGTCTGGGCCCAGCGGAGCCGTGGGACGGAACTGTCGTATTTGAAGCGTCCCAAAGACATTTCTATTGGCGTTAACGTGCCGAGTGATCAATGGCGGAGATTTTGGAGGCTTTTGGGGGGGGGGTATATTTTGGATTTGTTTTATTTTGTTATTCGCCCCCTCCTCTCGGCCTCCCCCCCCCTTTTTTTTTGTTTAGCCCTCAAAATTGACCACCTATATTTGAGAATCACTTGAATACTGTAAACTGTAAATATATTGTAGTTAAAAGTTTCCTGGCAACAGAAACTCGGCTTAACGGTTGAGAAATAATGAAACAGTATAGTGAATTATTTCCCATTTGTCTGAAGATTTGGGCCTTTTAAGCACTCTTTATCCATTTCGATGTTGGTTCGGAGGTGTTGGCTAGTAGTTTTATCAAAACTACTTATTGACTTGACAACAATTACCACTCATTAAAAAAAGAAAGAATTATTATTTAAGCTAAGCTTTCGTTCTTTAATCACTCTCTAGCTTTGAAGTTAAGCCTACTAACTCATATCTAAAAATCCCTTTGAATTAAAACAAACATTTAAACTGTAAAAAAATATACATATATATATTATTTATATTTAAAATAATCGTAGGATATGAACTCTATGAACTCAATAACTAAAAAAATCGAAATTCAGATTCTGAAACACTTGGCCATTCCACTGAAGCTAACAATTTAAGAGATATCGCTTTGCTAAAACATCCAAATAAAATTATGAAGTATCCCATCCCCCTCAGTTTGGACGCTAACGCGTCAGCCAACATAATTAGGATATTTAGCTGCTATGAAATTCAATTAATTTCAAAACATGTTTTTCATTTTGACACTGCGATTTAAGGCCCAAACTTCTGGAGCCGAGACACAAATGATAGCGATGGTAGAAGTTGTGTCGCTATTGCGACAATTCTGAGCGCGTACACAACTTCTACCATCGCTGCCATTTGTGTCTCGGCCCCAGGATGGTTTGGAAACACGCGGCCCCTTTCAAAGCCTAGTGGTAACAGTTGACACCTTGGAGCGGGTCATACACAGTTAAAGGTTGATGAAACAATGTACGCTTGCGGGGGGTCGGGGGAGGGGGTGCAGATCCAATAATTATCTGGCCGGGCGAAATAACCCGGTCCTGTGGGAGCCCCTCCCTTTACTCCCCTCCCCTCCCTAGTTCCTCTTCTCCTTACTCTCTCCCCTCTCCGGGGTACTCCGGAACTATTGTTTCCACTATTGTTTTTCTTCTCACAGGCTCATCCTTTTTTTTAAAAATATATATTTTATGTATTTCCTTCGCTGACCCCCTTGGCTTGTATTCGCGTTGTAATAATGGTTTAATGGACCCGTTGTATTGTTGAAGTTCAGTTTGTTCTGTTGATGCTATTCCCTTCCCACTTTTGTGGTTTTGCAAGCATATTTTTTTTAATGTTTACGAGGCTGTTGGCATAGATTTCGGCGGTTCTCACTTCATGGGTCTAATTGTATTCATAAAATATTTTTTAAGGAAGATGTGCGAAAACCTCTCGTGGGCAATTATTGTCGATAAAGAATTCAGCAGGAACACGCTCGATCCAATTTAAAAGCAGGTAAACAACGCATATAGAAGGCAAGGCAGCAGAGTTCTTTATTTTAAAAAAATATATGTAAAGGGGGAAATTGGGTAAAAGAAGGACAACGAAAGAGGGGAAATTGTTAGGAGGAAAGGGAGATGCGAATAAGATCGTTTATATACAAAAAATCTTTTTATGGGAGAGCGGGGTAAAGAATCATTCCCCAACAGAATCTTTTTGTAGCCTATGGTTATTGATTGGATTTGTGTACACACCAAGTTTGCACGCCAAAACCTGCTCCGGTGCCAAGAAGATGCTTTTTTTTTCGATCGTCATTCTGATTAGCAAGAGACCAAAGGCGTGGCTCGCAGCCTATTTAGTTCCTCCGGCCGATTGATTCTTTCTTTCCTCCGGCCGTCGTTTGGCTGGGGCCGACTGGATGTATCTTCTCAAATCTAAGCCAGAGAGATTGATCTTGTGTGCGGTTTGTTGTAAAGATATCTCTGTTTGGGGCCCTGGTAGGGGTTTTTATGCATAGATGGGAAGAACTCGCAAATAACTAGTTTTTTCTTCTTAATAAAAAGGCGTTATCTTTACTATGAAAAAAAAACATTTAAGTAAATGTATTCACGTTGGTCCTAATCCTATGAAATAATAAGAAAAACTTGCACACCCTCGGGGATACAAGAATGTCTTTTTACAAATTGCTGTGTTGCTTTTATTTACGTGTACATGTATATTTAATCAATTCCAGCTCACCTCTTTAAACCGTTTTCAGACGGAACCCATCCTGATATGAGAATGCTGGAAGTCTTCTTGACAGGGGCACGAGCTGTTAATCAAACGTCAATTGAACGCATTAAAATTGTAATCTTTTTTTTATACGTTTACTGGCGGTATAGTACTTATTAGCGAATCCCGGTCTTAGCGCTGACAACTCGACAGCCTTGTAACCCCCACCACTTGCTGTTGTGGATGTTTGATGCGTGCATCTTTGAAATGACGAACTTTGTCATTGTTTTTGCTCCTCCCTTTAAAACGTAATAATTTAATTATTATTTAATTAATTATTATTAATCTTTGCAACGACTATTGGTCTTGCGCATCGGATTAAACACACGTGGTGATTTATTTTTTAAATACAGTTTAATTCCGCCTAGTTTGTATGTTTGTCAGTGATATGTGGCTACGGTAATTAATCCCGGTACAAAGCGAACCGATGGGGGGATGTGTGGTAACTTAATCCCGGTAACAATACAAACCGATTGGGGATGTGCGGTTAATTAATCCCGGTAACAATACAAACCGATTGAGATGTGCGGGTTACTTAACCCGGTAACAATACAAACCGATTGGGATGTGGGGTTACTTAACCCGGTAACAATACAAACCGATTGAGATGTGGGGTTACTTAACCCGGTAACAATACAAACCGATTGAGATGTGGGGTTACTTAACCCGGTAACAATACAAACCGATTGAGATGTGGGGTTACTTAACCCGGTAACAATACAAACCGATTGAGATGTGCGGGTTACTTAACCCGGTAACAATACAAACCGATTGAGATGTGCGGGTTACTTAACCCGGTAACAATACAAACCGATTGAGATGTGGGGTTACTTAACCCGGTAACAATACAAACCGATTGAGATGTGGGGTTACTTAATCCCGGTAACAATACAAACCGATTGAGATGTGCGGGTTAATTAACCCGGTAACAATACAAACCGATTGAGATGTGCGGTTAATTAATCCCGGTAACAATACAAACCGATTGAGATGTGCGGTTAATTAATCCCGGTAACAATACAAACCGCTGGGGATGTGCGGTTAATTAATCCCGGTAACAATACAAACCGATTGAGATGTGCGGTTAATTAATCCCGGTAACAATACAAACCGATTGAGATGTGCGGTTAATTAATCCCGGTAACAATACAAACCGATTGAGATGTGCGGTTAATTAATCCCGGTAACAATACAAACCGATTGAGATGTGCGGTTAATTAATCCCGGTAACAATACAAACCGATTGAGATGTGGGGTTACTTAACCCGGTAACAATACAAACCGATTGAGATGTGCGGGTTACTTAACCCGGTAACAATACCAAACAATGTAATCCTTTGGTCAGGAGTGACCTACACTGATCCCAGAGTGACCTCTACGAGTCTAGTCTTGAGACTCATTTGAACCCACCTCCTTACCTCCAATGTATATGACATTTCTTACACATACCCACCGCCAACAATACAACCAAGTCATGATAAAATAAATCACAGTGAAAGGTAATAGTGTGTTGTTGTTTTTTTTTGGTGTATTAATGCAATAGAAGTATGAAAACAATTTTAAAAACAGTTGTGTCTCACAAAATGTAAGCATGGGTGCCAAACGTAAAAAGAAATGAATTTTTAAATCTATTTTTATTTATTGATTATTCTTATTTTTTAAATATGATTAGCTTTGTTTGAGACGTCTTTTTTGTAATTTTCGAAAATAGTGAATATGGTAATTCCAGACAGCCTTGTTGCCCCCTTCCCCACCCCCACAGTCGTTGCCCCCCCCACCCCCAACATAATCTACTTGAGTGGACTTTGATGTATACATCTCAGAAAGATATGACTTGGATGTTCACTTGGCATATATCTTTTAAGTAAGAGCATTTGTACTCGAGTTGTGCGTCATAAGTTGCCTTGTTTTTTGTTTTGTTTTTTTAATATATATATATATATATATATATTATATATATATATATATATATATATATATATATATATGAAATCTGTCTCATTTATTAATCCTAAACCCCACCCTATTAAATTAATATTTTTTTAATCCAGCCACCATCCCCCCACCCTCCAAACCTTTCTGTTTTCGACGCACGAGATACCCGTTCAGTTAGAGTTTGATTAGTGGTAAGATTGGTTTGAAAACGGCGGGGAAGGGGTTGGAGTACTGTGTGTCGCCTTGGAGAACTTTTGGTAGAAACAACTCATCTTGTCCAAAATTGTTTTGTTTCCCAACTAAAAAGCATTTGAATGGTCATTGTTGTGTAAAGGAAATCGAATTAGTGCTAAAGATGTCATTCTGACTACATTATGTTAAACCTTCAGAGTTCATCGCCAGAGTCCATGGTGCTATATCTAAGGATATAGCACAAGGAAGTAAAATCATTACATTTGTACTTATTGCCTTAAGAAACTTTTGTCTTGTAAATCACTCTTTTCGCGCCCTCAGAATGAAGATTGATAATTTATCTTATGTAATATGTATTTATTTAGTTAAAACACCCCATTTCACCTATTGGACTTAGAATTGGAATCGGGTCGCTGGTTGAGAGATAGTTTAACAACAGAAAAGTAGTTTTTAGGTCTTTGGCACGTAATGAAAATGGGAAGGGTGTGAAGTGTTTAGCAAACGATTTTGGTGTTGAGGGGGGGGGGTTGGGGAGCTGGGGTTCGGAATTCAACATGAAGATACACAGAAGGGGGAAGAAAAAAAACTTCGAGTCCCCCAAAACACAACTACCGTTATTCGTGATCGGAATTTCGGGTCGCCTCTGGGGAGCTTCACCAAATTCGGCTTCATTAATGAATATCTCAGGTGGAGAATGTTTGCTCTCTGTTATTTCCGGACTTTAACTTTGTAATTTGCTGGATGGGATCTTGTATTGTAGCACTGCAGATATATTATACTTTTATATCACACATTGCATTGTAGCACTGCTCATATACTATACTTTTATATCACATATTTTGAATTGAGCACGCTGAATAGTAATTACTAGATACGCCCCGCGGCGTAGCACACGCCGCAGACTTGCTCATGGATAGTGCAAAGGAAAAAAAAAGGGGGGGGGGAACGGACACAAACTACAGCAAGAAGAAATAAAAACAATGCTAGTGAACGTCGGTGGGGGGAACCACCGACGCATTGTTCGTCTCGATACATTCGCAATGCGGTTATCTACCTGCCCGCCACCCTTCACCACCCTAGCTTGCCAACAATAAACTGTGATTGGCCGACCCTAGCGAGGGTCAGCCATGTTCGCAAAAAGGGGGGAAAGAACGGGCACAAACACACATTTAAAATTTTAAAAAAATTAAATATCGCTGGGGGGTTGAACCCAGGACCTTCGTGTAAGGCAGACGTGATAACCACTACACTACGAATCTCGTGTTATCCTGTGAAGGAACAACGCAACTGAATGCAAGAACCATTGTTGGTATCGAGACATTGGTCGACGCCACGAGGGTCATTAATCATGCTCATTTGCACATACTCGCTTTGGTGAATTATATATATAGATTATAACGAAGGATTCGGTTACCGTATTAAGAATTAAGTTATTATCCTGTATATCAAATAACTGCATTTGATCTCCACTGAAATTTTGCTTATTACACGTCTTTCATTGAAAATTTGCTATTTACCCGATTTCAAATGACTTTATTTACTGCAAGCTATTCCAATCTCTGGGCATCAAAGAACAAATTTGGACACAAATCAAATTATTAATTTAGCTGATACTTCATGTCTAACTAGACTCCTGGGCCGGTTTACACAAGGGCCGCGATTTCACCTCTCGACCCCCCTTTTAACAGATTAACATCAAGTGCTATACTTCATTAAAGTTGTGTTCAAGTATATGTAGTCTGTAGTTATAAACTATTGGGTTTCTATATAAGAAATCGGAGACGATTGGGCGCCAGCACTATCTGCCACCACCACCACCCCAATCTTCCATAGTGCCCCCTCCCTCCCCCCGGCTGTTTCAGAAGCTCATGTTTCTCCCAATGAGTTCACCAGGTCCTCGTGTGTCTGTGACATCTTCTGCAATGAATACTACCCCCCCCCCACCCTCCCCGTTCGAATGAGTCTCTAGGTCTGCCAGTTAAAACCGGATGTGATTAGTCTCGGCTCTAAGCCAACGTTCCAGCTCCCAGTAGGCGCTAATATTAGGGTCGTGTTGAGCAGTTACCCATTTTCTTGAACGTCTGAGAAAACAGAAGGGACGAGGGTAAAGTTTGTAGGACCGTTATACAGTTTTTTTTATCCTCCAAAGTAACTGGACATCAGTGTAGAAGTCAGTTTTCTAGCATTCGGCCGTAGAGGCGTTTTGTTGGTTGCATGTTCCCAATATGAAACTGATGTCGATTGTTGCGCATTTAAGTAGAATGAAAAGATAACGTGTAGTCGAAGTGCCTGCCTCTCATTCTCTCTCTCATTATCTCTCTCATTTTCTCCCTTTCTATCTCTCTGTATCTTTCTCTCAAATCCCTCTCTATGTCTCTCACTCGTTTCACCCTCGCTCTTCCTTTTTCTCCCCACCCCTAACCCCCTCTCTCTCTCTCTCTCTCTCTCTCTCTCTCTCTCTCTCTCTCTCTCTCTCTCTCTATCCATCTCTCTCTTAAAAACTCAATCATAACTTCGCTTTTTTTCCTTTTTAAACTCAAATTCTATTCACACATGGCTATTTTAAACATGACTCCGCTATATCTCGTTATGCTATTAAAAAATTAAACATGATTCAGTTGCTTAAAAATTATTTGTTGTAACTTAAGTTTTCTTGAAAAACCCTTAACCTCATTTGCCTTTAAGATGCAGGCTAATCTACTGACTACCCCTTCACTCCCTGGATTACTCCTCCCCCCCTTTCCGCCCGCCCGGCCCCTCGACACTGCTGGTGGCTGTTGCACTCCCGCGTGCGGCACGCTCCTTGTGGCCCGCGCTTGTTTATTGACACAGCTAATTTTAAATGACACGCTTGACATTACCCCCGGAGATGTACCGCCGGTTGAATTTGTTTGATAAATATATCATTAAAAGATACAGATTCCGGGAAAACGAAGGGCAACGTTTTTGGGGTAGATGCTATCGCCAGCTTAAGAAGCAACTTTTCTTAATTAAAAGCAAATCATCGCCGTGGCATGCGTGTTAGGTCTTGCGAAGGTTTTTTAAACAACACATGCGGATGGTACGTGGAGCACTTATTAACTGTTCTAAACGTCCTCTTGAACTTTGTTTAATGAACTGTGCCTGGTGCGTGTGTCTATATCCGAAAAAGTTAAACGGTTAAACAAAAATGCTGTAAGGTGGCTAATTATAAACCTCTAATTTATTCAGCAACTTGCCCATATCAAGGGGATTTTTTTTTCTTTTATTAAATGGTGGAATTTAAGTCTTAAGTTCAAGCTTTCGTCATCACCGTTTTGGTCAAAGACAGCCGTCTCCACTGAAAGATATCGGGCATAAGTAAATGTTAGCATTCTCTGCTATTAATGATTTTATGACATTATGAAGAGCATTTATCTCAATAGTGCCGAACTGGCGTTATGAATATAACTTATGACTACGGCGCCCAAAACGATGTGATGATGATAAACTTTTATGTCGCCGTCCACCATGTAATTAAAATGAGCATTTATCGCGACACCACCAGGATTAAATTAAAATGAGTACATCTCATGGCATTCACCATAACGTTCTTACTTTGCATTCAAATGTTTATTTATTTACTTCCTTCTGAATCCGACTCTGCCAGCGCGGAACACGACCAAAGTCCTCGTCTGAAACCAAATCGTTTTGGGAAAGTTGTCATCTCGCCCCGCCACGAGGGGCATGTAACGGGCCTCTGTCACAGAGCAAACAGTGTCTGGAAAATCTCGCGGTAACTTCAAGACATAGCAGCAAATACGGCCGAGTGTCGCGAAGAATCGGTAAACTATTCTTTAGTCAACACCGCCACGGCTAATAATCGCTGCCTCGTCATTCACGGACAGGAAGGCCTCATTGTTGGCCCTGTCATCCGGGCCCGCTCTCGGGATGTCATCGGGGTCCCCGGATACACTGGCGCGTATTTGTTCAGCCTGGAAGTCATTCACAGACTCACGGGCTGGTTCCAGTCGCCAGTGGAGTGTTTGAGCTCCGGTGTGTTCCGCGGTCGAGGCGGACCCTCCCGGGGCCCTGCCATCCTTTCGGTGGTTCCCGGGGGTGAATATCGTCGGGGACTTTTGGAATATTCTTTTTCAAAATCTCGTAGTTTTCTGCTATTGTTCCTGGGAAATTTCGGTGGACTCATGGGTGAATTTGGCGAGTTCAGCGTGTCACGAAGAGTATGTATATGACTCCCGTAATTGTATATTTATAAGAGTGGTTCTAAAACTTTGGTAATGATGGGCCTGAATGAATTTCCAACCAACTTACAGCAGAGCCCTGTGTAAAATTGCATTATTATTTAAATTTGTGTTTATAGTAAACAAAATTCCCTTTTATTTTATTATTTTGTTGTTGTTGTTGTTGTTTTTGTATCCCAACTTATGGCTACCTATCCACCAGCCACCGCTTTGACTCGCCCTATGACTTGTGTTTTATTCTTTCAAAGGTCCCCCCCCCATTTTGTTCCTATTTAATTATCAAACTTGCCAGTAGTAAACGTTGTTGAATATAACCATTCCATACTGTAGATGTAGCCTAAGAGCAACTATAAAAGTTGTTGAATATAACCATTCCATACTGTAGATGTAGCCTAAGAGCAACTATAAACGTTGTTGAATATAACCATTCCATACTGTAGATGTAGCCTAAGAGCAACTATAAAAGTTGTTGAATATAACCATTCCATACTGTAGATGTAGCCTAAGAGCAACTATAAACGTTGTTGAATATAACCATTCCATACTGTAGATGTAGCCTAAGAGCAACTATAAAAGTTGTTGAATATAACCATTCCATACTGTAGATGTAGCCTAAGAGCAACTATAAAAGTTGTTGAATATAACCATTCCATACTGTAGATGTAGCCTAAGAGCAACTATAAACGTTGTTGAATATAACCATTCCATACTGTAGATGTAGCCTAAGAGCAACTATAAACGGTGATGTGACAGTCACAAGTATGCATGAATTGCCTGAATAGATTTTAAATAAACAATTTCTTTTGTTGACATTTCGAGATAATTGAAGCATGCGCAGAGATCAGACCTGGTACTAACTTGACAGTTTGGTAACAAATGAATCATTTAAGTGTCTTGGTGTGTTTCATCATATGAGACTGTGTGGGTCATTTTCGTACGACGGGCTTGTGACCATCTGTTGCCGCCTCTTGTCGCTGACATTGAAAATGTAATAGAAGATAATAGAGTTTAATTTTTAAATCCATCTCAGAGCAACCGAAACCCCGAGAATGCACATAAGGGCGATCGCAGAGCAATCGCTTGAGAACCACCTGTGTGGAGGCAAGGCAGAATGTCAGTGAGTACAGCACTTGACCTGAAATAATGTGTTGGACTAGGAGTGTCGGCAAACATCTGAGCTGTCTGAGCGGCAGGTGGTTTACTACCTACGGAAACATGCGGAGGCAACAGAGATACCAAAGCGGCTGAGTAAGATATAAGGGCACTCCAGCTAGTGTGGACTATTCGGTGACTAGTTAACTGATGTGCTCTCCCTGCTACTCTCTGGATCCCGCAGGAATTCAAGTGACCCGCGTGTCATACCCCGCCCCTCCCCCGGCCATGCATTAAAACCCCCCATTTTAACTGAATCTGGTCCGATTTTAGGCCATTTGTATTGGATTGTGTCAACAGCCTTATGTTGTTGAACAAACCCTGGGGAGGGGCTGCATGCATCAAATAGACAGCTCTGCACGCCCGTATCGTGTGGGGCGGATCAACTCTTCACGCAATTCTTTTTGATCCTCGGACAAAGACTGGGGAAAATTGGTGTAATACCTTGTGCCACGCAGGCTAAACTGCCTGTTTTTTTTGTTTGTTTCCTAATTCGCTGACGACAATGGGATATACTTTTTTTTTGAGTGGGGGGGGGGCGTTATTAGCAATACAGTATACTAGACTTTGATTCGCAACATGTAGCTAAGATGGTCAATACGTGTATTCCTATCTCCCATTGTCGTTTTTTTTCTGTACGTGAATTGCTCTTAAGGCGACTAGACCAGATACTTGAGGTTTTGTGACTATTTCCATCAAACAACAGAGAGTGTAGCGCTAGGTTTCAGCCCTATAACATTTAACACCCCCCTCTCCCCGCTCGTAAACTTTGTTTGGTCGGGGGAGGTAATGACATTTCGAAGGCACCGGCAAAAAAGAGTTTCTTTACTCGCGGTCTGCTTACTTACAGCGATGTGATAGCGTTGTGCGGTACCAGGTAAGGAATACTCCTTCTGCACGCGATGCCGGTGAGGCACGGAGCAGATGGCTGGGCGCATTCCCCCAGAAGAAAGTGGTGTGTCGCGTTGAGGTCTCTCTTACCTCTCTTATTGAGGCGCTGCGCCCTTGGGCGGGAGGGGTAAGCGGAAATTCTCTCCGCATGGTCAAAGCGGACATCAAAATACAGACGCCCATGAAAAATCGAGGCTCCGTCCATGTACCAGAGAAGTTTTGTTGCAGACTTGCGTCCCTTTATAAATCATCGTAAAATAACATATCGGCGTATTATTTATCGGGTCTGAAAAGTTCTTGAAACGCTGTGCATCTCTTGGGCGGGCAATCGAAATACGTATTTTCTCAACTATCGAATGTGTTACAAGAAGAAAACAAAATTATGTTTTTGATTGGGGTATTTTTTTGCACGTTACTTTTAACTTAATATAGTTTTTTTTAAATTTTTTAAACTATTTTTTTAAAGCTTTTAATCAAAGCGAATGTCTTTTTCTAAATTATACTCTTTAAAGAGAACGTTTTATTTATCCGCAAGCCAAAGCATTAGATCACTGACTTCTTAAATATGATAAATAGTTTGAGTTTTCGCCTCTTGGAAATGTAGAACAACTGAAGTGTACGTGACACTAGACAGAAGGCGTCTGTTTTCATTTCTGCCTTTGAACACACCACGCCACGGGAACATTGGATACGATATTCAGACCCGGCAATACAGGGTGAAACCACGACTTCTGACAACTGTTCCATGCCGCGCTGCCGAACACCGCCAAGTTTTATGGGTGGCACGGCAACACTATATTAGAATAATGGAAGCAAAACCATCGACGGAGGACGGGTGGGAAGGGGGGAATGAAGGCGAGCAGTGTATGGAGTCATGATGCCACCGAATAAAAACCGATGTCCACCATTAATCTTGTCATGCGTGGGAGATCTCGAAAACAAGATAGGGTATGATGGGTTCATTGTTGTGTCCCGTGGGAGGGAAGAAAGCAATCCGTGAAAAGATCCGAGACAGTATGGAGATCTAACGGAGACTTTTAAAGAATGGGTATTTAGTGTTAGCGTTGTTTGTCTGAAGGACGGGGAGATTCCCCCCCTCCCCTTCCCCCCCGTTCCCCCCACCCCCGTTTAATACGACTAAAAACGTGGGGCGGGCGCTTATGGGGTTTTACATATGCAGTTCACTCATTCTCTCACTCATAGATATCTCTTTTGCCTTCTAAATTATACATCTTTAATTTGAATACCAAACACCCGCCCAACGTTTTTAGTCATATTAAATCTCAGTACTTGAGCGTATAAGTTTTAACTTATTTTCTTCTATTTAGTCCACTTATAAAAGCGTGGTTTTTAAAAATCCTTTTTTGCCTTTATATTCTGTTATATTCGTCGTGTTAACATGTTATATTCGTCGTGTTAACAAATCTGTGTTCAAAGTTTGGTTTCTGACACCACAGTGACCATGGATAAAGGTATTAAGGGAGATAATCATTAAAATAACCCCGACTTTTTGGCGTGGTGGTCTTGTCTTAAACTTTGACTAAATTTAAAGTCGGGTTACGTTATCCGGATTTGAGACCATCATGCAGACAGAATCACAAAACGTGAGATGACAAACTAATGACACACTGTGTAATTCGGGGCAATCATAGACACAGACTGAAAACGAAGACATGCCCACAAATCTTTTACTTAAAATTCGGTTCAGATATATTTTGATATCAAGAAATGTTTATACATCAAAGTCAGATTCCGCACCTGCCTTAAAATTTATTACTTTTTTGCGCTTTTTTATTGGAATGCACTTGGGCAGATACCTTGATCCTTTTAATCCAATACCGCCCCTCTAATAAACTCCGTGATTTGGAATATCCCCACCCCACCCCCCAACCGACCCTGCCATGGGCCTCCAAAGCTGCTATGTCTGGCCCGTGCGGATCACCCCCGTGCCGGTCTTTGAAAACGTATCTTTATCCCCCATAAATCCACCACCGGCTCCACTGCAACACGCCACTCGCCAGCCCTTCAGAAGCCCGGGATTAAGGTCGGACCCCTGCTTCATTAGTTGCTTTATTTTCTGTTTTAAAGCTGTGCAGTACTCGTATAGCCAATCTTTTTTTACAGCCGAGGATATGTACTCACGCAACATGGGTTGTTGATATGTACTCACGCAACATGGGTTGTTGATATGTACTCACGCAACATGGGTTGTTGATATGTACTCACGCAACATGGGTTGTTGATATGTACTCACGCAACATGGGTTGTTGATATGTACTCACGCAACATGGGTTGTTGTTGGGGTTTTTTTCGGTTTGTTTGTTGTTTTTTTTTGTTGTTGTTTTGTTGTTTTTTTTTGGGTGTGTTTTTGAATGACTTATTACTATATGGGTAGCCGATACCTCTTTTTTTCAACCCATTAATGTTAAGGAATGTTAAGGAAATATAATCTGGTCTCCTTCAAAATTGTTATCTTCATTTGTATTGAAGATACTGACCTAATTCAAATATAATTAAACAACGATTTGAAGGCCAATGTCTCAGATGGATAACAATTAAACTCCAATAACAACTGGTCATTTATATTTAACAAATTAAAAATTTTCCATTTACGCCTTTGCAGTGGCGGACTAATTTTGAATTAGTAAGGCTTTTTTTTTAAATTCACTTATTGGCGTATGTGCCTTCAACCTTTGTAAAGAATGTTTGATTGGGATAAAATTGATTATATTACATTGTTTTGGGGGAGGAGTGAAGAACCTTTGTTTCAGGTAGTTCGCTGTGATATGATGAGAACCATGGCAATATTATAGAAAGTTCAGCCGAGACATAATATATAAAGATGACGACAGTGTCTGGTTGTTGTATATCATTTACTCGTAAGCATTCAGCTGCGGGTCTTACCCTTCAGTTAAATCAGCATGATGTAGTTAAACTCTACCCAAGTAGTTTTTTTTTACTGCGGTAAAGTTATTGCAGTTTTCCTTAGCTTGAAAATGTCCGTAACTGGTGCTCGCCAACCGAAAATATGAGTTGTGTGCGGTTTAACATGAACATTTTTTTAAAAAAGTTGGTTGAGGTATTTCTGAAGGTTTGGCAACATCGCACTATGCCGTAGTTTACTTTCTCCACGCGCCTGCTAATCAGTTTGTCAAAAGTTACAAGCTGAGAGCGAAAACAAGCAAATCGTTTTGGTTTCTCCCCCCCCCCTGTCTCTCTTTTCATCCGTTGGAGAAAGTGTTTTCCCCCTCTTGACTGGATGTTAAAACTGGAGAACGCGAGATTAACCTCTTGTTATCCCCGAGCTCCACGTTGTTTTAAATCTGTTTTTTTCAACAACACATGAAATTGTTAAAAAGAAAACAGCTTTAGAAGCGCCAAGTTTTTTTTAAAGGGTGGGGGGTGTTTGATGTGTTGTTGTTGTTGTTGTTTATTGAAAGAAAGGCGAATTCTCCAGGAAAGTGCACTTCGGAAGCGTGTTGGTCTGATTGCGAATGTAAGCGGCTTTAGCGCTTCAGTCTGCTCCGTTCCTGTGGCCGAGCCTTGACAGATAGGACCTCGGCCAGTTGTGTGGTTTTTTTTCTTTTATTAGTATTGGTGGTCCATGTAACCGTGGGTTCAAGTCTGAGAATTTGTTTGTGACGTCTTAATGAGATCTTAGTTGATAATGATTTTTATTTTGTAAATGTCCCCTTAGTGGGTACATAAGAACAGTGGAAATATTCAATGTTTAATTCCTGCTTAACACTATGATTTACATATTAAAAGGCTGCATATTGCGTTCGAAAAAAAAACAAGTAACTTTCGATAATGATCAAAAAAAATTGAAAATACCGCTACCCATGCGACTCTTAAATGAAACAGTTTAATTGTTCATATTAGTTTGTCCAATGTCCACTCCTTATCCCGGAAATCTTTTCATAAAATTGATAGCATCATAATGTTTTTTTTTCGGTCTCTATACGCATATTTATGTGTAGGCTATATAAAAGACAAGATTTTATGCATGGACAATGAATTGTTTTGTGTGTGTGGTGGGGGGGGGGTGTTAAATCACTAAGACACTATTTTATTTCAGAACCAGTTTCTTTCGAAACAATAGTAATTACTCTTAGTTGCGGATATACGGTTGATAAGCGTACATTACTTTTTTTTTAAACATACTTTTATTATAATGGTATTGGGCAATGTTCCCTTTAAGCTTTGCGACCGCGCAGATATCTGACCGATGCCGCGCAGCTGTTGAGCATTAACTCGCACTAAATGTGGATAAAGAAAGTGTAATATCTGTGTTTGTGGGGAAGTAAAATTGGGCAAATAAATGGATGCTGTGCAACTTTGCACACCATTTTGTTTTTGCGTTGCACACGGACCAGCGAACCTCAGGAGGAACATTGGTTAGGTTGGGGTTGATGATCTGGATATAACAAATTAAATCCGCTTAGGAAGTTGAGCAGACAAGGATCATGCCATTATTTTAAATACTGGATTTGATATAGCGTAGACACCCAAACTCCCTCCACCCCTTACTGAAAATAGCGCTTTACATTGATAAGGCGGAAACCCTCGCCTCGGGAAGTCTTGATTGAGTGAGTAGAGTCGGCTCAAAGATTTGTCTAGTATCAAGGCCAGATGCCTACCTCTCTTTCTCTCTCCCCTCCCTCTCTCCCCTCTCTCTCCATCCTCTCTCTCTCTCTCTCTCTCTCTCTCTCTCTCTCTCTCTCTTTCGCTCTCTTAAAAAACTTGTTTTGTTTCGTAAATAATTATACTTAAAATACCGTACGTTGTATAGATATATATTACTTTATGAATCCTGAGTTAATAGTTACGCAATTTGACTACGGTGTTTACTTATATGCAGAGCCGTCTTTACACCAGTTTGGGCCCCCGGGCAAAGACATAGTGTTGGACCCCTCCCCCACAGGAATAAAAAATAAATATACATAATATATAAAAAATAAACATATTCCCATGGGGCCCCTATGCTCGTGGGCCCCCGGGCAAATGCCCAACTTGCCTATGCGTTAAGACGGCCCTGCTTATATGTATTCCGTCACTACTTTAACTTATATGTCATCAGTCACTTTAACCGGGACAGCTGTCAATAAATAAAATAAAAAAAAGAAAATTTAAGCTAAACCAATGTATTTGTCATTAAAGCTTATCGTCAACAAGCATATTTCCTTTAATCTCCGTATTGTTTTAACATACTTTTCAATGATCTTTAAGATGTGTTTGGGGGTGACCAGATTATTGTTTTAAACCAAGGGTCGGGAAACCAAAGCTCGCGAGCCAGATGTGGCTCTATTGATCGCTGCATCTGGCTCTCAGACAAATGTTCGATTATAAAATTTAAAAAAAACGTTTATTCAGGCTCCTTTGATCTACATCATTATTGCATATAAAAACAGCATAACATTTTTTTAACAATGACAATGTTATTAAAAAGAATTCAGATACATAATTATTGAATTATACTTTTAGTGTTGAAATTACACAAAATACACACAATTTTAAGTTCTAAACATAATGTTTGGCTCTCACGGAATTACTTTTCAAAATATTGGTGTTTATGGCTCTCCCCGACAAAAAGTTTCCCGACCCCTGTTTTAAACTCAGTATGGGAATGGAATAAATAAATAAAAAAGCATTTTATACAGAGAAGCTAGAAACACATTTATTCGGTCCCAAGACGCATATGTTAACATGAAGAAAAAAAGCGCCTAATTAGCCTCTACTTGACTCAAAGCTGAAAGATACGAAAAATTCATATAATTATACAAAACGAGCTCGGCCCTGAGGCATGGAAATACTGTCGTGAAATGGTTTTGTTGTTGTCGTTTTGTTTTGGTTTACAAATATAAATGATGAGTGTAAACGAATGGTTCACTGTATGGCCGGCCCATGCCAACCATTCAGATGGAATGCAGTGCTTAAGACTTAATTATTTTTTTTAAATGTTTTTTTTTACAAATATGTCCAACATTTAATATATTTAATTGCTGTTTTAAATCCAGTCTTCCACACAAGCCAAACCAAACAATACTCTGCCATGAACTCTATCCTCTTTATTAAATCCCTTATATTAACTCACCGTCTTGTCTGTCGTGATCTTTTGGTCGGGCGGGTGGAAAAACAAAAGTAAAAAATGACCCACTTCCCGTGATGCTATCAAGCTGAAATTTTGCACATAGACTCGTGTCACCAAACAATGCATTGTATCAAAATTTCAGATCGAGCGAATGTACCGTAATTAAATTCATGCATTTTTAGTTTATCTCTATATTATTCGATGTAGCCGTCTGCTATTGTTCACCCCCACGTTCCGGAGTTTAGTCCAGCCATCGATGACCAACACCCCCACCCCCGGGGGTTTTACAGCAAGAGGAGATCAGTCAGTTTCAGTCGGTATATGTTTGTCGCGCGTTGTGTATTATATTGAACATATCAATACTTTATGTTATGTCTCATATATAAGGGATTTATGGTCAAAAACTTTGTTTTTACGGGGCTGTTTAATAATCCAGTATCATAGCGGTTTTTTTTTGGTTTTTTTTTCATCTTGAGATCCGTCGTTTCCTTAAATATATAAGACTTCGTCCTAGGAGATAATTTTTGTTGACCCACTAGGGTAACATATTTATCTAAGATTCACATCTCGATGTTAACCAATGTTAAAACAAACACAACTTTTACCTCCACCGACACGTGCCGCTTCGTGCATTCTCGTAAAATTTTACTTAACACTTCCCCACACTCTGCCATTTCATCTAGAGTAAAATCATCTTACACTCACATTTCATCTAAAGTAAACTCATCTTACCCTTAATTTCATCTAGAGTAAACTCATCTTACCCTTACATTTCATCTAGAGTAAACTCACCTTACCCTTAATTTCATCGAGAGTAAACTCATCTTACCCTTACATTTCATCTAGAGTAAACTCACCTTACCCTTAATTTCATCGAGAGTAAACTCATCTTACCCTTACATTTCATCTAGAGTAAACTCACCTTACCCTTAATTTCATCGAGAGTAAACTCATCTTACCCTTATATTTCATCTAGAGTAAACTCACCTTACCCTTAATTTCATCGAGAGTAAACTCATCTTACCCTTACATTTCATCTAGAATAAACTCACCTTACCCTTACATTTCACCTAGAATAAACTCACCTTACCCTTACATTTCACCTAGAATAAACTCACCTTACCCTTACATTTCACCTAGAATAAACTCACCTTACACTTATATTTCACCTAGAATAAACTCACCTTACCCTTACATTTCACCTAGAATAAACTCACCTTACCCTTACATTTCACCTAGAATAAACGCACCTTACCCTTACATTTCACCTAGAATAAACTCATCTTACCCTTAATTTCATCTAGAGTAAACTCATCTTACCCTTACATTTCACCTAGAATAAACTCACCTTACCCTTACATTTCACCTAAAATAAACTCATCTTACCCATCCATTTTACAGATTCAATTTACCTTCCCTTCCATCTAACCTACAGTTATACTGCACTAGCCCTACATTTTTTTCGACTACCTACAGTTAACCCACATTGCTCTTCATCTTCACCAGAGTCAAGTACATCTCTCTTACACTTTGCCTGCATCCTTTCCTGTGGCCTTGCATATCCCCCCGTCCACCTCTTTACGCTTTGACGCTCTCTTCCTACTCACCTATGGAAACTATATTTTAATATCACCATAGACTTTTGCTTGCTCTCTCTCTCTCTCTCTCTCTCTCTCCTCTCTCTCTCTCTCTCTCTTCTCTCTCTCTCTCTCTCCTCTCTCTCTCTCTCTCTCTCTCTCTCTCTCTCTCTCTCTCTCTCTGCCTCTACCTCTGCCTCGTATCCAAAAAAAATAAATGATTTGTTAAAAAATGTTTCACCTCAGCCTGTTTTAATCTCTTGAGAGTGAGTTCATTAGACGTCAACCTGTTATCGGTAGCATTCTGGTTTGTGAAGGTTAAATGCGTTTGAGATAGGGGAGCGATTGTAGGCGCGATGGTGGTGATGCAAAATAATAAACAAAGATCCATGGAAAATTATAGTCTCCTTTTGAAGAGGCTTGCGAAGGACAGCACTGAACGCGTGAAGAATATACATGTACTCGGGTTCTGCTTTGTGAACTATATGCTTGCACTCGGGTTCCGCTGAAACTCGGTGGCTTTTTTTAAACATTCAAATTAGCAGACTCTCTTGTGGTCTGAATTAGTAAAGGTGTATCGCCTTAACTGGTCCAAGTTAATTTTTCCAGTCATTTGAAGACACATCCCATCCACATTGTGGACCTCTCAAATAAATGGTCACCTTTGTTTTGTTTTTCTTTTGCGATGACGTGTGCTGATTCCTGTGGTCAGTCTCTGGATATAATACATGGTCCCCGCTTTGACGCCCCCCCCCCAACACAAGATCAATAATTTGCTATGTTGTGTGTAGGGCGAGGGCGTCTGTACACATCTTTCAAAGATGCTCATTGCTTCGGGATACCAATCAAAGCTGTAGTGATTGTTTCACCATTTCAGCTAGCTTTGTTAGGCTCTTTGCCCGCACGTAACAGAAGAGAGACATTCGTTTCGTCTTTCGCGGCTAACCAAAACTTAACTGTTTGCACGGGACTTCAGTCGGTTAAGACGTCAAATACCCGCTGCTCGGGCCCATGAATTCTTCTATCCCCGACATCTGAGCTTCCATTTGCAGGTGTTGGTGTTTGTGTGTGCAGGCCACTTACTTTGGGGCCTTGCCACCCGTCGAGAGGGGTCACCCCCGGTCCCCTGGCAGAGGGGTGGGGGTCCTTCTGGCTTCCTCTATTCTGATCTCTCCGTGGATGTCTACCCTGACATTTGATCCTGGTTGTCATGAGTTGTTTCATCGATCACATCAGCCAGACACGGAGCTTTCAGCCCTCGGCGGGCGGGAGTGTCACACACAATTGAACCCCGTGCTCTCCACCCGTTTCTCTCTTTTTCCCCCTTTTACTTTCAACATGCTTGTTTACAAAATTAACGTGCGTTATATCGATGCTGTTGAACGTATATGTTTATGAAATTGTTATGTGTGTAAACTCTGCATGGTCTTGTCTTATTGACAAATGCCGACAGCGTGGGACAATATATGATGATCTATTGCTTAATGCTAAACAGACTGCCTATGGCGCACCCACTTTAGAATGCAACTAGATACGACCGGTGGCGTAGCATACGCCACAGACTTGCTCAAAGAAAGTACAAAGAACGGGGAATGAACGGATACAAAGAACGGACACGACGAAATGAAAACAACGCAAGTGAACGGGGGGGGGGAGTAAACCGCCGACGCATTGTTGGTCTAGAGACATGCCATCAGCGGTTGTTTCCTGCCCCCCACCCTGCACCACCTTCGCTTGCCAACCATAAACTACGATTGGTCTACCCTAACGAGGGTCATTCGTCATGCTTTACTTGCACACGTCTTGTGCTTGTCCTAATTTCTGGTGAGTTATATATATAGAGAGAGAGAGATATCACAAACTCCCAAAAAGGACTCGTTTGGCCCCGCAATTCATGGGCCGAAACCAAGTGTTCGAGGCTTTGCGAAAACCATTGTAGTGAAATGACTATTTTTACAAACCTGAAAACCATTCTTTTTTTTCTCTGTAAGACAAAAATTTGCCCCCCCCCACCCCCTCCACAATTGAAATAAAGACCTGCTTTTATTAAAGCCATTTCCACCTTCGTGAACTATCAATCTTAATCAATCATTTATCTTTTTTTTCATAATAACAACATTTTTAAATTGGTTTTCGATTCAAGATATCAATGGTAAAAAACCAGTAACGAAAACGGTGAAGCTGTCCTCGAATGGACGATTAGCAGGTCCAGGGGTCAACAAATAACCAAATGACCAACCATCCACCCTCTGAGCACCTGAGAACACTCGATGGTCTCGGGTTCAATCGATGCCAACAAATCTGGATGACCCACATGGTTTGGATCCGAAATGAAGCCGTGGAACTAGAGTCAAGGCGTCGTGGTGTAATCGAATCCTGGGGCCTGTATCAAGGCGCTGGTCCCAACAAACTGTCGCAAGTCGCAAGGTTTGCCATACAGTCGTTAAATCTTTGATGCGAAACCATTACGTCGTAAACACAAACTATTTGTACCATGACCACTAATCTATTTCACTCTGACTGCGAGTGAATTCCGCCTTTACCACAAAGCATTTGCTCTATGCACTGCCGGGTCATAAAATGGACATGGAAATACTTACTGGTTATAACTACTAAATCACCCAAGCATATTTAGCCGAAACAGAATGCCTGGGCTTAATGTCCCTGTTAATTTAAGAAAACATGGTCAACCCATTCATCCCTTCGCCACTCACTTACCAACTTTCATATTCTAAAAAGCTCTTGTTATCACCTCGCCAACCTGCTCCAGTTGATGGGTAATGTCACACAACATTGTCTGAGCGTTTGACTGAATCGCCGACCTAATTCCCCCCCCTTGCCTTTCTATGGTCAGCCCGGGGCACGAAGTCAACAGGTGCACTTCTCTTTCGGGAGCTAGGCTGCAATGCCGGCCATTCTAATCCCTGTAGTCGTCTAACGTGTTGAATAAAGTATGAGTTTGTGAGGCAATGCTTTGTTCTCATTTGAGTCACCGTAACTCTTCTTTACCAAATATCCTACGTATGTCTGGAATTACGCCAAAGGCCCTGAGTATAAGACTCCTATAGGTCCCCCTCCCAGAGAATTCTAGCATCCCGCCCCTTCTCCCAGGTAGAATAAGCGCGTGGTGACCCTCCCTTTCTGGGTGTTCCGCCTGGGCACCCAGGATAATTTTCGTATGCGTCTTCCGTGTATCCAAACTCACAAAGAAGTGAAGAATTTTTACTACACCGATCCGCTGCTATTTCTGCGCAACCATGTTAAGCTAACGGATCTTCGTTGTTTATGTACGTGTCTTGTTCATCGTCAATATATTAAAAATAATTAAACTTTAATGACAATGTTTTGGTGTTTAACTTTTGCTAGACCGTGGCGTACGCCCGGATACCGTTAATTCCCATCGCCGGGCGATCTGACCTTCTACGTAGATCATGCACGTGACATCTCCGCGGTGGCACCCATCTATAATGCAAGGTCTCGTGTCGACCACGTTGCCAGGGAGTCGTCCTCACGTCGCACGCCACATGCGCCCTGGGCTTGACCGCTGGGGACCGGTCATTCAGTATTCATGATACGGTAGGCCTTGCGAGTGGACGGGTGGAATTGGTTTATAGCTCATTCCGGTACACACTACCCGAGGATGCGAGAAACCCAGGCACGACATGAAACACTAGATGTTTCTATACCTGGCAGCTTGTATTATGTACACACAATTCCTGTGTGCCACAGTCACACAAAACTGTTGTGTGTAACGTACGACTTAAGGCACCATTCACAATCGATGTGTACCACACACAAATTTTGTGTACAACTCGAAACTCTCGTAACCGCTGTGTACTACACACACAATCCCTGTTTAAAACTCACCAATTATTTGTATAAACACACCTGTCTACCACACACAACTCCTGTGTACCACACACAACTCCTGTCTACCACACACAACTCCTGTCTACCACACACAACTCCTGTGTACCACACACAACTCCTGTGTACCACACACAACTCCTATGTCTATGTACCACACCCAACTCCTGTGTACCACACACAACCCGTGTGTTGTGTACCACATACAACCCGTGTGTTGTGTACCACACACAACTACTGTGTATCACACACAATTCCTGGTCAGTGGTCAGTCTTCTTCCACCAGTCTCATCAACGTTCAGAGTTTATCCTTCCATCTGGGGCGTCTAGTTGTTGTGATGTGATGTGTTCTTTAGTTGTTCCCCTCGTCGACTAAGACCACTGTCCAGCCTCATGCCAGTTTTGTTTATTTCAACACGTCATTCCGCATGGAGCGTACGTCCACACTCGCGCACCTGCCTCTTTTACACCCATCGCCTTCGTTCTGGCACCGCCGGAGGAGTTCAAACCCGACATAATAGGGGCACCGCCCTTCCTCTTACTTTCACTCTACGTCCGGACCACCCAATGGTAATGCATGTACGTGCTACCGAAATATCTAATTAAACTGGTTTTCTGTTTTTAACTTGACTTGATTTTAATGGCGCCTGGTGTAAAATGTAAGTATCTCGCCAGCCTTTCTTATCAGAGGTAGCACTAACATTTGGCGGGGCCTTAAGCGAGTGCCTTATGTGGAGCTTTCACGTTTAAGTTTAGAATTAAAGAATCTCTTACTGCGGGACACCCTCAGGCTTGGGTCCCCAAAGGCGGTTCCCCTGCTCGCCACCACCGAAAGCCGCCGCTGTTCTTATCTCGCCCCATCTGGCTCTGTGAGATTTAATGTGTTTAATTGTCCGCTCCGTCAGGTATATTATTGATATCTAAATATCCCCTTACTCTTAATTCCACATAAAACTGTTGACGTGGGAAAGGGGGCTGTTTGGGGTAGGCGTATCCCGAAGGAACGAGTTGCGGTCACCCCGGGGCGTCAGCTGAGAAAGACCCGGAGCTGTTTTCATCCCCGAAGATCTTATCTGACTTGTCCAGTGCTTATGTTTATAGGCCGGCGTCGGTGACGCCTGTCCGAACAGAGAAGTAGAGGCGCGGGGCCGGTGACAAGGCGGCATTGGCTACCGAAGCTGATAATTATAAATGTGTTTTCAGGGGCGTATCTTCAAACTAAACGTTGAAAACCGACGCTATACACCGTGCTACATGAACATGTCGTCGCTTAATCCCTCCCCTCCTTCCCCCCACCCGAAAATCAATGTTCCCTCTTTTTGTTGGTCCGTGTGCAAAATAACAAACTCAAACTCAAGTGCATCCATTATTTTGTGCAAAACTTTACACTCCACAAACTTAGATACTTCATTATCCTTATTAAAAATTTGCTGCGTGGTATTCTAAACTGTTGTGCGTCGCGGAAGTCCAGTTGCGCAGCTTAAATGGAACATTCCCCCCTCCCACCCCACAAATCTCGGATATCTGATATGACGTCACTGCTGTTATTGAACCTACACATGCAGCTAAAGTACGGAAGACAAACACATCACACACAAAAACTACACCGTCCTCCTATCCGTTAGAAGCCCTAAACCAATTCTGTTTCATGAAGATCGTCCATTGTTTTCTGCGTGCTTACATCCTGCGATGTGCTCAAAACTGGCTCGGTCTGGTTCTCGCAAACCGGATATTATCTCTACCCACAAACCCGCTTGCCAAATACAATTAAATATTTACAAAACATTTGATAACAAGCACGTGGGTTTTTAATAATCTCAAACTGACAGAGTACCTACTAACCGTTCGTTGCTTGATTGACAGGGCGTCTGTGGAAACATCCTTTAACACGGTCAATTGAGGGCGCTTATTTTTTATAAATTGCACACGCACATACACACACAAACACACACACACATGCAGAAAGACAAACAATGAATTATGGCGCCAATGCCACTAAAAAAATGTAATGCCTTTTGTTGAGGTGGAAGCGTTAAATAAGAGCTCGCTAGCGTTAGCTCACGTCATGACCACATGCGGTTCTCAGCGCTAGCTAACATTCTGGCCACAAGGGAGTTCCGAAAAGAAAAAGCTCACACACAAAAAAGATAACTGTTTAAAACGGAAACGAACTTTGGAAATTTTTTTAAAAATTAAAGTGTTTATCATTTTGCACTTCATAAATTGTTTACGCATTGTTGCTTTGTTCGGTTTGTCTTCTTTTAAGGCTACTCTTGCTTTCTCCCACGACGAGGTGTAGCTGCCGCCAAACATTAGAGAATAGATCGAACTCTCCAGATGCTAATGAAAGTCCAAATTTGTCCCCCATCTTCAGCGTGACTCTCAAGTTTAGTAGGGGTCACTTTTTCCTTTATGCTGCACGGCCGCGATATCTGATTGACGCCGCTTAGAAGTTAAGAATTACTGCAGAGTAAACTTTGATAAGGTATGAGTGTTAGTGGGATTTTGGTGATCGGCCATTAACTAGTTTCAAAAGGAATTTAATCTGCATTTTGAACTATTAAGATTTTTTTTTAAAAATAATTCAAGCGCACTTGTTCCGACTGCAATGAAGATTCCCGCTTCTGAATCACATCCATATACAAAGCGATGAGCTGGGTCCCACCAATATTTAAGATCAGTGGCGTCACTAGGGGGGCGAGGGGGGCGGGCCGCCCCGGGTGACACCCATCAGGGGGTGACACCCGAGCCTAAAATTTTACTGTGTACGATTTTATGTCAGAAAAAAAAGATGACAAATTTTTTAATCTCGAAAGAAATTAAGAAATACAATGAAATACGTTAAACGCGAAAACTCTTATTAAAAAAATATCAGTTAACTTGCAATAATAAAACAGTCCCGACACACAAACAACATTAAAACAAATTAGAAAAAACAGAAAAGAAACAGTCGCAGCAGAGAGCTCTTTAAAAAAGGCTGGACATGAAAGAGGCAGTATCTTATGTTTTAAAAGATATAAAGCCATTTGGGCTTGGACACACCGACAGCATTGACGAATCTATCCTCACGACTGTCTCCACCACAGTGGGGTGGGGGATACGACTTTTATCAAAACAAAAATCAAAAGATGGTTTTTCTTTAGGAAAATTATGATTTCAATGTCTTAGAGTTAATATTTTGTTTTATATATATTTATTAAAGGCGTGAAAGCATAGATATGCATGTTATTATACAGGTAGTCCTCCGGTTACGACGGTCCCATCCCGACTTACGCTGTTTCGTGGTTACGAACGCGCCCCCATAAAGAATAATAGTACGCGTTATTCCGTATTTTTAAATATTTTTTTTTCATGAGGTAACGAATTAATTTCTCTAATTGAAATAACAAAAATTATTGAAAAATATGTTTGATTATTATTTCATTCTACAACTTTCGTTTGCGAATTTTTCAAATGGCGAAGTTTTCAGTCAAGTCAATAAAGCTGAGTAAGCTTACAAGTTCCTTTTCAATGCTCATTAGAGAAAAGAGAGCATATTCAGTCTTTTTTGTCCCATGCAAATTCTAACTCATTATATATTCTTTTCAACTTTGAAAAGGATCGCTCTCGGCTGCAGTTTGATGTCATCATTGAAAGATAGATGTGAAAGTGCGATGTGTACAATTGTAAAGGACTGTGTGAAATATAGCTCATTCAAAATCAGCAAAATTTGTAGCTCTGTGCACGTTTTTTGAGTTTCGCTTTGTGCTATTTCCTTTTCCTTACCCTGAGCCTGGGGCTGGACAATAACTTTTTAAAGAGTTCTGAAAATTGGACTAATTCTGAAGGTAAGCAGTCTTCGATATCACTTGAATGTTCTTCCATTAACTTGGCTGCTGCCCATCGGGTGGCGAAATTGCTGAGCTCAGTTAAGTCTGTAAGAAAGCCAAATTTCTCATGGATTTCTTTATATGCGCCTAACCGATGTTGTAGCGCTTAAGAAGTTTGTCAATGATGACCAGAAATATACCTCAATCTTGAATTTTTGTCTCGAGGAGAGTACTGTTTTGTTGATGTCCCTTTATCAAACTGACGCTTTCTTTTTTGTTTGATAGTATTGAAGAATGTTTACACTGTTTTTACCATGGACTTTTCCTTTCCTTTGTCTTCATAGGAATCAAATGAAGAATGCTATCTTTTAACAAACTTAATGAGAGACTTCCTTTCTAAAATTGTTTCCCAAATTTCAAGTAAAATAGCGACTTCCAGTTGTTCAATTTCCTTTAGAAATCCTTCTTCTTCAAGTCGACAGTCACGTGGCTGATTTTCATTTGTTGCTAATTCTTACAGTGCTGCGATATTCTCATGGTATGAGTTATTAATAGTCCTTACAGCATCATGTCAGGCTGACCATTTTGTGTCAGACAAGGCTTTGTTAGCATGTATCAATTTCATATGTTTTTGAAGTACCTGTCAACGATGAGTAGATGCAACAAGTCGGGTATAAATAATTTGCAGAAGACAAAAAAATCTGACCGCAGCAGGACAACATGCTGCTCTTTTCCCAACCAAATTAAAGGAATGAGCTGTGCACGGCATATAATGAGCTACATTCAACTTCTCACGAATAATAGCCTGGTTTCCGTTATACTTCCTACTCATTTGCAGCATTGCCGTATGACTGTCCAAGGCATTTTCAGGGATTCGTACAAACATAATGGCCTGCATCTTTATTATACACTATAATTCATAATAAGTTTGGGGTCCTTAAATTATTGGGAGCTTTAGCCCGTTCGAGCAACCGCTGTTTAATCCGTCCAGTGGTGGTACACGCAATCTGAGCAGTGTGGTCACACATGAGTAGCTGAGAAAGTGACGCACCACGCACAAAAACTGCGCAACTTGAAAAACATTTCCCACTAAATATGTGATCGGGGACCATTTATTTCAGTACGTAGCATGACAACACGAGCGTGAAACGATATGAGAGTGCAGACGTAACTAAATCCATATGAAAGCAAATATAATTTGGCAAAATGGCATAGATGTGTTGATGTGGGGTGGGGGGTGTGGGGTGGGGTGGGGTGGGGTGTGGGGTGTGGGGTGGTGGGGGGGGGGTGGCGGGGGGGTGGGGGAGGGGGGGGGGGGGGGGGGGGAGGGGGGGTGGGGGGGGGCGGAACAGGTGGGGGGGGGGGGGCCGGGGGGGACGGGGGCGGAGCGGGGGGGGGGGGGGGGGGGAGGGGGTATCAAAGCATGTGACGTTATCGGGGGAGTGTCACGCATCTGTGACGATGTGGTACAATGAGGGGGGTGTTTGAGAAATGTGACGTCACATCAAAAACGCGCAACTTGAAATAAAATTTCCACTTAAATATTTGATTGTTTACCATTTATTTAATTACGTTTTCACTGACTTCACGCGTGTTACGATATTAGAGTGCAGACTTAACCTAAATACATATTTAAATGACAAATAAAATAATTTGCAACATGCTAATTTTTATTGAGAAAATACGGCTTGCGGGGTTTTCAAAGCTTTGTGACGTCATATCGTAAAAAAGGGGGTGGGGTCTAAGTTTTTGTGACAAAGTATGACGCTGGGGGAGAGTGGGGGTAAAAATCGACAACCTCGCGTGACGTCATTTATGGACGGTCCCTTCAGTCATGAAGGGGGTGACACCATGAGCTACCGCCCCGGGTGACACCAACCCTAGTGACGCCTCTGTTTAAGATAAACACTTTTTCCCCGATACTTCAATCTCTAGTTTTTTTTACACTTGGCCACCAGATCGGACACCCAGACTTAATGTTTTCTCACCCTCAACGAATCCACCATCATTTGCCCAATTTGACGGGAGGTGTGCATTATCAATTCACATCTGAAGAAACCGGCGTGAGGAGGGAGGGGGTAATGCTGGGGGGGGGGCTGAAGAATATTAGCAATGCTGGAGGTTTTTCGGTCAGTTGGGATATTTTTCACCAGAAAACAGCGTCATGTCTTAAAATAGATCAACACTCCCCCAACCACCCCCTCAGATCAGCCGTCTCCCCTCGACCTTCCCAATAACCGTTTTATTTGATCGGTTGCGCGTAGGTCAGAATGCATCAGATGAGCACTAAACTGTTTCAGCTCCATCATAAACTGTTGACGTGCTGTGTCATCCTTATGCTGGGGAGAATGCAGTTGAAACATCCATGGGATGAAGCAAGGAAATGGGCTTGTTGCTTTCATTGGTTTTGCTATTCAGTTAAATTCGCTGTGATCAATTGTCCTGTGCTTGTATATTTTCTTGGTACTTGTATATTTTCTTGGTACTTGTATATTTTCTTGGATGTCTTAGTTCATATATTCAACAACAACCCAAAAAATAATAAATTCGAGTCACATTACCCTCTCCCTCCATCCAAGTGTCCTGCCTCTATGTAGGTTTTATATTTCCGTCCAGGAATCATCAAGGTGTAATTGTCATGCAACGGGGATTATTGAATGCTGAAATCAAATAATTAAACAAAGGACTGCGTATACCGCACTATTCTAAATTCTGGGATCCAGTCACCGACACTGAAATCAAACAATTAAATAGCAGGTCGTGTACACCGACCTATTCTATATTCTAGGATCCACTCACCTACACTAAAATCAAACAAAAAAAAACGGTTGCGTATACCGCCCTATTCCATATTGTGGGATCCACTCATCTACATGCAGACGACCTCAGCTGATATGTGTGCGCGATAAAGCTAGAGGAGTCAGCGTGACGTCACTTGTGGGTGCGCGCGTGTGTAGGTCAATATAACCTGGATCGCTTCTGGTCACCCCTCATTTGAAGGGCGTGTCCGATCCCCCATCATGCCATTCGGTTTCCAGTGAACGTTCTCCTGTTACATGCCCTAGGAATAACCTTGTATCAAACCGTGTGGTAGCTGTGGGTATTATGTTGTGGTGTCAGTTCGGTTAGTGTTTGTGCACTTGATACTATGTCAACGACCTTAATATTAATATTAATGTAAAATATTACAGACGCTCCTACTCCTTGTATACACATGATTATTGAGTCATAAAATTATACATGGGTTATATCTTGCTTAAATATTATCTTTGGCTTTTTTATAACTACATGTATTATTTTGGTGTGTGTGTGTGCAGAGATAATTTAAGAAAGTGTGATTGCTTGCATTTCTAATGCTACAACCCCCTAAAACAAACGATGTCCAGTGAAACCAAACAAAGATTCAAGTCGCTGTATTCTCGTGTTCCCTAGGAAATAAGGGAAGACGCAACCTAAAGCATGGGAAATTGTTGGTTGACATCCGTGGGCTGATCAAGGGTAGTTATTGTTGTTGTTAGCCCGTCGTGACCGAGGAGGACCATTCCCATCACATTACCCATGTGCTTTGGCAGCCTTGTGTCCTTTTAGGCTTATTAGCCCTAATACTTGCCCCAAAGGTGAGTCCACTTGTCGGACAAGGAATGGTCGGGATGCCATGAGGAGGGTTTCTGGCACGAACCTTCCAGGCCTGTCGTCTCACAGACTGCTGCGCCGTTGTGTATCATAAGGCGGCAGGGGGCTGGGTGGGTCGCTGGCTGCTGTCTCCCAGGAGTCATGCTCTATGCCGTAAGCCTTCAGTGCGGTCTTGAGCGTATCTTTGTAGCGCTTACTTTGACCTCCGCGGTCTCTGACAATCAGTAAGCTCGCCACAGAAGAGCCTCTTTGGGAGGCGATGGTCTGGCATACGCATGACGTGCCCTGCCCAGCTTAATGGCACTGTATCAGACTTGTGTAAATACTAGGGAGTCCTGCCCTGACTTCGGTGTCTGTAACTTTTTCCTGCCATTTGATGTTGAGAATGTTCCTCGGGCTTTTGGTGTGAAAATGATTCAGCAACCTCACATGGGTAGTGGACATCTCCGACGCTGGTCATACGCGTCATTTAAAGACAAATGTGGAATTGAGATATGACTCCAATACTGGCAATTCGACTCGTTTATTCCTTCTCAGCAGTCCCTATTAAACTGAACCGATGAAGTAAAAATTATCTATATTAAAAAACAACCCGTAAAAACAAAGTTTTTGACTATAAATCCCTTATATCTGAGACAAATATAAAAGTATTGATTATGTTTAATATAATACTCACCGCGCGACATACTAGAATAAACATTTACAGACTGAACTCCTTGTGCTGTAAAACACGGGGATGCGGTCATCGAGGGCTGGAGTGAACCTCCAGTGACCCGTGGAGGTCAACTATAGGAGACGGCCACATAGTTATCTCTATAGCTAACTATTTGTAACGGCCTGCTTTTGTTTACACTCACGTGTCACGCTGAGTTCAGACCAGCCATCCGTGACCACACCTCCCCCCCCCCGGGCTCGTTTTACAGCAAAGGGGAGTTAAGTCAGTTTCAGCAGTCTGTAAATGTTTCTCGCTTTTGAACATAATCAATACTGTTAGTTCTGTCTCATATATAAGGGATTTATAGTCAAAAACTTTGTTTTTACCGGGTTGTTTAATTTACTTATTTTTTCCGCGGGTGGGCGGGACCACGACAGACAGAGAGACAAGACAGTGAAGTTAATATAAGGGATTTTTAAAAAAAAACAAGCCGTAAAAACAACGTTTTTTACGATAAATCCCTTATATATAACTAAACGTATTCATTATGTTCAATATAACACGCACCGCGCGACACACCCCTGTGACATCTCGGGGGCTGGAGTAAAACTCCAGTAGCAGACGCTACATGTGCTCCATAGAGATACATTGAGATAAACTAAAAATTCATTCATTTAATTACGGTTCATTCGATCGATCTGAAATTTTGATACAATGCATTGTTAGGTGACACAAGTCTGTGTGCAAAATTTAAGCTCGATAGGATCAAAGAGAGAGAGGGGGGGGGGAGGAGACGGTGAAGTTAATATAAGGAATTTAAAAAATAGCCAAGTGCGAGTCAATGACCTAACGATGAGGTCAAGGGGTGTCGGTGGTTTTTAAACTTCTTTTAAGAAGAGTTGGTCTGGTGGGGGTCTGGGTTACAAAAAAATATAATCTTGAGTTCCTTGAGATCGACCTCGGAAGAAAAAAAAACACCGAATATCAGTTGGTCGGTCTAAACTGTTTAAGATGGACTTTGAAAGAAATTAGGGCGAAGCTCAATCACCAATGCCGTCGATCGAACTGGGTCAAGCGCTTGAGCTGACCCCATTCCTGGTCTGTTGTCTCTGTCCACAGGGCGTCGTAAAAGGAAGTGGGAGGGGGGAGATGGCCGGTGGTCATTTAGAAGCTGTGTCCACGAGCAGCGGAAAGTAGTTATTTGGGACCCATTAAAACGGGGATAGGATTTTATTGTTACGGGTTGATGTGGTTATCTGGGCTCAAGGGGACGAGTGTGGCACCGGTCGTTCCGGGGCATGCTGATTGAATTTCGTGCAGGGACCTAGTTAAATTTGTTACAAATGTGCTTAGGGGTGACTTTTATAACAAAACTGAAGTAACAGTCCGGACCCTATTTTTTTCTTCTATCATCTAGTGTTTCTAGGTTTAGTAATTAAATAAATGGAGTTAAGTCCAGTCGACTTACTTAGCTCTGTCCAGCCGACTTACTTACCTCTGTCTAGTTGACTTACGCACCCATGTCCAGTCGAATTACATCTATCCAGTCGAATTATTCACCTTATGTACTGTCGAATTACTCACCTTATGTCCTGTCGAATTACTCACCTTATGTCTTGTCGAATTACTCACATTATTTCCAGTCGACTTACTCACCTCTGTCCAGTCGCAGATTGAGCATAAAAAGAAGATTTGAGGCTCTGTCTAACATTGAGTAACATTTACTTTTGATCGATATTGAATAATGGTGCGCATATGTGCGACAGAGCGTTCGTAAATAACAACTTATCACTAAAAATTTTAGAGCTAAACAAACACTGTAGATTTATTGAAATGTAAATTTTTTTAAACCCGTAAAAAAACAACGTTTTTGACTATAAATCCTGTATTTACGAGACATAACTAAAGTATATACATTATAATACGCATCGCAAGACAATCCAAAAATCCAAAATTGTAGTTATGTCTCATATATAAGGGATTTATAGTTTTAAAAAACTACTACCGTCTGCCTGCTAAATTTGAGCTCAATTTGATCACGGGAAAAGAATTATAAAAACAAGTCTAATAAAGTGCGCACTGCGAGGCAGACTAGAAATTACTAGCATTTACATTTACAGATCGGAAATATATTTTTAAAAAGTATCGTCAATATAATACGTACCGCACCGCGCGACAGGAACATATTAAAAAGGTTGTTCAATGTAATACGCACCGAGACACTAGCACAAAAATTAACATGCTACATAGAGATAAATAGAGATAATCGAAAAATTCATTAATTCAATTACAGTATATTCGATCGATCTGAAATTTTGATAGATCATTTTTATCAACGGCACGAGTCTGCCTGCAAAATTTCAGTTGGCTAGCATACTAGGAAGTGGATTAAAAAAAATAAAAAATCGATCCAAAGTTTTTTCGGCATTCAAAGAGTCAGGCAATGAAGCAGACGCCACGAGTTAATATAAAGGATTTTTTTTTAAATTAAAGAATGTAATTCACCTCAAGTAGTGTGTTACTAAAGACGTTGAGACTTAATTTGAGAGAGGAGTTTTGAGCAATTTTGGGAACAGGATGATTTCAGAGGCCCGTTGTGCTTGCAATCGGATTATGCAAGTGTCAGGGGTCGAGTTTACTCTCCAGATAAATGGCTTATTTTAGGTCAGAGTGCTCGCTGGGCTAGGTCCTGGGAGACGTCGTGTATTAAACGGGAACCAGCGCGTGGTGTGCACTTTGGCCAGCGTTTGCCGGGGCTCCACGTATGCAAGGGTTCTCATCGTGCCGTAAATCCGAGTTGTGAGGACTGAAGTTGTACGATGGAGATCGAACACATAAATACAATTGTTTTAATTCTTGCCGCCCTTCAGTTAGCTTCCCGCCCCTACCCATGCCGAGCCCATGAAAAAAAATCAATAAAAAGTAAAAGCAACTCTCAGCCGTGCTATCAATTAATTTAATCACCTTCCTCTGCAATGCAATCAGCCAATAATGTGATCAAAAAATGTTTTATTACGTTGTTGTTTTTTTCTTTTGTTTTTTTAATCTTAGTTTTTATCTGTAAACTTTTTTTCATCATTTCATTTCTTCCATGAATTTGCCACGTAACGTTTTCTGGAGTTAATTACATTGTAATAGATATCGCGCTAAAAATTGTGAAGACACTTTTTTTAAAATGAGGAATCCGATTTTAAAAAATACACCGGCATATCTTAACAGTTAATGTTCGATTTTTAAGTATATTTTTCCAGGGTTACTTGTATCTAGAAACGTAAGAATTCTTTTGGCCAATGCAATTGCTCAAGATGTCGATGTTGTTTTTTTATTGTGACATATCTATTCCGTAGTCTGGGAGGGAATCCAGGGAATAAATAAATGCGATATGTAATCTATGACACAAACACTGGCCCAACTGGCTGTCGTAACATTTGCTGCAGTGTCTAAGATATGAATGGCTGCAAGAAGACGTTAATTGTACATATGAATGTTGTTTTTGTAAATTCCAATGTCCTTAAGTACATTCTCCTTGGTTTCTGGTACTTAAAGTGTCTCGTTTGGTACACCTACTGATGAGCGTGCACCAAATGTAGCACTCTTCCCAGTAAACATACACTTTCCCCTTGTACAGCACTTATCCCAGTAAACATCATATTATTCCCATGTATAGCACTCATTCCAGTACATTTTGCTCTCTGTTAGTCCATGTACTCTGGCTTATTATTGCTTCATATTATTTTATTTTACCCTACACTTTTAATTTTAAGTTACTCCACCGGCAAAATCATCGCCTCTAGACTCGTTAACATTACCCTCCACACCCAAAAATCAATTTTAGACCTAATACTCGTTGACTTCATCAAACAATTACGTAGAAGCATGCCCGCCCCAACTGTAGGTGCAAGGTTGCATATTTCATGTTTTTTTTTACTTTTATTTCCCGACAGGATGGACAGGCCAGCTACGACGTCAACGGTCATGACCCTGACCCACAGCCACGCTACGACCTCACCAACGAGAATAGGTGAGTTTGTATGTTTGGGCTATCAGTTTGGAGCAATGATCGGAGGTCGTATCTGGATAAGCTGGGCTCTCCTAAATTGAATCGTACAAGTTAATTTTTTATTAAGTGTTATTTGGGGCGGGTTTGGGGGGTGCTTTTATTCGTACAGTGTTTGTCTAAATAGAATAAAGCGGGAGTGATATCCCTTACATTTTCTGGTATATTCGTATGTTACAGAAGGGTTTATGCTACTTTATGAGAATTTGATATAAAATGATCAAATTCAAAAGGTTTTTTGAGAAGCCGTAAATAGAATAAGGTACCACTTCCGCCTACCGGAAATCGCTCAAAAGTTGATATATACCTATGTGTAGAATCTAATACTTATTAATGAAATTTCGGCCACCCAACTTAAACGATAAACACAGAAAGACAAACACGCAGACACATACAGATAAGATTGCAAAACTTTATTTTTCGCCCCACGTAGGTGTAAAACGTTGAGGTTTGTCCAAATCTCTCTGTAGATACTGTCGAATCCGTGCAAAGAATAAATAAATTATAATAAAATGTGACATTGAATCTACTTTTACATGTAGCTTTAAACTCACTTTAATATTTCACTACTCCGTTTTCAGTTTCGTTTTCTAAAATAAAAATATTTATAAAATGCTATTGATCATCCATTCGTCAATTGAAATTTGATTTATATTATCAAATTTATAAAGAAAATAAGTCTATATATATATTTCAACAACAATAATTTTTCACTGTTTTTTTTTGTTGTTCCGAATGTCTTGTATTTAGTTCACTTTGCTGTTTACCGCCCATCGCAACATTTCTGGAATTGAAGAAAATGAAGTCTCGGAAATGGCCCGGTCTAACCTCTTGTTAGAAAGGGGCGGTCACCCTAAACTTTGTCTGGGTCGATCTCTCTTGGTGCAAGGGGGCTTTACTAAGTAGTCGTAGCCATGGGGTGTGGAAAGTCCTGGGAGTTTATTACTGGACATTGTTTGACCCGTTTCCGTGTGACTTTTGTCCACAGGGCATTTTCTTGCTGTTGTTATTCATATTTGTTTTTATTTTTTTTCAATTTTTTTTCTTCATTTAGGCTGAGGGGCTGTTATTGTGTTTTTTTTTGTTTTGTATTATCAGCTTGAACATAGAACTTGGAAGGATTGCTGTTAAAAATGTTGTTGTTCAAAATGACTATTTTATTTCCAAACGATAAATGAAGAAGACTTTTTTTCTTTCAAACTTCAAATATTTTACATTGTTGGTCTTTATGTAATGCGGATTCGGTGTCAGCGTTATTTAGTTATTGTTTTTTTAAACAAACAATGTCCCGTACGAATGTAAAGAAATTGTACACTAAAATCTTAGATACCACCTAGAGGAATGGTTGCTGAAGTTTACGGCATCAGCAGCGTAGGGTATGTGGCGCACGGGACTTCTAAAAATGTTCTGCTTCTGTTCGGAACGCCCCTTGTTGCCTCGCCTAAGCCGCTGGTTCGAACACCAGCAGTTTGACTTAGACAGAAGTCAGAACACACGCACGAAAAACAAAGAAACAAAAAAACAAACCAAAAAAAAACTGACCACTTGAAGCGAATGTGTCACGAAGCTATGGCGGGAAGCCAAGTTATGGCCCACAAATAGCCGGGTGTGCCGCTTCTGTTCGAAACGCCCATTGTTGCCTCTCCTAAGCCGCTGGTTCGAACACCCGCAGTTTGACACACGCATAAAAAACAAAGAAACAAGAAACAAACACACACAAAAAACTGACCATTTGAAGCGAATGTGTCACGAAGCTATGGCGGGAAGCCAAGCTATGACCAACAAGTACCTGGGTGTGGTGTAGAATTGCGTCTATAAGCTACCTATTATTCTAGGAGACAATATCGCGAGAGATTTTTTTTTAAAATTGAGTTGGTCTATAAAAAAATAATTATCATTTTTTAAGAGAAATTGTGATGCCCGAAAATGTAAATTTTTGAACATAAGAACGCAATAAAAATGTGTTGTTGTTTTTTAAAATTGTTTTGATCTGTTACCCCCCCCCCTCGGTAATTATTGTAATGTTACCAATTATAAATGTTTGTCTCAAATCACCGCAAGAAATATGTGATTTGTATATTCATTTTTTTTCTCCCTTCGGCTGCGGCTATTTTCTACTCAAGTAGATATTGGCTAAGGAAGCGCACCGAAAATTGAAGGGACGGCGTAAGTAATGGAAAGGGATGGCGGAACAATTTGTGTAGACACATTTTTTTTGGCCGGGTGGGGGGGGGAGGGTCATCGTGGCTACGGCTTTGGTTTACCCTGTGTTAGCAAAGTTGGGGGAGTGAGTACTAGGGGATGGAAAGCTGAGATTTATGAGAAACAATGTTTCATCCCGTAGTTGGACTCATGAAGGAACAATGTTTCATCCCGTAGTTGGACTCATGAAGGAACAATGTTTCATCCCGTAGTTGGAATCATGAAGGAACAATGTTTCATCCCGTAGTTGGACTCATGAAGGAACAATGTTTCATCCCGTAGTTGGACTCATGAAGGAACGATGTTTCATCCCGTAGTTGGAGTCATAAAAAAATCACTGATCTCAGACTATTGTTGTCTCGGGTTTTTCTTATTGTATACAGACGCTCCTTATATACAGAAGATTATTGGGCCCTGCGATTAATTATCCATGGATTATGCCCAATCTTGAATTTTTATTGTGAGTCTTGAATGTTGATAGTGTGCTGTTGTTGTTTGTTTTTTTCTGGTTTTTTCAGGCAACCCATTCCACTCTCGAATTCCAGTTGGGAAGAGAGAGGAATTTTTATGTGTTTGCTCTTGGATATGGAGCAAGAAAAGTGGTTTTATCCTTATGTTTGTCGGATTATTGTATTAAGATTGTTGTTGTGTTGTATTTCCAATTTATTATTATTTAATTTATAGCTACCACTTTGCTCTTTGTTCTTCTATCCTCAAGTGTTTCTATAAGGTTTAGTGACATAGCCAGTTAATTAAGTGATTCTTGACTGCGAGTCACGTGATGTCAGTTAACGGAAACACTGTAGCGAAGTGTACATTTATTTTTTTATTGTGTTTTTGTTGACGTACTCTAACTTAAAGAATTTTGTCCGCATGAGTGCTTTTTTTATGCTACAATGTCTCTTGCGTATAAAATGTTCTCTTGTACCACCAGTCCTGGCGTTCGACTACAAGACTACAGTATAATCTATTTTTGATCATGACGGACATTGTTTGAGCAAAAATATTTAGTGTTAGTGTTATGGGCTGTTCTTATTTATTATGAGTGAGATGTCTTAATATATACATATAGGTGTATTTACCTCATGTTCTATTTTCTTTTCATATATTGTATTTTCTTGTATTATATTTCTTGTGTGTGCGTGTGGCTTAGGGGATAGGGGAGGGGGGATTCGTAGAAGTAATAAAGTAGGTCTGGTCAGAAGACAGGAAATTGCCTGGCGTCCCGTCAAAACGCTCTGCTGCCCTCTCATCTGTTCTATTCATCCCCACACGTGACGGTGACGTGGGCAACGATAGTGACCAGCCATCGCCCGGGAACACGTTGGGACGGGGAGCCAGCAACGTTTTAGACCAATCGCGAGCTGTCCTTTTTTTTTATATATATATAAAGTTAATTAACTCTTTATTATTTGTATTTATGTATTTGTCCATGTATGAAGCTTTACCTTATTGTTTTAACGAAAGTGACCAGCCATCGCCGGGGACATGTTGGGATGGTGAACACGCAACGTTTTAGACCAATCGCGAGCGGTCCTTGTTTTTTAAAATGAACTTTACTCTTTATTATTTATATTTAAGTATCTGTCCATTTATTAAACTTTAATTTATTGTTTTAATACAACAATTCGTTTTTGCATATTGTATTTTATTACTACTAATAGCAACAGTGGGACACGGTATTAGTGTAAGGCTTGACATTGTTCGTGTTGAAGAGTTTGAACCTCATGGTTGGTGGGTGGACACGTTGATGGTTATTCAATGATAATTTTAATCACTAATAGTAAGTGGTTGGCTTTCCTTATGTCTCGTGAGACGACGGAAGGTTCTGTGCTCCTGTCGGATCCTCGCTCGTGGCCCTGCAGCTTCTGTTGTGGCTGTACAAGCCCACTCGCGAATGGCAGCCTTTGCCGCACTTCTGGCACTGAAAGGCAGCACCTGTTGTTGTCTGATTAGCTCTCCTTTTCCTCTTTTGGCGGTCCGCGTCTGCGACCTGCCGCAGGTCTCTTTCTCCTGCTTCTAGCCCGTCAGCCAACGCCTGTCTCCATCTGTGTCTGTCCCCAGCGAGTTCCTCCCAGCCATTTATGTCGATGTCAATAGCTTTGAGGTCCCTCTTGCAGACATCTTTGAAACTGAGGTGAGGCCGGCCTGTAGTCCTCTTTCCTTTGGCTAGCTCAGAGTAGAGGATGTCCTTTGGGATTCTGCCATCCTCCAATCTGCGAACATGTCCCAACCATCTGAGCCGACGCTGGCGAAGAAGAGTTGTCATACTTTGTATAGTGGCCTGTTTTAGCACCTCATTGTTGGTGACATGGTCCTGCCAGGCGATTCCCAGGATGCGCCGGAGACAGCGCATGTGGAAAGCACTCAAATAGTAAGTAGTGTTAGTGTAAGGCTTCGGATGTTTTACCTGATGAAGAGTTTGATCCCTTGGTTGGTGGATGGACGCGTTTGTGGTTAAGCAGTAATAATGTTAATGTGAATTAGCATGTAACAGCGAGCTTTTTTGGTTTTCCTCAACGTTTTATAGTTGCCTCGCCACCGTAATTCGTGCGACCGTGGGTAGGGTTGGCAATGCTATAACATCATAATCTAAGCATTTTTTAACCTGCTGCATCTTGACATCTCGAATGTCTTTTCCCCATCCACTCCTATTATCTGCCGAGTTAGTCAAGGAATGAGTCCGCATGTAACCACCCCGCCAAAAAAATCCCCATGACCCATCGCCATTCGTCATATCTGAGTTAAACGCATCACATGACTAATCGGTCGAGTAAGGATCGGAGCAACTGAGAAAATGAGAATACCGAAGGGAACAGTAATACATGCAATTTACTTTTAGTTGTTTTTTTTTCCTCTGTCTTAAATAACGATCGGTGAGCCGCATCTTTCGTATGAAAAAAAAAGACAATTATAAAGAGATATCGGGAGTGGAGTGCTGACTAATAATTACTCCTTTGGGTTGCGGACCAACAATTACCCCTGTAATTCAACAAGACGTTTTATCGTAACGGCCCCGACTCCGCAAATAAAATCATGCCTCCATCTCGTCCTCGGACCTTCTCGTATCCCGAACCTACGTGACTAGGTGACGGTCCTCACACTGGATAGAAGACATGACCCCCCTACTCCCCATACCCCCCTCCCGTTTGCTCAGCATCAGGTCGCACGCTCCCCGCGTACCCATGGCTTGTTGGTCAGGTATTGTGTTGTTGTCCCTTGTTGGGTCCATCTAGGAAGACTTTCCGTCCATTGTCCGCCGCGGGGCCAAAGTTAATCATAAAATTTTACTTCGCCCCCCCCCAACCCCAATGATTCCGGCGAGGAGTGTGTGTTCCCTTCGAGAGGTTCATCTTTCCCTTGACCTGTCTACAGGGACGAAAGGCGGCAATGCCTGGCAAAGCCCCGTGCTGCATCCCCCCCCCTTGTGAGTTGGGCCGAGGCCCAGCGAGCTGACACGATCGATCCTCGGGGCAATCCGTGGAGGCTCCGAGATGTCAAACTTCTCTATACGGAATGGATCTCCACACCTTCGGTTCCTGGAATGAACTAATACAACGTTATACATGCTAAAGTGGCTACTCTCTTTTTATTAAATCCCTTATATTAACTTCACCGGCGTCTCTCTCTCTCTCTCTCTCTCTCTCTCTCTCTCTCTCTCCTCTCTCTCTCTCTCTCTCTCTCTCTCTCTCTCTCTCTCTCTCTCTCTCTCTCTCTCTCTCTGTCTGTCTTGGGCTCGGCGGGCGGAAAAACAGAAGTCAAAAATGACCCATTTCCCATGATCCGATCAAACTGAAATTTGGCACACGGACCCGTCGAACCTAACAATGCATCGTATCAAAATTTCAGATCGATCGAACGTACCATAATTAAATTAATGCATTTTTAGTTTATCCTTATATGAGGTATGTAATTCAAAATTCACTGTTTGTAAATTCCAGTTCCACGTGAGTTTGAGTTGACGCCGACCGTCGTGTTGACGACGACCGTCGTGCCGACACCCCCTCACATCCCACCCCCATTTATTAAAGACAAGGGACATCACTCAGTGTCAGTCTGTAAATGTTTAAAAATAATCACTACTGTTAGTTATGTCTCATATATAAGGGATTTATAGTCAAAAACTTTGTTTTTACGGGTTTTTTTTATAAAACTACTCAAATTATGTGATGTGATCTTTTAACCACCCCCCCCCCTTTTTTTTCCCCCATTTTACCGCCGGAAAAAAAGTGTTCATAATTTTGTATTAATATTCACGATAACTTTTGCCTATCAACAGTAACCGTTGTCGTATTTGGCTTGTATAAAGCTATTGATATTCTTATTGTTAACTTAATTTCCAATTTCCCATCGATGTTATACATGATATATTCGCAACTGATCGTTTTGTTTTGTTTTGTATTTTTTTTTCTTCTGTTTTTGTTGTTTTGTCTTTGTCTTTAAAAAAAAGAAATAAATCTGGAATATTTAAAAACATCAGATTGTTTCTAAATTAATATTTTATTTGAGATTTAAACGTCCGAGGTTGATTTTTTTATTTGAAAAATAAAAGACACGAAATAAATAACGCGTCGAGGGAAAACCAAACGCAAGAGAGTTGGAAGAATTCGGTGTCGTGTCTAGAGCATATTTTTAGATCCGCTACTCTGCGTGATACTTGATTGAATGGCACTCAAATTGTCCTAGTCTAAGTCAATACACACAGGGTTTGCGGATTCCTTGATGTGACTTTCTGTGTTCGGTTATTTCTTGCTGGTGGTTTAGGCTTCGCCTCAGACTATTTAAATAATAAAAACTTATAATAATAACAATAACATTGTACTTTTTAAAAAAAGTTATTTAAAATAAATATTTCACGTCGCAGTGTTATACCATTTAAGAAATATGACAACCTCTGGGGTATAGTATAGACGTTAGAGATCCAACCACTTTTTTCTTTGATTTTTTTTTGTTCGTTCGGGCTTTAATCTCTGGTCTTTTCTAGATGTGGGGCGGGGGGGGGGCGATGAGGGGTGGGACTGGTCAGGGGTCGGTTTGTTTTTTTGTTTTTTTGGTGCCCGTTTTTCTAACTTTCTATTTATTATGTCTGGAGGTCAGTCACGCTGTGACCTATGGACGCACGTTAAGGGACTTCTTTTTCCTGATCCCGATCCAAGTGTTAGTGCGTCTGTCTGTACTGTTTAGGAAATTGACTTTTTTTTTGAGTTTGGAGGCAAGGGGGGCTGGAGGAAATGAAAATAGGGAAGGAGGGGGGGGGGACATGACCTGGGTCTACGTCGCAAGGGGATGGGTGAGGCTGGGGTTGGTGTGTTGATCTGTTTACAGCTTTTAAGCTCGAGGGATGATAACGGGAACATTTATTCTTTTTATTTAAAAGTTGCTTTTTTTTTCATTTCTACGACTTTATGTGCGCGTAGTGGTTAATGACGGTATGTTCTGTTACTAGAGCCCATAGATTTATAGTTCATGTCTCAGTCTCAGCTAAGCTGATGAAATCAATTACACTTGTGGATTTGTTTTTCTTTGTTGAGGTTTCCCCGATGATCAAAGTCCTGTCGATGTTCCGGTCTGGGACGTCCGTCACCGGCCAGTGGTCATTTCATTCCCCCCCCCCACCACTTCCATTTAAATGTACCGCCTACCCAAGGATAAACGCTGTCCGGCAGCAGACGTTTTCAATGATGTCTTGTTTTTTTACGACGTGGCGCGTTTTGTCCGCCCGTTGATTGCTTTTGAAACATATGTTACCGCAAGGATAAATACGGTATTTGAATTGAGCAATCAGGAAAGCGCTATTAAAATGCTTATTAAATTATTTTTAAAAATTTGGTCAGTTTTTATAAAAAGTCTTGTTTTTAAACAAAGGTGATGTTTTGATGTTCCCCTAGAACAGGGGTCGACAACCGGTGGCTCTTTCGATTTCGAGATGCGGCTCTCCAGTTCCATGCACAAATATTAATAATTATATTATTTGATATTCAAAACCCATGTCAGTGGGTCTTTAAAAACAGGGATTTTTTTAAATTTTAATTTTAACTTTTGTCTCATCCAGTCTCAAGAGGTTGCCGACCTCTGCCCTAGAACACTTGAGCCTATCAGTGACCAGGATGTAATCGAACAGTAGTCATAATCGCGACTCTGACTTGCAGGGGACGCGGTGGTCGAGTGGCAGCGCACTGGACTGTCGTACCGATGGTCGCGGGTTCGAATCCGTGTGAAGGCAAGGGCCTTTTCCCGGGGCCTAGGGCGTCCCTGAGTCACCCTCGCTCCGAATGGGTACCTATGTAGTGTTAGGCGGCTGGGTAATGCGTGGAACCCACAAAGCCGTGCCTGGATGCTGCATCACTTGCCAACAGATCATCTGTCATGGTCTGTGGACGCAACTATCTTCTGCATAGAAGGAGCGTCTGTATAGATAGGATAGGATAATATTCCCAGCACTACGGCGCAGTTGAAACATACCACACACAAAAAATGTTGTAGTTTGTTCCTACTGTAACTTTTAGTTTTCGAAATTCCTCAAGCGAACGTTATCATAACTCTCTTCCCTCTGATCCAAAGTACTCACGACCCTGGCCGCTGGACTTTCCCATTTTGTAAAGACAATGCGTGCATGAATAATGGACCCTTATTTACTGTCCAGTGTGTAATTAGACACTCGATTACCCCCCTTTCGTCTTCATTCATTTCCACTTTCGGCCCGAGTCCCTCCCAATAATTCTCCCACATCTGTTCTTCCATCATTACATCGTGTCTAGGTTGGCGTCCGGGGGTATATAAAACATCCGCTTTGTCTCTGTTGTTGTTTTTTTGTCTCATTTTGTTTCCATTACTGTTGATATAAGCTTCACTAAACTCGTAATAGGATTGCCTCAATTTCTAGAAACTTAGAATCCAAATGTCGCTTGGAGTTGAATCCACGCGTTTGGCTGTTTTAGTGACTACCATTAGGTTTGGACAGCTTGTTGTACAAATCGTTTGCTGGTCACTATTTGAGTGACTGTCATTTGGTCAACCAAATTTTACGGGACCCACAACTTGAGTGACAACCATTTTGGTTTGGACAGCTTGATGTACAAATCGTTTGCTGGTCACTTTTTGAGTGACTGTCATTTTGTCAACCAACTTTTACGGGGCCACATCTTGGGTGACAACCATTAGGTTTGGACAGCTAGTTGTACAAAATTTTACGCGGCCACACACAACTTGAGTGTCTACCGTTTGGTTTGGAAAGTTAGTTGTACCAACGATTACCTGGCCGCAACTTGAGTGACAGACATTTTGTTTTCGACAGTAAGAAAGAATCATCTGTTTTACTCGATTATCATAGATGGCACTTTCCACCATTGCAATTTATTTGACCAAATGAAGGGTGTCACCGTCGTTTGCCAACGCACTGACAATGAAAAAAGTATATTTCTATCAGCTCATATACAATCATACATGTGAAACACTACCACAGTCATACATGTGAAAAACTACCACAGTCATACATGTGAAACACTACCACAGTCATACATGTGAAACACTACCACAATCATACCTGTGAGCCTGTGAAACACTACCACAAGAAATGTGTCGATATTCTAGTCATCGATATTTTTATTACAACGGCCCATCGGCTTATCTGTCATCTGGCATTACAGCAATAACCTAACGCAGATTTAAAATAAAAGAATTTGAATATTTCACGACTCTTGTGATATAGCTCCTAACCTTTTCTTTACAGCAACCACAGCAACGGAATGGAAGACTGTTACTGTAATTATATATATATACTAGTGTATTACCCGTCAAAATGACGGAAGTTTTCAAAATAAATACATTTCAGCTGAAATCTATTTATTTTGAAAAAAGACCCATCAGAATAAAAAATAATGTAATACAGAACTTTCGTTTATTTTATTTATTTGTATATTATTCATTTATTTTCATATTGAACAATTTTATGCGGAATATTCGAAGAGAGTTTTTTTTGGTGCAGTACTTTGGTGCGCTGCTTTCTAAAATTAGTAGCGTCACAGACAGGACGGGACGGACGTGACATACATTGCAAATTATGTATGTTAATATTGATTTTTTTTCTCTTCCTGGCTCATACCTCCTCATCTTTTCCTGTTCCCCGGGACTTCTCTGTTATTTTCCTTCTTTTCGCCGCAGGGCGTCCTATCTAATTGTCAAGTAAATGTCAGCGTGGCTAATTGTTACAAGTGGTTACATGACCCCCCCCTCCTTCTTTTCCCCATTGTTTCAGCGCCCAGCCCCGTGTCACGCGGGCAGGTGTGACTTGTCGCAACTCCGGTGACAGCCTTATCGGCCCTGACACCACAGGACCACCACTGGCTGCCACCGAGGGACCAAAAAAATATATTTGTTTCCCGTTAAAGGAGAACGTGGTCTACTCCAGTGCTTCTCAAACTTTTTAGTATGGTGGACCGGCAAGAGTTTTTTCCATTGCACGAGGGACCGGTGCACTATTTTCCCTGCACTGACAATTTTGTCTGTCCTTTTTTTGAGAACTTCTGCGGACCTGCGGCGCATGGCCCACGGACCGGCACCGCGGACCACCACTTTGAGAAGCACTGGTCTACTCTACATAACGTTACGTCGCTTGTGTTGTTTGAGGTGGGACTCAAGTCCCGTCAGAGGCATGTAACTGAGATGAAAATGGTAGCGGTATGTCACTTTCTTTGGAAGAAGCTAGTTGAAACGGAGAAGGAGATAATCTTTTAGAGTCTCAAGTTCTCGCATTTCGCATGTTTTCATCAAAGACACATCCCAAAATAATGCTTTGCAAAGCCGGGGGTCTATGTCTTGCAAGGCTTTAGATGCCAGGGCCTGTTGTTCCAACATTTATTTTTAAAAAGCTCCTGTGTTCTTTTTCATGTATAGTCAAATAGGTCACTCACCAGGGTTGCCAACTCAATAAAATAACATTTACTGACGAATATAAGAACTCTCAACAAAATTTACGGACAAAAACAATTTTTTACGGACACATTTAACAAAAATGTTGACCTTAAAACGAACGAATATGAAGAATAATCCAAGCATTGTAGCTAAAAAATGTAAAGTATCCACATGAGCACATCTCTATTACCATGCTCATATTTTATAACGTTAGTCTATTGTATGACATTCATCATCAGTGACAGTGTTTAATTCCTCCTGCTTATGATGATAAATAGAAAAATTTACACTGTCGATCATTGTGAGAGTAATTGTTCCCGGTCCATTTCTCACACAGTCAGTAAACTTTCAAACATTGGAGTAGACAATTTGTTTCTCAAGTTGGTTTTCAATAAACTAACAGCAGAAAAAGCGCGTTCTACTTCTGCTGTTCCATTTGGAAGCGCCAACATTGTTTGTGCAAACTTCGAAAGTAGTGGAAATCTGTAGTCTTTTGTTTTCGATATTTCTCCGCGCGAGCCTAGCTGTCCAGAAAGCTCTTACAGTTTATTAATAGAGCACGGGATGCCACTAAAACAATTTAAAAATTAAAATTTGAATCAAGAAAATAGATATCACACACATGATTTACTGATATTTTTTTTAAACGTTGAGATTCCACGTTTTGTCAATTTTTTTACGGACGTCTTATTTTTATTTTTTTTTACGGAATTTTACGGACAGGCAATTTTACGACAAATCCTTACGGACTGTCCGTAAATTTACGGCCGGTTAGCAACCCTGTCACTCACTCGCCCCCCGACCGCACAAGGCTTAAAAATGAATGAATCTCGCCCAAACGATCCTAAATCAGTAGGTCCACATATCCTCGGTGCAGTGTGGGCATACAACGAATTCGTCCGCCACGTAAAAAGATTTTTGGAAGCCCTGTCTTATAGTCTTCTTGGACTCGGGATCCTCAGTGATGCTCCTTATATTTAAACTAATACACAATACAATACTCAGAATCCGCAAAGATTACATTTTTTTTTAAAGCGGTCTGCGGCATTCTTTTTTGCAACTACGTTTAGCGGATAGTTTCAGATTCTGTTGACCTTTGTGCGTTTAGCAGCACACCACAAGCCTTTGTAAATCTGATGGAATTCTGTCTCTGAACTCGACACTGATAAACGATGTTGATATTACGTTTGCAATTTCTCTACTTTCGCTTCAATCTCACCTTTCAATGTCTTTGCAAATAGTCAGAGCTCGAATCCCATTCATGCTGTATCGGTGACGTTCTGCCGATAACAAAACAACAAACATTCTTTTAGGATTCCACAACACATTTACTGGTCCGGGTAAATGTTGGGAGTTATCTTTCTTTTCTTTTTTTTTCGATGACGTCATAAAGCCAGCCGCCCCCAGGACTAATCAGATGTGCGCAGACCCGAGTGCAGAAATACTAAAACAACAGGTCGATTTGATCTGCTCCAACAACAGGGCTGGGTCGAGTTGACCTTCCCCAATACACCACCCACCCCGCTCACTAACATGTATTGTATTTTTAAGGATACAGTTTCATTATTCCAATTAATCGTAGCAGACGTTAGCAGTATATCTTCGTTGTACCTAATCCCGTTGCTTGCCACCAACGTAACATCCATTTGGGCGCTCCGTTCGTGAATTTCTTTCAATCCCGCAATTATGGGCCGTCCACCTTTCGGTCTCTTTTTTTCTTTCTTCTTACACAAGCAGGAAAACACTCGCACACACCTATGCATAAACGCATGCTCGCACACACTCTTTTGCACGAACACCTCATCCATGCACGCGCATACACGCGTGCACAGTCGTTCACTCGCTCATTTAAACAAAGACATACGCACATGCCCAGCTGCATGCATGAACATACACACCGCCCCACATAAATTGAAACTGGTCCGAACTGAAGAAACTCGTTAGCTCCATGGGTGTCCGCTTACATAATGTACATTGAGCTCTTCACTGCAAACCATGGGGCTTGGCTTACCGCACTCTCTGCAAGGAATTGTAGTTACATCTTGACTTATATTGAGCGTTGACCTATGACCTATGTGGATCTCTGGCCCTTCCTGAAATTTGACCCATGTTGAGACTTGATACATATTGAAATGTTACCAATGTTGAAAAGGAGGCCTCTTTAAACTTTCGCTCTTTTAAGACTAGTTTAATTATTGGTCTGTTCGTTAAAAAAATTTTAAAAAATAATTTTAAAAAACTCAAAAGATATATACAGAGTAGTGTATTTCACGTGCACTTATAGACACATATTTCGATTATATTTATATGCGATTAGTAGACTATATAGAAACGCGTCTCACTTATTTATCAGTAAGATTTATATTCGTGACTCATTTCCCTATATCGACGATTAATACACAAAGACCAATTTATCAATCTCTACTATAAATGCAGTAGACTTATTTCTTATTTATGTACCTCTAATATTAATACTATTATGCCCAAAGGGGGTAATGTTCACTTGAATTATTTGACTCAACCAATTGTTGAAGTCTTAAAGGTAATTTTATTCTTGCACTTGGAATGTATATTTTACAGATGATCCTACTATACAGAAGATTATTGCAGGTCCATTTATAATGATTAACAGTAAACAGAGTACAGGAAATACGTCAATCAGATCACAATAATCCTCAACACGGAGATTACCCAACATGCGTTTTTCGTGTTTATACATATAGGGATATAAGGCAAAGAACGCACCAGAACTTTTTCTAGTGAAGACTATGCAGAAACTAGTGTATCACCCGTCAAAAATGACGGAAGTTTTCAAAATAAATACACATCAGATTAAAAAATAACGTAATACAGAACTTTCATTTATTTTATTTATTTTTATTTGATTCATGTATTTCACAGTATTTCCCTATTGAACAATTTTATGCTGAACGTTCGAAAAGTGTTATTTTTGGTGCAGTAATATGGTGCGCTGCTTTCTAAAATTAGAAACAGCATTACATCCATACATACAGACGACGGGAATTATGTATATTAATAGAATCACCAAGAACAGGAAGGAACGAAGCGTCAAGTGCATTCTAGAAAGCTTCGCCCTTTACAAAAGTAATGCACCCGTAATCTCTACCCCAAAGGAGTACAAAAGAAAACTTCGTGTAATGCAATTGCATTAATATAACACACAAAATAACAGTACACTTATTGATCTCCATAGCAGTACACCAGTACACTTTTACGATTAGTGATTAGTACACTAGACACAGTCCTCTTTCTCTAGGATTGATTTCAACTGTTTCCAAGTCTTTTATGTACCGTCAGACTTCCTTGTCGGATTTGATCAAAGGCGTCTCTCAAGAAAACACTGTTACTGTTATCGCCATGCCACTCGGCGTGTACCCATCTCTCTCTTTTCTCTCTCTGTCTCTTCTCTCTCTTCTCTCTCTCTCTCTCTCTCTCTCTCTCTCTCTCTCTCTCTCTGTGTCTCTTCTCTCTCTCTCTCTCTCTCTTCGTCTCTTCTCTCCTTTCTCTCTCTCTCTCTCTCTCTTTGTCTCTTTTCTCTTTCTCTCGCTCTCTTCGTCTCTTCTCTCTTCTCTCTTTGTCTCTTCTCTCTTTCTCTTCGTCTCTACTCTCCTTTCTCTCTCTCTTGTCTCTTTTCTCTCTCTCTCTTTCTCTCTCTCCCCCTCTCTCTCTTCCTCCTCTCTCTCTCTTCCTTCTCTCTCTCTCTTTGTCTCTTCTCTCCTTTCTCTCTCTCACTCTTCGTCTCTTCTCTCTCTCTCTCTCTCTCTCTCTCTCTCTCTTCGTCTCTTCTCTCTCTCTCTCTTCGTCTCTTCTCTCTTCTCTCTCTTCGTCTTTTCTCTCTCTCGCTCTCCTTTCTCTCTCTCTCTCTCCTTTCTCTCTCTCTCTCTCTTCGTCTCTTCTCTCTCGCTCTCTCTTCGACTCTTCTCTCCTTTCTCTCTCTCTCTTCTCTCTTCGTCTCTCTTTTCTGTCTCTCTCTCTCTCGTGTCTCTTCTCTCCCCTCTCTCTCTCTCTCTATCTATCTCTAACTGTTCATCCTTGTGGGATTCTTTGATGTGGCACCTTCTCGACGCTACGGTTGTCATCACAGTGCCCTGTCTTTGCCAACCCGTGATAACCAGATGTCTCGCCTTCTTTCTCTGTATCGCTAAATCTATGGACATCGTAGTCTTCCTGCGACCGTTGCAGCATGCACTCAGAAACAAACTCGAAACTAATCAAACAAGATTTTAAAAATCATATAATGAGCTACATCAAACAAAATAATTAGAATTAGAACAAGCACTGTATCAGCATTGTACTGTTTTGTACTTATTCAAAATTCAAGATTTAAAAACAAATATTATTTTGTCGTTGTGTGCGGCACGTTAACCGCAAATAGTCTTAGTTTAAAGTTTCCATACACTTATCAAATTTAAGAATTCTCCAACGCCTACAATCAAGCCCAGGAAAGATCTCAAACAATTCGATTTTTTTTTAATTTTTAGGTTACTTTTTCTCTTTAAATTTTTTATTAAAATCAAAATAATTTTAATCAAATTTTTATTTTTTATTATTATTATTATTGTATTATTATTATTATTATTATTATTATCAATATTATGTGATGCTGTTTGTTTTGTTTTTTGTTGTTGTTTTTTGTATACCATTTTAACAAGTTTATTTACTAGGTCGTGAAACTTGTTTAGATTTGATTTTATTATAAGTCTGTTGATTTATGGGCGCTAAACTATTCGGATTTTAAATTCTACTACCGTTTTTAAGCAACTGTTTCTGATTCCTGCTGGCCGGGTGAACACGAAAACCGCTAGACCACAGGGCTTCCCACACTGGCGCGAGTGGGGAGCGGCAGCTCAGGAGTCGCGAGGCTTTATCAAACATTTCACAAGGTGCGGGGTTCGGAATAAATGAAGGGACGGGAACCCTTCGCCCGACCTTCTGGGGTTAAGCCACTGTCATGTAATCTAATGTAGATCGGTGATGTTAACACCAAGACTCTGCTGGGGAGGGTGATGTGCGGTGCAGACTGAAATCCCCCAGATTTGTAAAGATGTTGTGAACTTGGGCAAGGTTCCGGTGCTAAATCAGACCGCCTTCCGGTCGTTCTAGCAGTCTGCCCCCTTCCTCCCTCCCCTATAGATAAATACGATAAAATCCTGGGCTAGATAAATCTGGTTGCGGGTTGTGTGGGGGCTAGGGGTGGAAGCTCAAAGAGTTTTCCAATGCCACAGTTTGGCCGCTTGAAGACTGTTTGTAACCTATTTACTTACTTCTAGAACTTTATATATATTTTTTTTTAAAATTTTTTTACCCCTTTTCTCAGTTTTATTCGTCGGCGTCTTGCTAATCATGTCCACTACTTAGTACTGCTCCCAACTTAAGAGGGGAAAAAACGCTAAACGCTATGCTAGTCTGATGGTTTTAAATATCTAGTCTGTATTACAATGCGTTTCTCCATTTCTGAACCTTGTAAAAAAAATATTGAAAATATAATTGCGCCTGCAAATCAACGTTGGTTGTTTGGTTTTTTGGTTTTTTTAAGATCGGTGACTGACGCAGCGTTCTTGATTTGGTTTATTCTGCCTCTTAATTCTAAATCGGTTACCAGACTTTGTTTCGTCCATTTTGGTCAACAGTTTCTGACTCTGTCGAGTTCGTCTCCAGTAGGGCCGAAAAATTTATTTTTTTATTATTTTATTTTTTTTAAAATTCAGATCCCGAAGTCAGCTAATATAGATTTTATCTGAGGTGCGTCGAAGTTGATGCGAGTGATGAGATAGGGATGAAAGCTGTCAAAGATGTTAAAGCCTGGGAAGAACTTTCCTACTTCAGCTCCCGACTTCACGAGCACTAAAACCTGCTTCTACTAGTCCATCGTTAACATTATTGAAACGGGGCTTGAAGAGAAGCGTGCGCCACTTTCAATTTTGTTTTCTCACTCCGCATTTGGTCGCACCACGCTACTGTAACAACACACAGGGTCGCACTCTACCTGCATAACAATCGAATCCTTTAATATTTTTTTTCTCAAAAAGCAAACAGCAATTCACTCTCTTTGTTGGGATGTTTTTGACGAGTTTCCTTGTCTTGAAAAGCAACGAAAATAACCCTGAACATTAAATTAACGAAAACGCTCTCGTGAGTCTAAGAATGTCGATGACGTCATAACAATGAATTTGTTCACGAGAGAAACTCTTTAAATAATGTGTCTCCTTGCTTTTTGAACTTCCGGGGATATCATAAAGAATCGCACACACAAACCCACGCACGTAATAGTTGTACTCAAAATTAATGTGTCTGTGCTATTTTAACATGATATGAATGACGCGATAAAGCATCTACGGTTAAAAAAAAATTATGTTTTTGTGCGATGTGCACAAGAGATATTTGTGACGTCAAGAGTGGTGAGTTTTAAAAGAAAAAAATGGTATTTCGCTGTACCATACTATGTATCCCCACATCCTCACCCCCCCCCTATTTATTTTTTTGTGTGTCTTTCTCTTTCTTCAACCAAGTATATCCACGTCCACCTGTGCCTTCATCGAGGCCATGTCAATCCCTGAGAAACACCTTAGATTCGCTTCAATATCAGTCCAATTTTACAACCCAACCGAATTACCCCGGGAGTTCAAATGTATGTTTCTATCTGTTTGCGGAAATAGCAATGCTATCTATCGCATGATTCCCCGGGCCGAGATCGAAATGCCTGCCATGCCTCCCGCCTGAACCAATCAAAATGTCGGAGTGTTTGTTAGTTTTTTGTTTTGTTTTTTAATGTGTTTTTTAATGTCATTTAGAGCAGTGCTTCTCAAAGTGGTGGTCCGCGGACCGGTGCCGGTCCGTGGCCATCCGCTGCCGGTCCTCGATGTTCTCAAAAAATGACAGAAAAAATTGTCAGTGCAGGGTAAATAGTGCACCGGTCCCTGGTGCAATGGAAAAAATTCCTGCCGGTCCGCCATACTAAAAAGTTTGAGAAGCACTGATTTAGAATATGTCGTTTCCTCTTGGGCGTTTGGTTGAAGTTCGGAAACTCCAAGACTTTCGTGTTTTATAATATTTCACGAATGGAAGTGCTACCAGGATGTGTAAGTAGCGATGAGACGCCTTAAAATCTCCGACTCGCGCATTTTTGGGTTGGGGAAGGGATGGTAGGGAGGTAGTCACGCCAGAATTCAAGCAGTTCTTTTACATTTGATAACTCGTGGATATCCGGAGTGCTCTTACATACAGTAACTCACGGATATCCAGAGTGCTCTTACATATACTAACCTACGGATAACCAGGGCACTCTTACATAAAGTAACTCGTGGATATCCAGAGTGCTCTTACATACAGTAACTCACAGATAACCAGAGTGCTCTTACATAAAGTAACTCGTGGATATCCAGAGTGCTCTTACATACAGTAACACATGGATAACCAGGGCACTCTTACATAAAGTAACTCGTGGATATCCAGAGTGCTATTACTTAGGATAACTCATGGTACCCTGCTATACTATAATTCGTGGGGTATCCAGGGGGCTCTGACTTACTATAATTCATGGATATCAACATACACGTGTCGAGTAAACCATGGCTGAAGCGAAATCAAATCAGATATAGAAATATGCACCAATTCACCACCAATAGTTTTAGTGGACCACGACGAAAGTAATTTTTGTATTGACTTCTTTCTCGACCACTGTAAGTCGCCGATAATATGTATTACTGTGTTTTGACCCCTGTCTATAATTATGCATCTAGATTTTCCAGTCCGTTAACAAAAGACAGGTATTGTAAACATTTAGGTCGTAGGTTTACAATGGGACTTGTGAAAAGCGACCAACTAACGTTACTCTTCTGGAAACCTTCAGATTTACTCTCTCAAAGCCTTGGCTAACACTGGGGCATAGTGCTCCTTTTGCTGGGTGGTAGTGCCTTGAAACCATCTCTGAGCTCGTCGCCCTAATCCTCTCTCTCATGGCCCTATCCAGCGCCGGGCATGGAGTCAACCGTCGCTTTGCCATTCAAGGGGCAAGGCTGCAACGCCGGCGGTTCTAGTCCCTGTTGTGGCCTAGCCTGTTGGTAAGGCAACGCCCTGTTCTCATTTGAGTCTCCATCCTCTGGGGTTGGCGACTCAATTCCCAACACTGGTAAAAAGGCTTATACTAAATGCGTCTCAACTCCTTATCCTTTTACACTCATCCCAATCATTTAGCCACAGCCTTTAAGTTTATGAGTCATAATTTTTTGTATATATAAATGAGCATATTGAAATAAAGAAAAAGAGAGACGAGGTTGGGGGGGGGACAAACTATTCCCTGGCAGGTTGTGTGATCTATCTGGATATAAACAGACAGGGATATCCACTCTTGAGGGCGCTGGCACGTACGACGTAAGGCACCTGGGGGAGTCAGAGATTGGTGGCTGGGTGGTTGTTCGGTTTCTGCCATAGATCTCCGTGGATGTCATCAAAGATTTATGGCGTACCGGCATAGGTGTTCTGGTGCTCGCAGGACTTTCGGAATGGATTTCGAAATCTTGAAAATTGTTCGTCGGTGGCGCATCCGGAGAAAAAATTTGGGGGGATGGGGGTCGTCGGGTGGGGTAGTATTTTTTTATAAAAGGTTTAATGCCCTCCATCTATATGTTCACTACTAACAAGTAAATTGGGATAGAGACTCTTACCCCGAAATCTCATTGTAATCTCTACCTGTAATTTTGAAGATGTTGCCTGATATGAAGTTGTAATGCCTCTGGTTAAAATGGTAATTGGTAATGACTGTCTTTCGAAGCTGAATTTCAGAATAATACGCCATCGGAAATCAGATTCTTAAAAAGTCTAAAACATTTGGGACTGAGATTTGAAAGGAGCTTAGTCTCAAGATGTGTGATACGAATACTCATGTTTGTGTAGATTTTACCTCCTCTTAACCCAGGGGTCGGGAAACCATGGCTCGCGAGCCAGATTTGGCTCTTTTGATGGCTGCATCTGGCTCGCAGACATATCTTCGATAATTTGAAAAATTTTCATCAGACCCCTTTGATCTATATATTAATTGCATATCCAAATCAAACAAACAAACAGACAAAAACAACAAAAAACGTCCCCACGCCTGCACGAAGCTTGACCTCACCACGTATCAACCAGACTACAAAGCCATGCAGCACCATAAGTCGCATTAATGGTAAGAAATACTCAATATTGATAAGCAACGGCATAACAATGCTATTAAAAAGAATTCAGAGACATAATTATTGTACTTTAATGTTAAAATTACAAAAAGTGCTCACATTTACTTGAACTTTTAGTATTAAACATAATGTATGGCTCTCTCAGACAAAAAGTTTCCCGACCACTGTCTTAGACGGTGAAAAAGATCCGCCTTTAATTTAACATAACTTGTTTCCCCTGTTATCGTTGTACCGTACAAGTTGTGACAAAAGTCACAATTTAATTTTTAAAAAAAACAACTGTAAAAAACCAAGTTTTTCACTATAAATCCTTTATGTACGAGACGTAACTAAAAGAATGTTCATTATAATACGCAGCGCCAGACCATCCAGAAATACAAAATTGCAGTTGTGTCGTAAAACATGTTTAATATAATGCGTACCGATCAGGAATATGTTTGTAAAAAGAGTTGTCAATAAAATACGCACCTTATTGCGCGACAGAAAGGTTGTTCAATATAATACGCACCGCGACGCTCTATCTCAAAAAATAGCATGATACATAGGAATAAATAAAATAATCTAAAAAATCAATAATTTAATTACTGTACATGCGATCGATCTGAAATTTTGATACATTGTTTTTATTATCGGTACGAAACTGCCTTCAAAATTTCAGCTCGCTAGCTTACGAGCAAGTGGGTTAAAAATCGATCAAAAGTTTTGGCGACAAGGGCGGGTGGGCGGCCGCGCGGGCGGCCGAAGACACCACGAGTTAATATAAAGGATTTTTAAAAAAATAATAATAACTGAACACGTTGGTAACGAACTGAACAGCGTGTCTTGGTTGTTGTGTTGTTGTTGTTTTTTTGTCCCTTAAGACGTATTTAAATTTAAACCTAGTCCTGACCGGGGTGCCGCAGCCATTTCTACAGAATCACCTATCCCCAGAATCACACATCCTAAGAATCACCCATCCTCAGAATCACCCATCCTAAGAATCACCTTTCCTCAAAATCACCCATCCTAAGAATCACCCAGCCCCAGAATCATCTATTATCCTCAGAATCATCCATCCTAAGAATCACCCATCCTTAGAATCACCCATCCTAAGAATCACCCGTGCTCAGAATCGCCCATCCTAAGAATCAACCATCCTCACAATCACCCATCCCCAGAATCCCCGTTCAAATGATTACATCTCTTGGCACACAATCAACCACACCCCCACCCCAGGGCTGAGACTCCCGATGGTCCACCGGTCTTGTGACGTCACGTCCACTGTCTGATTGTACCCGATCCGGCCGGTTGTTGGATACTAGTTTTATGAAGAAGTTTCATTTGGCTTTCATCTCAGCACGTAACCCCTTAATCGACATGATAAAACTGATGGAATTGTCATTTCAAGATTTCGTCCTTAAAATATTCACGATGTGCCTAACAAAATGTAACTTCCGCTCCGTTTGTCTTGCTTGAATTTGAGATTGGGTGCTCTTTCCTCTTCTTTTTTTTTCTGGTGGTCTTGTAAAGAAAAAAAATCAGTAGATCTTGTGTTTGTTATTCAAACCCACGCCAGAGTAGTACTGCGATACTGCTTCGAAACAGAAATTAACATGGTACATTTTATAGAAAGGTTTACTGTGGTATCTGTTTTTAAAAAAAAGACAGTTGACTCATTTGTCAATGACTAAGCACTCACCCATTTCTCAAATCTGCCATCCGGAATCAAACATCAACTTCTCAGGTCTATTATCCGGAGCCTAACAGAAAATTTCTCAGTTCTACCATCTGGACCAAAACAGCCATTATTCAGATCCCCCCTTCCGGATTGAAACAGCCACGGCTCTCCATCTTGACCCAAACAACCAGTTTCTAAAAAAAAACATCTGCAACCAAAATTCAATTCAATTAGCCTTTTCTCAGATCTACCATCTGGAACCAAATTCAAATAACCATTCCTCAGATCTACCATATGGAGCCAAATTCAAACAGCCATTTCTCGTATTTCCCCATGAGGGCCAAATCAGCCATTTCCAGGGTTGCTCTATCAGCCTTTTTTTTCACTTCATTTTTTTTCAACCCTGCCACTCATTCCACAAAGTGATGCTTGCTAAGAATAGAGACAAATACACTTTGCTTATCAACGGGCATTAAAATGTGTTCCCCTAGCCCACCACCCGCCTGCGTGTTTACATAAAGCATACATGCACCGTTTCAATTACCCGACACCGAGAGATTCAAGTGGCATGATGCTCATCGGTACGTCAGCCCGAGTGGGGTGGGGTGTGGAGAGTAGACCTCTTGTTAATGTAAAAAGCCAATTCCCTCGAGTTAAAATTAGAGGCGAAAAGAAAGAGGGGGAAAAAACATGTATCACCTTCAAATACGTCAACGTGTTTAGATTCACAGGTGAGAGATCAGAGACGATGTCAGATGAATGGTTTTCTTCATCTGGAGTCACGTCAACGTTCCTGTGTGAGTGCTTCGCTTTAAAAAAAAATAAGCGTCTCGATTTATGGAGTGCCCCTTGAAATTCCTTTTAATAGCGCTCAGCACGAGATCATATTTATTCTTGAACAACGCGATCGCGATACACCAGCATTTTCAAAATATTAATAATTTTTTTAAAAAACGTTTAAAAAAAACAAGTTTTTGACTATAAACTATAAATCATTTATGTACGAGACGTAACTAAAAGAATGTTCATTATAATACGCAGCGCCAGACCATCCAGAAATACAAAATTGCAGTTGTGTCGTAAAACATGTTTAATATAATGCGCACCGATCAGGAATATGTTTATAAAAAGAGTTGTCAATAAAATACGCACCTTATTGCGCGACAGAAAGGTTGTTCAATATAATACGCACCGCGACGCTCTATCTCAAAAAATAGCATGATACATAGGAATAAATAAAATAATCTAAAAAATCAATAATTTAATTACGGTACATGCGATCGATCTGAAATTTTGATACATTGTTTTTATTATCGGTACGAAACTGCCTGCAAAATTTCAGCTCGCTAGCTTACGAGCAAGTGGGTTAAAAATCGATCAAAAGTTTTGGCGACAAGGGCGGGTGGGCGGCCGCGCGGGCGGCCGAAGACACCACGAGTTAATATAAAGGATTTTTAAAAAAATAATAATAACTGAACACGTTGGTAACGAACTGAACAGCGTGTCTTGGTTGTTGTGTTGTTGTTGTTTTTTTGTCCCTTAAGACGTATTTAAATTTAAACCTAGTCCTGACCGGGGTGCCGCAGCCATTTCTACAGAATCACCTATCCCCAGAATCACACATCCTAAGAATCACCCATCCTCAGAATCACCCATCCTAAGAATCACCTTTCCTCAAAATCACCCATCCTAAGAATCACCCAGCCCCAGAATCATCTATTATCCTCAGAATCATCCATCCTAAGAATCACCCATCCTTAGAATCACCCATCCTAAGAATCACCCGTGCTCAGAATCGCCCATCCTAAGAATCAACCATCCTCACAATCACCCATCCCCAGAATCCCCGTTCAAATGATTACATCTCTTGGCACACAATCAACCACACCCCCACCCCAGGGCTGAGACTCCCGATGGTCCACCGGTCTTGTGACGTCACGTCCACTGTCTGATTGTACCCGATCCGGCCGGTTGTTGGATACTAGTTTTATGAAGAAGTTTCATTTGGCTTTCATCTCAGCACGTAACCCCTTAATCGACATGATAAAACTGATGGAATTGTCATTTCAAGATTTCGTCCTTAAAATATTCACGATGTGCCTAACAAAATGTAACTTCCGCTCCGTTTGTCTTGCTTGAATTTGAGATTGGGTGCTCTTTCCTCTTCTTTTTTTTTCTGGTGGTCTTGTAAAGAAAAAAAATCAGTAGATCTTGTGTTTGTTATTCAAACCCACGCCAGAGTAGTACTGCGATACTGCTTCGAAACAGAAATTAACATGGTACATTTTATAGAAAGGTTTACTGTGGTATCTGTTTTTAAAAAAAAGACAGTTGACTCATTTGTCAATGACTAAGCACTCACCCATTTCTCAAATCTGCCATCCGGAATCAAACATCAACTTCTCAGGTCTATTATCCGGAGCCTAACAGAAAATTTCTCAGTTCTACCATCTGGACCAAAACAGCCATTATTCAGATCCCCCCTTCCGGATTGAAACAGCCACGGCTCTCCATCTTGACCCAAACAACCAGTTTCTAAAAAAAAACATCTGCAACCAAAATTCAATTCAATTAGCCTTTTCTCAGATCTACCATCTGGAACCAAATTCAAATAACCATTCCTCAGATCTACCATATGGAGCCAAATTCAAACAGCCATTTCTCGTATTTCCCCATGAGGGCCAAATCAGCCATTTCCAGGGTTGCTCTATCAGCCTTTTTTTTCACTTCATTTTTTTTCAACCCTGCCACTCATTCCACAAAGTGATGCTTGCTAAGAATAGAGACAAATACACTTTGCTTATCAACGGGCATTAAAATGTGTTCCCCTAGCCCACCACCCGCCTGCGTGTTTACATAAAGCATACATGCACCGTTTCAATTACCCGACACCGAGAGATTCAAGTGGCATGATGCTCATCGGTACGTCAGCCCGAGTGGGGTGGGGTGTGGAGAGTAGACCTCTTGTTAATGTAAAAAGCCAATTCCCTCGAGTTAAAATTAGAGGCGAAAAGAAAGAGGGGGAAAAAACATGTATCACCTTCAAATACGTCAACGTGTTTAGATTCACAGGTGAGAGATCAGAGACGATGTCAGATGAATGGTTTTCTTCATCTGGAGTCACGTCAACGTTCCTGTGTGAGTGCTTCGCTTTAAAAAAAAATAAGCGTCTCGATTTATGGAGTGCCCCTTGAAATTCCTTTTAATAGCGCTCAGCACGAGATCATATTTATTCTTGAACAACGCGATCGCGATACACCAGCATTTTCAAAATATTAATAATTTTTTTAAAAAACGTTTAAAAAAACAAGTTTTTGACTATAAACTATAAATCATTTATGTACGAGACATAACCAAAAAGAATGTTCATTATAATACGCAGCGCACGACAATCCAAAAATCCAAAATGTTAGTTTTGTCTCGTAAAACATGTTTAATATAATGCGCACCGATCGGGAATATATTTTTTAAAAAGTAGCGTCAATATAATATGCACCGAATCGCGCAACAGGAAAGTATTAAAAAGGTCGTTCAATATAGTACGCACCGCGACACCTCAAAATTTTTTATGATACATAGAGATAAGTAAAATAATCTAAAAATTCAATAATTTAATTACAGTACATGCGATTTATCTGAAATTTCGATACATCGTTTTTATCATCGGCACGAGTCTGCCTGCAAAATTTCAGCTCGCTAGCTTACGAGGTAGTGGGTTAAAATCGATCCAACGTTTTTCCGACAAGCAAGCAAGGGGTCAAACAGACACCACAAGTTAATATAAAGGATTTAAAATAAATTTAAATCCTTTTGTTGCATTGCGTGCACAAACTGTACTTTGCGTAATGGGCTTAAGAACTTTAAGTCTTTCCTTTTCAGTGGCTTTTAACTTTTCTTTAATTTCTAAAGATGGGCTAGTTGTGTTTCTTTTGTTGTTCTTTTTTATATTATTAAAATAGAATTTTTTTAATTATTCCCACAAGAAATTATTTACTCATTTATCAACGTACGTTTATCAAATCCAGGCCAAAGAAGTCCAAACTGTTTACCTATAAGCCAAATGAAAAAAAATTACATGAGTTCTCCCGCTACACTCCTTTGTCTCTTAACGTGTGCCTCTCACGCCATCGCCCTCCCTCCCTCTCTCTTTCCCTCCTTCTCTACCTCCTCTCTCTCTCTCTCTCCTTCCCTCTCTCTCCTCCCTCCTCTCTCTCTATCTCTCCCCTCTCTTTCTCTTAAACGTACCTGATATTTTTCACTTTTCTGTCCCTCTTTCGCCTTCCACTCTACCTGCCTCTCAGTGTATATCTCTGCCAGCTCGTTGACTACATTCGGTTGTTTCCCTACATATGTGAACCTGCAATGACTATCTCTCTGAAACCTTCTCTATAACCCCGGCATCTTCTACTTCTCTTTATTTCAGACACGGAACGAGGTGTGCCGGGGAAGTGGCGGCGCAGGCTGACAATCACGTGTGCAGTGTGGGCGTGGCCTTCAACGCAAAAATAGGCGGTACGTATTAAATAGATATGGTATTAAATCTAAAGTCAAATTTCCCTGACCTCACCGGCCATCTCTCCCTGGGGCCATCCACAGACCATAGGAGCTTCTGTAAACACCCCAAAGTTATTAATAGTCAGTTTTAGTTTTTATGATGACGTATTACTGCCTCTGTCATGACGTAATACTGCCACAGACCATAGGAGCTCCTGTAAACACCCCAAAGTTATTAATTAATAGTCAGTTTTTGTCGATATTTATGGTAGGGGGAGGTTGTGTGTCTTGGGCCATGACGTTTGTCTTTTTCAAGCTGATTTGCAGACCAAATTCTTTGCAGGCATTGGAGAAGCTTGACACGAGTTGTTGCAAACCAGTTTCTGTATGTGCTGTTAATGCCGCATCATCCGCAAAGAGTAGCTCACGAATTAGGATATCTGTCGTTTTGGTCTTGGCTCGGAGGCGGGCAGTGTTGAGAAGTCCTACATCAGCTCTGGTACATGTGTAACCAGATTCCATCACTGCTATCTTTGAAGTCGTATCGAAGCAGTACGGAGAAGAATATTGCGAACAGTGTTGGTGCAAGTACACAACCTTGTTTAACTCCGCTGCTGACTGGAAAGGCTTCTGACGTAGCTCCATCGAACTGCACTGTGCCCTGCATATTTTCATGGAACTGTCTGATGATGGCGAGTAGGTGTGGGGGACAGCCGATTTTTACCAGGATTTGGAATAGCCCGTGGCGACTGACGAAATCAAATGCTTTCGTAAGGTCCACAAAGGCTTTCGTAAGGTCCACAAAGGCAATGTATAGTGGCATCTGTTGCTCTCTGCATATTTCCTGGAGCTGCCGTATGAAGAACACCATGTCTATGGTAGACATGTGAACACCCCAAAGTTAATTAATGGTCAGTTTTTGTTTCTATCATGACGTAATACTGTCACTGTGATGACGTAATACTGCCATTGGCCATAGGATTTCCTGTAAACACTCCGCAGTTATAAATAGTCAGTTTTTTTGTCACTGTCATGACGTAATACTGCCACAGGCCGTAGGAGCTCCTGTAAACACCACAAAGTTATTAATAGTCGTTTTCTGTTTTTTCCCCCCGTGGCACCACCTTCAACCAACCTCTTTCTTTCTTTTTGTAAGACCTCACCCGCTTTTTCCCTCAGCAACGCTGAACCATAACATGGGGTTTGTTGAGGCATCACCACGGTCCCAGAGACCTGGAAAGTAGACTGAGACGAATGGCTTCTGCCTGATAAGGCAACTGGGCGTCTGGTTTAAATGAGGGAATCAAAGTCCAGAAGTCGAGACGAGACGAAGATCTTGGGTTTTTTGTTTTTTTGTTGTTGTTTTTCCGTAAACGTGTCTCAATGAGAGCATAACACGGCATTAGGGTTAGAGCATTTTCATTGTAAGCCACGCCTTCTTTTTAAGGTGCTTATCGTCTGCGCTGGTGAAATTTTACAAACCAAGTCTGCACTATTGAATTACTTAATTTTTTTTCCCCTTACATTTGACCATTAGCTTTTAAAAGTATTTCTTTATCCTATACAAAATCATTGAACTGTCTGCTTTTTTTTCCATTCGCGATATGCTTTATTGGTAGCAGTTTTAGGCTGCGCTGCTTGATTGGTTACACGTGATCTGTGACCTATACAAGCAGCTTTGAGACCACACATTAAGATATTTTTTTTCAAAAATCAGAACTGTTCTTGCCTTGTCATATTCTCATTTACATAATACACTCTCATGTAAAACAATTTACTGATAAATTGTGTTCTGATGTTAGTTTAATTTTCTAGTTTTGCATTAAAAGATAACATTGAGATTATATAAAACCACACTTAAGTGTTTAGACTACCAAACTTTCGACACACCACACACTTATTTTATAATGTTTGTTTTTTGTTTTGTTTTTTAAAATCTATTTGAATTAAAGTTAAATTAAAAATGTATGTCATTATTTATATCAACGGTGGCCAAACCGCGGCTCCTCTGTGATCACATTGCGGCTCGCGTACAATTTTTGAAAGATATGTTACAAGGAGGATTACTGGAAGATTTCCAAGCAAGCTTTAATGACCCAGAGTGCCTCAATGCAACTCTCAACAACTTTTAAATATTTTAAAATGGCTCTCAGTTACTACAAGTCTGGCCACTCCTGATTTATATCATTAGGAACTGAATATTTCGAAAATGTTATACAATAATTTATTGTATATTTTCAGTTGTGATTTTTAGTTATACATATAATTGTCTTGTCTTTATTTGTGCACGTATTTAACGCAAAAACTGAATGTTGAAAGAAGAAGGCGCGCGCGAGCAAACACACACACACACACACACACACAATGAGAGAGAAAGGAAGAGAGAGAGAGAGCGGAGTTGGGGGTTGGGGCTGGGGTCAGGTTTAAGAGCTTGTGCTCGGCCTTTATGTAATCTGCAACTGTTTCGCTTGCGTCTGTTAGAGAGTGCTCAGCAATGTACCCAAAAATGCATTAATTATAGCCGGGAACATCTTCATGTAATGTAAATATTTATGACCGCAATGTTAAGGGAAAAACCCGATGTCCGATTAGCATCGGCTAATGCACACACTAAAGACCTGGCCCGCGGATTGGGGGAGGGGTGGTGATTGGGTGGGGAAGAAGTGGGGGTGCAACGGCTAAAACATTAGATGTTATTGGTTTTTCTCTTCCGCTCCAAGGGTGACCTTGAGTGGGAGTAATCGGTCGTCTGCCAGATAAGGGACGGGAGAATTGATTGCTTTATTTGTATCCAATGTGTACATCGGTGAAAATAGTCATCGCTTTTAGAGTACAGTGCTGTCCGAACGAGCGTGTTGATTTAATCATCGTTTGGGGAGGAGGGGAAAAAAACTGTTGGGTTCTCTTGATCTGATGTTTATTTCTAGAAAGAAAACCAAAAAAAATTAAAAAATGCGAAAATGATTTTATCAGAATTTTTTTTTAAAGGCTGCAGAACAAAGCAGCAGATACCTTGAACTAAAGATAAATATAAACGTTTATGCAATGTTTATGCAGCGCTCTTTAATTAGTGCGCCTTTGAAATTTATCCCAAGATATTATGACGTTATCCAATCATAATGCGCAGCGTGAAGCCCCGCCAATGCCAATGGGGGAGTCTTGGGGGGGGGGAGGGTGGAGGGAAGCAGCCTTTTTAGAGGGTTGCTACTATAGGTAACCCACACACTGAAATGTTAGGGAATCGCCACGAATCACCTCCCTTGGCTTTCAAAGCACTGTAAATTGATCTAAAGGAGGTCCCTTTCGAAATTAAACGCACACAAACAACACAAATGTGTTCAGACTCGGCAATCAGAATAGTTTCTAGGAAGGCTTTTGGTACCGATGCCATGACCATTCCAAGAGAGCCCTAACACAGAACAACAACACAAGTCTACTCAATTTTAAGCCAAGCTGCTGAATAAAACGGCAGTCATCCCCCCCCCCTTTAGATCTCTTCATCAGTAGATTTACCCATGTACCAAAGGCTTAGAAATTGTGTTCGACAAAATGTATTCTGTTAGAGTGACACTTACTTACCAACCAAATACTTCACCGTTTCCAGCGATCGTATTACAGAATCGTACAGGGCCAGGGCGAATCAATCGTGGCATAGAATAAGCAACGAAAAGAGTTATTATAAAATAGCTGTCTGAAGAATCTGGAGTGGGGTGGTCGTTTGTATCTGAAGAGTTCGGCAACATACTTTACCACACATCAACAACAACAGAAAGGGGTCATCTCAGTTGAATTAACAACCACGCCGTTGTAACAATGAAAGAAAATGTTATTTCTGGGAAATTTGTTAATAATATTTGTTTAATAAAAATCAGGAAAGGCTGGAGATTTTTGACAGCTCCTGGGTAAGAAATGATCTATATAACTATATCCTTGACACCAGACGTGTGCAGTTGCCAAGACCCGTGGAAGTCCTGGGTGCGGTCTGTTTAAATAAGGAAGTGCATCTGTTGTATGCCCTGACTTGTTGCTGCCCCCCCCACCCCTGTATTTGATGCTCCAAACTTTGTCGATAGATCTTATTTTGTTTAGCTTTCTTCTTCTTTGTATGTGTTGTGAGTGGGTTTGTTTTTTTTCTTTTCTATTTTTCTTGGGCGGGGTGTGGGGTTAATAATACAACTTTTGTTTTCAAGTGGAGACGGGGGGTGGGGGGGGTATATAAGAAGAAAATAAAATACTAACAATTGATACTGTGCTCAGCGTCTTCCCTTTATCTCCGGCTTATCAGAAGTGAGATTATTCACGCTCTCTTTGTTGTTTCGTCTCAAGGTAAACCTAATGATGAGACTGTCGTGGTGGGGGGCCTTATCTTTTATTGATTCTCGGTGGCTTGTTTTTTTAAATTGTTTTTATCTTTTATTACTTTCTAAATATCAATTCTGATGGAGTCTCCACTACCATAGACAAAGATTAGACTGAGCTTTTAATTTCTACCACAGCAAAACTGTTTTATTTTAGTGTCTCGACATTGCTTGTTGTTTTGTTGTTGTTGTTTTTTTTGTTTTTTTGTTTTTTGGCTGAAAGATAACATGTCAGAGGTTTGGACAGTAACTAACTTCCATGCATCTTTAAAATGAAACAAAATTTAAAACTCCATTTTGAATTTCATTTTTTTTTATCTTAAAGTTTGGAGATGAAGGAAGTCAAAGTTTGATTTATTTTATTTTTTTTCCTCAATTTACATTTTTGGGGAATTGGGTTGTGGTTTTATTTCATATATTGAAAGAGAATCACTGGAATTTTTAAAAGTGCGTTACACACCACTGTGTTAATTTATTCCAGGCCAGTAGGTCTACAGATGGGTAGGTCCAAAGGAACTGGAGGCTGATTCTCAATATTGTTTGGTTTATTTTGGAAGAGGTTATTGAATAAGGTGTGCATGAGCCTGAAAGGACACCACAAAACAATGAACGTATCGCCTAAAAGCCTGCGTTAGTGAACAAGTGAAAATAAAAATGTATGTGTAAATAAAATAAAGCATAACTGCACTGTTATAGCCCAAAGAAGACACCAACCAGATTAAAGAGATGGTTTGATGGCTTTGTGTGTGTATTATGGACCTTGCATTCTGACTATTCCCAAAACCACGATCTGTTGAATGCATGAAATTGAAAGGATTAAAAATCGTAACCCAGGATGCTTCTAATCATAACACAAATATGTACAACAATGAGCCTGACAACCAGGCAACCAAAAACAAAGGCAAGTTTAATCAAGTATCAATGTAAAGTATTTAATTTCCTTATACTCGTATTAAAACAATAAATTATGACATGTTCGTTTCCCCAGGTGTTCGCATGCTGGACGGAGATGTGACCGACTCTGTGGAGGCCCAGTCCTTGGGGCTGAACCCTCAGCACATCCACATCTACAGCGCCAGCTGGGGCCCTGACGACGACGGGCGGACTGTGGATGGGCCCGCCACACTTGCCAGGAAGGCCTTCTATGACGGCATAACTAAGGTACACACCCGGTTAATAGCGGACATCACGTACAATTAATATTCTCCTTGGATCATTAGAAGTTTTACTAAACTAAGCTAAATACATATTTTATGGGCCTGAGATTACTGTCATAAGGCCTTGGCTAACACCTGGACATCCTGCTCCATCTGCTGGGCAGGGCCGTACAACATTGTCTTAACTTTGGACTCTTTTTGCCTCCCTAACCTCCCTGGCTATGTCTAGCACGGGGCACGAAGTTAACAGATGTTTCACTAGATGATTCCAAACAGTTCTAAATTTGTTTTTAATTCTGACATCTGTTTTATTGGAAAGAATATTTCTTTTCTTAAGGATTTTGATTTTTTCTTTGGGAGGATAAGCTGGTTCCCTGGATGGAAAATCCCATCTCTCCCCGCATCTGGACAACCCAAGGGAGCGTCATGTGGGGATGATGCAGCTTAGCACCAGGAAGGTTACAGGAGTTTGCCGAAATTTTTTATCATGACAATGATGGGCATATTTCATTCTCTTACAAGAGCTGGCATCCAGCGGTAACAGGTCCCATCCATCCGGTGACCAGTAATTTTTTTTACATTTATAATTCTTTTGAAGTCTTTTTCCTGGATCGCTAGCCATTAAACTCCAATCCACAACACAGTGAAGATGGTTCAATACATAGTGCCCAAATTTTTGTTTTGAGATATAGTTTTTAAAACAAATGAGAGATGATTAACTAACAGGGAAATAATTTGATACATCTACATTTTTTAAATAACATTTCTACAGTGGAAAAGATAGGGTTCTCCTTAGTTAGTGCTGCCGCTGCGCCCCCCCCCCACCGCCGCCCCTCCCCAAAGATAAGAAAAAGGTCTCAGCTGTTGACTGTAAATAGAATGCTTTCAGTGCAGACCCCCTCAGCTTTTCCTTCTTTCCTAGAAGAGTTCCATTAACAACCACTTTGATGTGATTTTGAAACTTACAAACTTAACGGTGTGCCAGGTGTGCCAAGTGTGCCAGGTGTGCCAAGTGTGCCAGGTGTGCCAGGTGTGCCAAGAGTTTACTTCTTGTACAGAGTGAAAGAAGCTGTTAATGTAATTAAATGTCTTAGAAAATGATATGAAGAATGCTCTAAACATTAGTAATTAAAAAAATGTTAGGGTAGAGGAGACTCATTGCTTTGTTTTCACCCAGGTGTTTCCTTGTTCCATTGCCTCTTATTTCCCACGGCAGTGTGTTTATTTTATTTGTCTTTGTTTTGCTTGTCACAATTATTCAGCTATCAGGGCCGGACTTAGCCTTTGAACCACTCCCGTGCAAAATTGAAAAATTGCGCTCCTATCTAATTACAATTTAAATATTCTAAAAAAGGTTTATGGATTTTTATACTTTTTAGCTAACATCCAAAAAAGAAATCACTTAAACTTTAACACAATAATTAACACAAATACTTGTAAGTAGATTTTACTAAAAATGCTTCATTAAATTAAAAAACCAGTTAACATGAGTTTATACTCAGACAATTTTTAAAGGAACTTTTAGTTCAGATACTTCTAATTAATTTAGAAATATATAAGCTGTTACTGTGTTCATACTCAACAGCTAACAACCTAGCTTTTGACAATCTTGTTTGAGATGTTATATTCCAAAATAGTTCTTGATTATTTTTACTTTGGAAAAATTACTTTCCCCGTATCGAAAGTTACTAAAATTCCTAGAGCAACGCTCAAGTTTGGAGCATATTTAATTTTTGTTATGAATTTCAAAAATTGCAAAGGTTCTAAATATTTTTTTCAACAGAGAATACACCCTTGATATTTCATTTGAAATTGTATATCAACTGATTCTCCATCTGTTTAAAGGCTTTCCAAATCTTTGCAATTTGCCAAAATCACATAAGAACTAACAACTTTTTGTTTATATTTATTATATACAAACAGTTACTTCTGTTTTTGTATATAATAAAACTGTTGTCATTTTGCAGCTGATAAAATCTTTGTTCTAAAGACTTCATTGCAGTGTTAATAAGGTGATAAAAGTATTCAAATTAGTATTTTTCCTGTGCATCCATTGTGAGTTAGACCTGATTTCCATCAAATTTACTTTTTCTCCGACATAATCGATGTCCTTGTATTGAGTCAATTTTTTTATTTGCATCTATTTCGGTTGCCATTTGCCAACATCAACAAGGGTGCCATTAAAGTAATTGTCTGAGCTCAGATTCTTAAAAAAAAATATTGTTTTATTGCCAATTCAATATCATAATTTTTGCCCTGCATGAGTTTACAAGAGTTAATATCTCATAACATATCATGACAGAACAATAAGAAATTTAAATAGTTGTAGTTACGTAAGTAGTCCTGGTGCTTCATCTCCTTTTTTTGTTTTTGTTTATTTTTGTTCTCGTGAGTGCTAAGCATTGCATCATATATTTGACCAATTTTATACCTCAATGACTTTCCCACCATCATCATGTTCAGAGGCGTCACTAGGGGGGGGGGTGCGGACCTCACTGGGTGACAAGGTGTGAAGCAAAAACGTAAAATTCTGTATGTTCCCGTTATTTGGCACTGGCAGGCTCTTAGGTCTATGGGGTAAGTCGTGAGGGGGCGACACCATGAGTTAACCGCACTGGGTGACACCAACCCTAGTGAAGCCTCTGATCATGTTCATATACATTTTCTTTGCTATCCCTGAATGGAAAGCAGCTATCGCTTAAGTTTGACTATCAAAAATACCCGTTGAAATACAGCGTCCAATGATGGGTTTCTGCGTTCCAAAATCTTTGAGAAGTAGCATCTATTGTTTGCGAAGTTTAAAACGAACACTTATTTCAAGAAAGGACTTTTGGCTTTAAAATGTTTGTTTTTTAGTTTCATGATTTTTTCTGATTTGTGCTATATGCTGCCAATCTCCATAACCATCATTTGCAAATAAAGATGTAGCCATTGCAAAAAATTTGCACTAGAGGCAAAAAACATAATATTTAGCTACAGAATACACCAACCATTTCTGGTAATTTTCTTTCCCCTACTAAGAAGTCTTATATAATTATTTGATGTGAACCTCATATCAATAGGGAAATCAAAGTTAAACCCTTTGTGCTGTGCAGGGGTGGAAGTATTAATGTGGGGCAGTGAGGTAAATATGTCCCCCCGGGCTCCAAGGTACAGGGGCGCCAAAATGAGGCTTAGTAAAATTTGATGAAATGGAGAGTGTCGGGGGCCCTAATTTTATAATTTTTAAAAATAATTTTTCCCTGTGCGCAAAATATCCTAGTTCCTCTATTTGGGACTTAGAAAGAATAATATAACCTCTCGTCATGAAACTCTCTGCGGCCCGGGTTAAAATCGAATTTTTGATTTATAATATAATAGTTTTAATTATCTATTGTTTAAAAGAATAATTTTATACTCTACACTATTAAAAAAGGATTCATGGCCTCATTTTCGGGACACGTTTTTGAAATTTCCATAAAATGAATTTTGCGCCCCTCGATTTTTTTTTACTCCGTGCATTTGCACGGAAAGACGAGGTGTTAGTCCGGCCCTGCAGCTATAATTAATTAAGATGAGCTGCGGTCATTTTAACAAGTTGCTCTTAAGCTCCTAAGCTAGCGGCCAATCACTACTTCCAGGGTCGAGGGGGCCTGGGCTCCATATTTGTGTGGGCCAGCGGCAATGGCGGCAGGGACTCAGACAACTGCAACTGCGACGGCTACACCAACAGCATCTACACGCTGTCCATCAGCAGCGCCACTGAGAACGGCCAGATCCCCTGGTATTCTGAGGCGTGCTCGTCCACCTTAGCCACAACATACAGCAGCGGCTCGGGCGGGGAGAAGCAAATTGTGAGCAAAGTTTCTTTTCTTAAAATCATCTTACTGTAGACAATGGTTGTAAAATTGAATGAAGAAAAAACAAAGACGTGTATGTATCTCTGTGAACCTGGCTTGAAAGTAATTTTAACAGTGAAAACTTTTAATATAACTGCTGATAGTCTCTTTGGCATTTGTTAACCCAAAAAAAAATTCTTTCAAAATCCACGCAATCAGATTGATAGATTTAATTGAAATGATGAAGAACAGCAACAACACAAAATTGTCTACCTTTATGTGTGATTCTAAATTTGAGCCTTTGAACTGAATCCACAGGTGACAACAGATCTTCGTAAAGGCTGTACAGAAACACATACGGGTACATCCGCCAGTGCTCCGCTCGCTGCGGGCTTAATTGCACTGGCCCTCGAGGCAAAGTAAGTTGTGGGTGTGTTAGTGGTGTTGATTGTGGTTGTGTGGCATGCGGTGGCCGAGCTGGAATTGATGCCGCCACCCTTCCTATTTCACTGGTTACAAGGGAGGGGCTGGGAGTCACTGATTCATGAGTAAAGTCATATGAAGGCTTCACAATCAGGCTTTGATTTTAACAAACAAATTTTTTAAAAGTTGCTCTTAATGTGAATTAATCAAATAAAGACGTGAAAGGGGGTGGTTGACATTATTTTATTGATCAAAGAGAAAGGAAATATTTTTGGCCACAGGCTTTAGTTTCAAATAAAAACAATCACAATCAGGAAGGAAATATTGTGATTAAATAATTTTAAGCATGAATATTTTTTTTTAAACATTGAAAGATTGAATGCCAGCTGTTTCTAGTGAAATAGGTTAAAACAAAACTAAATCTTGTTGACTCATTGTAACCTTTACGGTGTGATTCCATAAATGTCCAATAAAATGACTTACTTCCCCTCCCAAAAAGTCCTTCGCTAACTTGGCGAGACATGCAGCACATTGTGGTGGAGACGGCCAAGCCTCACGATCTCCAAGCCGACGACTGGGTCATCAATGGAGTCGGCAAGAGAGGTAAGTACCCCCATCACGTCTCAAAGCTTTTAATCTTTATGCCGACTTTATGAGTTTTTTACAATCCTGATCAACCGTCATAGCTAGCTTGTATTTGTTAAATATTTAATTTGCTTTTTTAAGAGCTGCAGTGTGCAGCCATACAGTATCTTCCATGGGAAGGGTTTTAAAAAAAGGGAAGGGTTGTAAAACTGGACTAATTAAAGTGTTTGGGCATAGAAAAGGAACTGCTTTTATGCTTCATGTCCATAATATATGTTTTCCTTACACAGTCCTTAAATTTGTTTATAGTACCTATACAAAATATGTGTCTCTTTTTGAGTTGAGCACATGGGCCAAGGCTAGTTTATATTCTCTCTAGCCACAGAATAATTTCTGTGCTGTTGTCTCAATTTCTGGTCTTCCTTTTTTTCTGGGTTCTGAAATTCATTTCTACCATAAATTTGTTTTTCAAGGTCATTGTCACAGTAATTATTTATTTTTTTTTAAATTTTTTAAATTTTATCTTGAAGTCTTCGTTGCTTCTTCAAGTTGTTATATTAAAAGAAAATATTTAGAAGATTCTTCTTTGGCCTTTGTATCAAATCAAACACCACTTTCAGGAAGGCTGAAAGAATCTTTTGAAACATCCTGAAACTAACAGTGTTAGTGATATGTTTTTTAAGCTTTGAGATAAATAGTTATGATGAGCTTTGATCTATTATAAACAATAATTTTCTGTGTAGAAGGAGCGTCTGTAATAGTTAAGACAAGCCTCCGACAAGACATTGTAATTGGAACACCTGTGTACTAATTATGATTCTCAAGCATGTCACTCACATAAACCATGCTTTTCTAGATTACTAACCTTTTGAAAATGTACCCTTTTGTTTTCTTTAACACTCTTTATTTGTATCACCAAAAATTTGAAAACCACAACAACCACACAAAAAACCCCAAAAAATTGTGAGGCCTTCAGCCAATATAAAATGTAAATTTGAAGAAAAAAAAATTAAACGCTATGTCCGAAAAATGGACTGCAGCGAAGATCAATGAAAGAAATTTGTGTTTCCGCTGCATCCCCCTTTTTCTTTTTAAAAAAAAACTATTTATGATTCTCAACATTTGTTAAGTCATTTTATTTGACATTTTTATTTTAATAACTGAGATGTAGTTTGTCATGTGAAGTAGGACAAGGTTGATGATCAAGGATTTTTCTGTATGTTTTTTTTTACCTTGAAATTGTACTTGGTAAAAGTAAAAATCTTTAGACTGTGTTAAATGCGTGGATCTGGAAATCCTAATTTGTGTTTTTTCTCATACGATCAAAGCACATTTTTTTTAAATGTGTATATTTCACTGCTGCTACATTCGTTGTGATTGTTAATTGCAAGTTTTTATCTTTGCATAAAAATTAATTTCTTTGCTGTACCCAGTGCGAAAGATAACTTTAAAAACATTTTTCTTATCTAAATTAAATTATCCAAAGTCTAATTTGGCACATTTAGTTTATGATAAGAGAGAGAACATTAGGATAGTCTACATTTATTCTTCTTGATAAATCTTAAGATTGCATTCTAATTTATCAGGATAAATTTAAGCCTTCGTAAGTCTTTTGAAAAATCCTATTTCTGTAAAATTGAATCAGGGAACAGTGAAGAAATAGACTTATATTTGTTTTATTTCCATTTTTTACAAATAATTTTTGAACAATATTTCCTTCCACAACAGTCAGCCATTCTTTTGGGTTTGGTCTGATGGATGCAGCAGCCATGGTTTCCCTGGCACGGAACTGGACCACCGTCCCAGCCCAGCACATATGTGAGATTCGCTCACCAGATCACAACAGGTTGGACACAGCCATTGGGTATAAGTAGGTAGTCCAAACTGATTTGGTATATTTCATTTTATTAGTACTTTTTATTCTAAGACATTGGGGAAAAAAGTTACAGAGTTATCTTAAGAAACAAAAAATTTATGTTATTTTCAAATTTTTTTTAAAATGGCCAAAAATGGTGTTATTTTCAAAAAAGGTCATTTTCAAAGACCTGTATTTTCTAAAATAATTGACTGAGATGTCTAGGAATTGCTCAAGTTACTATAAAATTTACAATGTAGCAGCCCAAATTTTTTCAGGCAGTTACATTGATTCATTCAAAATAAAAAAATTATTAAAAATTACCAATGTACATTTTTTTTTAAATTATTTTTCGACAAAAAAATTGTAAAATGCACAACTTCAAAAATTGATAACAAATTATGCCATTGACATAAATAAACATGCCATACATCAAATTAAAGATATTCTTAATCAGCACAATAAGAAATGTGAATCAATAGCATTTAATTACATTTAAATGCTTTAAAATAAGTTTTTTAAAAATTGAACTTTTTAAAAAAATCATTAAAAATGCTTGGCATAACACAATTGGATCAAAAGCATTTTAAAATGTTCTCATATATATCTAATTATAAAAAAATGAACTTACAGAAATATTATCAATGCTCAACCCCATAAAAAATATATTTTAAAAGTGGCATGAAATGATACAAAAATGTAAAAATAAAAATGTCACCTCGTAACAAAATTTCAATACAGTCGAACCTGGTTAAGTCGACGGCCTTGGGGTATGAAAAATGGCGTTGAGTTAACCAATGATCGAGTTAAACGAAAACCAATATTGTGGCTAAATATTAACATGTGCTTGAAATTTCTATATGTACATGATGTGCGTTAATTAGTGATGGGAGATTAATCGGAATCGCTTAGGAATATACCCTAATATTTTTTCCCTCTTTCCTATGGTTGTTGAAACCGTTTGTTTTTAGGGACCGTTTAAATACAACCAGGGTTCCCACTCAGTCGGGAAAACGGGAAATAGTCGGGAAAAGTTATGACTAGTGGGGAATTTTTATATATATATAATTTTTTTATGCCGAAGTAAATGACTTTGATTACGTCTCTGTGGTCATGTTTCGATTCCATTTAATAAAAATAAAAAGTTACCAGTTTATTATTGTCTGCGCTTGCGTTAAAACTAAGGTCAAATTTTTCGCCTCGCCTCGTCCTGTGGCGTGGCATGTCACCGCCACTCGCGTTTGCAATGCCCGTTGAATCAGCGAATTAAAAAAAATAATTAAACAGATATATGGTAATTTTAAGTTTAATGCTTTTGACGTGCAGGATATCTGTCACTATGAGACCGCACTCGAATTTCCTCAGTCAATCAAACTTGTAATATAAATAGTAACTATTGCGGCCTTGACCGTTGATCACAGCATGCTGTGTGTTAGACCTCGGCAACTAAGCGAATTTTAAAAATAATCATTCCTTATCAGAATTCGACCTACAACAGTGATGACGTGTATATTATATATATATATATATGTACTGGAATATTAAGAAAATGATTTTATTTCACCGTCACGCGCGTGTTAATCACGTATCTTACTGGTAACAAAGCAACAACAAACTTTTAAAAGAATAATAATTTTTTATTAAATTAAATAAAACCACTGTCGATTCTCGATACAAACCTTTATTTTCTTTTCTAAAGATATTCGTTTATCTTAAAAAATAAAATGATTAATGCATCAGAAAATGAATTAAGTTTAATAATAATATAACATGCACTGCGAAATAATGATGATTAAAGACCACTAACGCGATTTTCGAGCACCTCAGGTTAATACATACTCCATGGAGACATGTCAAACTAATTCACACATGGATCAAAGTGAAATGAGTAAAAACATCCAGTAATTTTATTGAAATCTCGTAGAATCACACAATAGCCAAAGTCTCGAGGAAAGCAAGATGTTGATGCTATTTTTAACTAAAAATGCCAGAGTGCATCGCTAGGCGAACAGACGGGGACCGAGCTAACCAACGTTAAGTTGCAAATTTGGCCCTCTTTTGTGCTCGAGGTATTAGGTTTCTGCGACTTAAAAGAATCGAATTAACCGATGAGAAAATGCTAAGACAGAGAGAATTTGGCGGTTCCAACAAAAAACGTCGACTTAATAGGGTTGACGATTTAACCGGGCTTGAGTTAATTGGTTCGACTGTATATCAAACATCATACATCAAATTAAAGGTAATTGTAATAAGCCTAACAATTTCTGTGAATGAATTGCAAAAAAGAAACAGTTTAATCACTTTAATTCATGAAATCCTTCAAACTAGTACCCACTACAGTACTAGTACATGATTATTAATAAAAAGAATCCGTAAAAAAACAAGTTTTTGACTACAAAATCCTTTATGTGCGAGACATAACTAAAAGAATGTTCACTTATAATACAACAAAAAAATACAAAATTTAGTTATTTTTTCGTAAAACTTGTTTAATATAAATGCACACCGATCGGGAATATGTTTATAAAAAGTATTGTCAATATAATACGCACCAAATTGCGCAACAGGAAAGTATTAATAAAAAGGTCTTCAATATAATACGCACCACGACACTCTATCTCAAAAATTTAACATGATACATAGAGATAAATAAAATAAACTAAAAATTCAATAATTTAATTACAGTACATGCGATCGATCTGGAATTTTGATACATTGTTTATATCATCGACACAAGTCTGCCTGAAAAATTTCAGCTCGCTAGCTTACAAGAAAGTGGGTTAAAAATCGATCCAAAGTTTTTTCGACAAACAAGAAAGCAATCAACCAGACATCACGAGTTAATATAAAGGATTTAAAAATGCAAAAATTCATTAAAAATTATGCAATTGATATAAATAATCATACCATACATCAAGTAAAAGATAATCTTCATCAGCACAATAAGCAATATGAATTAATAGAATTTAAGTACATTTACATGCTTTAAAATAAATTCAAAGTTACCCACCCCACGTTATTTTTAAATAATGAATTTTTTTTTAAAAATCATTAAAATGCTTGGCATAACACAATTGGATTAAAAGCTTTTTAAAATGTTCTCAGATATATCTACTTCTAACAAAATGAACTTATAGAAATATTATCAATGCTCAACCCAATAAAAAATAGATTTTAAAAGTGGTATGAAATGATACAAAAATTTAAATATTTTAACATAAAAATCAATATATCAAACATCATATTAAAGGTAATTTTTAATAAGCCTTACAATTTCTGTGAATGAATAGCAACAAGAAATAGTTCAGGCACTTTCATTCATAAAATCCTTTTAACTAGAACCACCACAGAACTAGCACACTGTTATTTTTAAAAAATTGATTTCAATTTTAAATTATTTCTCTTCCTCTTCAAAAAAAATCATATTAGTATTACAAAACTATACTTTTTTTATTCCTTTGCTTTTATAACCACAGGAAGTTGATGGAAGTGATACTTCGGAGGAAGTATCATCATCAAAGTTTCTTTTGAAAGAGCCAATCATTTTCATCATAATGTAATAAATTTATTTGATACTTCAGAGCAAGTATCGTCATCAAAGTTTCTTTTTAAAGAGCCAATCATTTTCATCATAATGTAATAGATTTATGTGATACTTCAGAGCAAGTATCGTCATCAAAGTTTCTTTTTAAAGAGCCAATCATTTTCATCATAATGTAATAAATTTAATAGCCACTGAACAATAAATTGTGATTTGCACAGCCGTTCCTTAGATCTTATCAGTTCTAAATCTACAACAATTTGATTAGTCAAATTAACTTTACTACAGGTTGTTTTATCAAAATAAAGAGGTGTCAATACATTTTCTAAAGTAATACCACACTTATCCAAGGCTGGAGACAAGGAATCCAAGTTCAATGGCGTTGCTAAATAATTCATCAAAGAATCAGTCCCAGAAAGTGTTACAACAGTAGAAACCACACTTTCCATTTTTCTGACAAATCGATCTGGCCGGTAATGACTTTCAGGAAACAGTTTCTTGAACCAGTTTGCAAAATCCTTGTTGCTCTTGTTGCCCTGGAGCTTGATGATGTGCAACATGAAAATCAAACTATAAGTTCTAGGAACTGGTGGAGGCTGTGGTCTTCTTCCTTTTCCTTTTGCCAGAAATGATGCACACAGGCCATCAAGAATTTCCCCCACTGAGGAATAAGGAATATACTATTAAAAACATTTTATTAATATGCCATCAGAATTAGAATTAAGTGTAATCTTTGGTAAGGAAGTGTTTGAAGTCAATGCTTAAATATTTTTAAAATTTTTATTGAACTTAAAACCATACTAACATATTACCTTTCTAATGATAATCAATGAAGAGTTCATTGCAGGTACTGGAACTGCATCTTGGTTACCAGTGCCATCAGTGTCAGTAGCATGCTCATCACTTTCTTTGATGTCATTATTATTGTATTCATGGTCTCTAGATGAAGTATAGAAATTAAGTTGGAATTATAGACCTAGTCACAACTATTAATTGATTTATTAAATTTATTAATACACTGCACTATACTTAAATTAAGACTATAATAGGCAAACAATCTACTAAATACAAATAATATATAATATTTTAATCAGAATCAGAGGATTTAACTTTGAGCTCTAGCTCAGATTTAGATTAGTTTTATTGATAAATTTCACACTAATTAGTGAATTGGGCGAGTCTATGTAATGGTATTTATTTGGACATCGGACATGACTCCTGGGAAGCAGCAGCCAGAAACCGAGCCCACTGGCGCTCTATGATACGGAACGGCGCAGCTGTCTGTGAGGCAAACAGACAACAGGCTGCCAAGTTAAAGCGTCAAGTCAGAAAGGACCGTATCCAAAACCCTCCTGAAGGGACCGCATCCATCTCTTGTCCGACGTGCGGACGCCTTTTTCGTGCCAGAATAGGGTTAATAAGCCACCAGAGGACACATGTGGCGGCCCAGCAAATATGATGAGAGTGGTCATCGTCGACCACGACGGACGAACAACATTTATTTGGTATGCACAAGATTCACAGTGCAGAGCTAATACGTCTAAAAAATTGTTCAGAATAATAATATTAATAACTATTTACAACTTAGTAAATAATATGGATTAAAACATTTTGAAATAGTTCCTAGAACTTGAAATTAATATTGTGTTTAAAAAAGATTTCATTGATGTTCAAGCCTATCACCACTAAAATAATGCGAGTCCGTCCACCCATCACAACTCTTTATCACAGGCTATCGGGCAGCCATTTTGAATTCCTCGATTCACAATTTGTGCAAAAACCCCAATTTTAAAATAATTATTACAGCCGTATTTTGCATACATTTTAAAATATAACATCTTTTGAGTATAAATTATCCAATCATTAATGCAATTATTTACGCTTTTTATCAATAGACTGTCCTAAATTAAATACAAGTACACCCAACTCTAATCGTACCATAGGTACCAGAAGCGTCCAATGTCACTGCGATGGGACCAGCAATGTTGTACAAAATAATAATAACTTAATCAAATAAACTAAAACAGAAGTAAATCATTTGTTTAAATGTAAATAAAACTTTAAATATATTTCGTCTCAAACACGATTAATCCGTTCCATTAAAACCGGTACACAGTGGTCTAACAACTTATCACTGACACTCAGCGCTTTCACATTACGACAGGAAAAATTGAAAGTTGCTATGTTTTTCTAAACCGGATCGCATCGCGCCAATAAGTACCACTCATTTGATTTTACAATAGTTTTTTTTTATTATGATGATCTTTCTATCGGTGTGCAGAAAGTACTACAGCTTAGTTATGTTCAATGTTTTTTCTTCGACTTAAGTTTTCAATCAGAATTTTAAAAATGAAATAATAAAGTTAGATATAATTTCTATACATCAAATGAAAGGGTAGGGTCTGCTCTTTCATTTGGTGGTAACACTATGTCGCTACACTGTAATCTGAATAGGCGCGACGCGATAAGCGTTTCAAACACTTAGGGGTAAAAATCCACGCGAAAAAACGCCGTAAAATTTGTTAAGACTGATACTTTTTAAACACATAAAAAACACACATAAAGACAAGTTAAAGATACAAAAGATATATATTTCGTTAGATAAAGATTCGAAGTTTATTCTCATGTTAATTTTATTTGTGTAATTCTCCTAAATGTATTTTTATTTATTTTTTGAAAACTACGAAAAATGACCCCAAAATGTGTTTTTTTTGCCAGTTTGGACTACCTAGTATAAGTGTTACTTAATTTAACCTTTAGCCATTGGGTATAAGTGTTACTTAAATTAACATTTAGCCATTGGGTATAAGTGTTACTTAATTTAGCCTTTAGCCATTGGGTATAAGTGTTACTTAAATTAACATTTAGCCATTGGGTATAAGTGTTGCTTACTTTAGCCTTTAACAGAGTTGGTGTAATTGTTTCTTGAGTTAACCTTTAACCCATTGGGTATAAGTGTTTCTTAATTTAACCTTGAACCCATTGGGTATAAGTGTTTCTTGATTTAACCTTGATTTAACAATCTCATTTCATTTAGTTGTTGGTCAGATTAAAAAATAAAGAAAATATTGGGTGTATCAGATATATTTACTTGGAAAAAGCTTCTTTTTTTTGTCAAATCAACAAGTTATCTTATAAAAAAACCTTTGGCCAAATCATTTAAATTTCTAGTGGGCTTTTTGTTTGTTATATTAATAGTAATAGTTATATCAGGCCTTTGATTGACATTTATTGGGTTGAGTTAATTGTTAGACTGACCTTGCTTCTTGTTTTATTTCTGTTAATGCCATCAAATATTCTATGCACAAGCCTGTCATGTAAAAAATACTTGTTTTGTATAAAAGAACCATTGATTGTTATTGGAATTAAACTTAATGCATTTAGAAGAGTTTATCTCTTAGATCAGGGGTTCCCGACCCCGTGCCTGCGGGCACCAGGGCGCCCGCGGAACGATGCGTATGTGCCCGCCACTATTCAACAGAGACAGAATTTTTTCATAAACATTCACTCGTGCATTTCCCACATATGAAGGAAATGCTAGGCAACAATGAATTAACGGGTCATTATCTTTTAAGCATCTTCAAGTGTTAATTTTAAAAAACCCGTAAAAAAACAAGTTTTTGACTATACATGTAAATCCTTTATATAGGAGACATAACTAAAAGAATTAAACTAAATAATTTGCAACTGTCACGCAAGTAGTGTCTGTCAGTCCTGACGCTACTAATTTTAGAAAGCAGGGAAAACCAAATTACTGCACCAATGCATCAAAAGGTGTGCAAATTAAAGATGCGCTGTAAAAAAATATTATATGACATCATTGTTTTCGCTCGTATTTTAATTTTGGAAAAGGGATCAACCCCTATTATAAAATACTTTGTGTACATTTCAGAAAGTTTAATATTTCGTATTTATCAAACAAGGACAAGTTAGTTGGGCTTTTGAAAAAGGTCGGAAAAAAAATGCATTTTTTATAAAATAAATAGATTTCAGCTGAAAACTTCCGTCATTTTTGACTGGTGTACGCTAGTGTTCATTATAATACATTATAAGACAATCCAAAAATCCAAAATTTTAGTTATGCCTTATAAAACATGTTTAATATAATGCGCACCGATGGATAATATATTTTTTAAAAGTATTGTCAATATAATACGCACCTTATTGCGCAACAGGAAAGGTTGTTCAATATAATACGCACCATGACACTCTAGCACAAAAATTTACATGATACATAGAGATAAATAAAATAATCTAAAAATTCAATAATTTAATTACAGTACATGTGATCGATCTGAAATTTTGATACATTGTTTTTTTATCATCGGCACGAATCTGCCTGCAAAATTTTAGCTCGCTAGCTTATGAGGCAGTGGGTTAAAAATCTATCCAAAGTTTTTTTGGCAAGCAAGCAATCAAGGGCTCAAACAGACACCACAAGTTAATATAAAGGATTTAAAAAGCAAAAAACAGTTTGAGGAGAGATTTTTGCAGTTTACACATCGAGCCAATTGTTTCCTTCTGTATCAATCCTCTTACTTGCCAAATAAATGTAATGGAAATGGCCGCATGTATTGCATATTTTGTGCAAGGTAAGAAAGAAGAACTAGAAATTTTGGACCTTAAGAATGATATTTTTGCTAAATTTCTTAATATTAGATGACTTTTGGAATACAGTGGACAGAGAAAAGTTCCCATTTAAAAAAAAACGCATATGAAATTGATTCATTTTTCGGTTCGAGATATTTATGCGAATCATTGTTTTCAAACATGAAATTAATAAAATCAAGATAGAGATTTCGACTCACCGATGAGCATCTTTATGATTGTTTGCTAACAGGATTATCGTCATACTCTCCTAATTGTGAGGCACTGGCCAATGATATGCAATGCCAAAGATAACATTGACATATTGATGTATCTTTTTATAAAATGTGTTCTTTGTATTTGTATTTTTTGTTTACTTTGTTTATGTCTGTAAATACATTTCTCTGTGTGTATGCAATTTGAATAATAATTTTATTATTGTGAAACATTTTTGTTTATAATTTATTAATAAATTATGAATATAAGAAAATAAATTATGGGAAAATGAGAAATTATGGAAGAAGTTTGTTGATTAAAAATAGGTGGTGTACGCCAACCTACCGATATTTTAGGATGTGCTCTAGAGTACAATAAGGTTGGGAACCCCTGTCTTAGATGAATCCATATATATTTTTTTTATCTTTAGATGTTCCAATGCCCAATAATGAATAATTCAAACATTTGTTGCTTTGTTCTTCCCCTTTACTGCAATCTGTGAACCTATTTCTGAAATGTTAGTAAACATTGACTTATAAAGTTATCCACAATAAAAATGAATCCTGTATTTTTTTTCCCAAACAGTCGCTCAATTCCAATGAACGGGCGTGTGTCGGTGCCCCTGTACACCGACGGCTGTGAGGGCACCGTCAACCACGTCAAGTACCTCGAACACGTCCAGGCCCGTATCACGATGACCTCCTCGAGGCGCGGGGAAATTCGCATCTTCCTTTCATCCCCGTCCGTGACACGCTCCACCCTGCTGGCCAAGCGCACGCGGGACGTGTCCCGGGAGGGCTTCAACAACTGGGCTTTCATGACCACGCACAACTGGGGCGAGGCCGCGAAGGGTCAGTGGACGTTGGAGATTGAGAACGGAGCCAGTTCTTGTGAGTACACACAAAATTCTTTGGCTCAGCAAAGCTGTTGGGTGTGGTGTTTGTCTTGTTGGGTGTGGTGTGTGGCTATCATTTCATTTCAATATTTGAGCACACAGATGGCTGGAAGACTTTGTGACGATAATTTTGCAATGAACATTTTGCTTATAAATCACCAACTATTTCAAACGAAATTTCCTTTTTTTTTCAAACATTCAATGCTGGTTTTTAACTATTAACAATTATTATTTTATTGTAAGGATTAAATAACACAAAGTGATACTTGAGAGGGGTTATTTTTTAGTCACAGAGTGAGCCAGGTCATGCACATTAGTTTTCATTTCCAAAATTATATCCGTTATCACGTCAGAGCACAATGTTGAATAAATATTTTGATTTAATTTTCATTATATTTTTTAAATCCTATTTTTCATGTCACCTCCCGAGAATGTTTTTTTGGATAAGCATTTCATTCCACCTTGTCCTTTATTGTGTTGTTGATAAGTTTGATTTTCAGCCATTTTATTATTGCCAGAGAATGTTCCATTTTTCTTTTTAATAAACAGCAGCACCTGAATCATTTCAATTTGTTACTTGTGTTCCTGACCTGAGGGAATACAAATACACTTTTTATTTAAACGAATGTCCTATATTCATTTTAATCTATTTTAGTTTCTTTAAAATTTGTAAAAAAATGGTTTTCTTTTTGTAAAGTGTACTAATGTGTTATTTTGTCATCATTTTCATTAACCGTGCACCCTGCATTTTTAACACATAACTTGTCTTTCTAATAATTCTATGCATGTCAACTCTTCAAAGCTTTTATTAGTACTAACCTTTGTCAGAGCCTAGGCAATAGAGCACGACAAAAGCCAAAAAGTAACAAGTGTTACTGTTATGACTTGTAGCAATTTTTAAATATTTTTTGTAATTTAAATTTCCAACTACCTGGGACAACATTGTATTCACCTGCGCAAGTTTAGAACCCTTGCTATAGAAAATATTAAAAGTCACTTAGTTAGTTTTGTTAGTAGACTTAGTGCTTTTCTTGTTTATTTATCAAAGCTAGTGAATTGCATGAAATAAGTTTGAAAAAGATCCCATCTACGGACTAGTGGAGAAATTAGCTGCTTGGTTTCATTATAAATTCAAGTTATTCGACACCTTATTGAATGGCAGATATAATTTTTTTGCAAAATATTTTTTATATTATTTTATTTTGGACACTGGCTCAACAATATCTTTTTTCCTTTGACTGATATTCTGAAATCTACTCTCTGTTGTGTGGTCTGTAATTCTAAACTGAAATTTAAATCAGAATTTCAATATAAAAAAAATTTTAATAGACTCCTGACTGCTTAAAGCATGAATACACCACACATTTTGGCTTTTCAAGATTTGCTGATAAACTTAATCTTTTAGAAAAATATATAATTTCATGCAAATATTAGTTTCATCTATATTTTATTTTCATTTTTTGTTCCATAAAATTTTGAATAATGGTTTTGCAAATTTTAAGTATTTTTTAATTTAAATCCAATGTGGAAAATTAGCAATAATACCACCAGCCTGAATACACATCTTTGTAAATATCTTTTTTTCAACTCATCTTGTGTTTGTTGAGTTTTATTTAATGAAATACAATCGGTTAGTGACTCAGGCTTTTTTTTTATGAGTGAGTGAAATATTTCATTTTGACAAGATTATTTTCTAAACATTTAAACATCTTTATTTACACCAATCGCAGATCACGCAACACAACATTCATCATTTGTCAGCTTATTCCTTAACATTTGATTTGTAAAGTGAATTTTGCATTTGAGTTTTGAATGAATTTTCGCAACATACAAGGATGAAAAGGGAAGATATATCTCACTGTGAACACAAGAGATTGGCTATCAGATGGCAACAATGGCCCCCCGAGCACCATGTGATGTGATGTTTTCCACTCACAACATTTTCACAGCTTTTTGACCTTGGCAGGTTTCCCCCTGCTGGGTCAGGCTTGGCAAAGTTAAACATTTGAAATTGTTGATGTCTGCCTACTTCCTCAATCCAGTCTGTTATCCCAACAATCATTGGGAAATTGAAAGGTTATTTTTTTCACTAATATCTCAGGCACAACAAGTTGTACGTTGTGTTGATCGGTTGCCATAAACAAAAATCTGAAAACACTGAGCTAGACCAGTGCTTCTTAAAGTGGTGGTCCGCGGACCGGTGCCGGTCTGTGGACCATCAGCTGCCGGTCCGCGGAATTTATCAAGAAATGAAAAAGAAATGTAATTATAATCCTTAAGGTTTTCTTAAGTTTGAGAACCAATAAGAGAATGTATAACATTGTCAACCCGGGTCGTTTGATATCAATATATTATATTACAAGGATTGCTTGAAGGAAGAGTATTTCTTTTATACTTCATTACCAACTAATACTAGTTCTGAAATATTCAAGGCCATTCACGATTACGTTGTTGGCAAATCTCAGACAGAATTTATATATTGTGTTGATGTGTGTACAGATGGCGCTGCAGCCATGTCTGGGCAGCATTCCAAGTTGTCAACAAGATTAATGAATTAGCGCCAGGATGCAAGTTTACCCACTGTTTTATTCAACGTGAAAGTTTAGCCTCCAAGCAAATGTCAACAGAACTAAACAAGGTGGTCAGCGAAGTTGTAAAAATTGTGAACTATGTCAAGACAAATGCTTTAACTTCCAGATTATTTGCTGCATTATGTGACGAAATGGGCGCGAAACACAAACTTACTGTATGCTGATGTATTGTCAATAGTTTTTGAATTGCGAGGAGCGCTTGACCAGTTTCTACAGGAGAAAAAGCCAGATTGGTCTTGACTATTTCAAAATGTATATTGGACAGCCAAGTTGGCTTACTTGGTTGATATCTTTGCCATTTTTAAGGAGCTCAATATCTCCATGCAAGGAAGGATGGCTTCATTATTTACAATGGAGACAAGATTGATTGACAGAAACGCAAGCTAGCAGCATGGAAGAGTCGAGTGTTTGTTGATTGTTTTGATATTTTTCACAATTCGGCAACAACTATTGACAGTGCAGTAGAACAGCTTGATGTTCCATCTTTACAAAAAGTCATCACTGATCACTTGACAAAATTATTTGACAGTTTTGAGTTCTGCTTTCCAACAGAAGATGACCCACAGAAAGGTAATGGATGGATAAACAATCCATTTATTGCTCCGAAGGTTGACTAGTATGTAACTGGAAGATAACTCGCTGGAGTTAGCTGCGGATGAAGGTTTAAAATGAATTTCGGAAATCCTTTTGGATTCACTTGCCGAAATTGCTCTCAAGGCTCTTCTTCCATTTCCTTCATCTTACCTATGTGGAACTGGTTTTTCTACAATGAGCCTTATTAAGACAAAGTACAGGAACAGTATGGATGTTTGTTCTCCATTGCGAGTAGCAATTCCCTCAATCGATCCACGACTTGATAAACTTGCAACAAATAAGCAGACTCACCTGAGCCATTAGTTTAAGTTAATCTTGGAGCATAAACTTACACATGTACTTACTATAGTTACTATATTATTTTTTAAAATAAATATACATGACTGTTTATATTAAATTTATGTTCTCATTTATAAAACTTAGACTTAAGTCAGGATATAAATTTATTAAAGTACTATCAACTTAAAAACAGTTGAAACAAAAACTATGGCTGCCATTATCAACACATTTTTATACAAAATGAAGACGATCGTAAATGAGAATTAAGCTATCAAGGCTTAAGTTTATTCTTTTTCAAAATTGTTCAATGACATGTAGCATAAAACATGTTGAATTCATGCTTAATCTTGTGGTGCTTTAGGCTATGTAGGGGCTCATGTTGCTATCATGTCAGTACAGGGAAAATCACGTCAGTACGGGAAAATAGTGCACCAGTCCGTGGTGCAATGGGAAAAATTCCTGCCGGTCCGTCATATGAAAATGTTTGAGAAGCACTGAAGTAGACAATTTAGGTTTTGTGCAGAAAAATGTTTTGTAATCCAATAACAGATTGCAACCAGCTGTCTTATTATTTAATTAGCTGAACATTGGTCAAAGAATGGACTTTATTTCCCTCTCTGAGTTAAGACGCTGTTAATATGAAAGAACAATATCTCATTTGGGCTACTAGGAATTCATCAAGTAATGGAACAATTTGATTACTAAGGGAGCTTACTATCAATATGATGGAACAATTTGATTACTAGGGGAGCTTACTATCAATATGATGGAACAATTTGATTACTAGGGGAGCTTACTAACAATATGATGGTACAATTTGATTACTAGGGGAGCTTACTATCAATATGATGGAACAATTTGATTACTAGGGGAGCTTACTATCAATATGATGGAACAATACTCACTTTGGGAACAGTTCCATAATAGTGTCCTATAATAATTTATAAAGTTACATTGCTGGTGACTTCTAGTGATCATTTTCTATTACTCTCCCCATTACATGTTGAGTAATCATGTTCTTCTTTCTTTTATTTTGATCCCTTAAGACCTATAGTATTTGTAGCTAAGACGGTGATAAAATTTCAGTTGGCGATTTAAGTTGCCTTCAAGAAGAATATATGTCTGCAGAAGTTACCATAGGATATAAGCTTAAAAAATTAAATATCGGTGATGTTTGTACGTTAACAGATTCTTAAAGCATCTTGAAATTTTCACGAGCATGTTTTGTTGGTGATAATTACCTTGCATCCCTTAAGATCCAAAAGAGGCTAGAAATACTGACAAATCTGGTATTTATAGCCCATTTCGGATCTGAGGTCTTTTAAATCCTAACCTAATTTGTTTATTTGTATATGATTATTAAAGAAATGTGAATGATTACTTTTTTGTTTAATTTATTTGATATTTATTTCTTTTTTTGTGCTATGTCCCTATGTCAAAGAGACATAACAGTATCAACAAACAAATGAAATCAATAGTAGCTAAAAATGTATGAGGACATGGATTTATGGATTTAAAAACATACTTCTGGGCGCATGATTCTAGAAAGTCATAATACATCAAAGCAAGCAGGAAAAAGCATTTATTAAATTATTGATTGAAAAGTTAAAATATATTCTTAAGTTGATGTGAATTTGTTAAAATATTTCAGACAAAAAAGAAATTCAATTTATATATTTTATCACATAAAAATGTTATGTGTAAGTGGTGGTGGTTTGTAAATGGATATTCACTGCCATCATTCCTCTCTACTTTTCTCTTCTGATTTAAAGTTTATGTTAGGGGTGTGGTGGGTTTTTTTTCGTCCACAAATTTTGTTTGCTGAGCAGTTTTGTGACATGCTAAAAACTTAATGGCATGGCTTTTGGTTGCACACTTTGGCTGGTAATCTTGCTGTTGTCTGTCTTTGGGGTAAGTTGTGGAGTTACATAATAGACGTGCAGTTAACTGTTTTGAAGATGTAATGTAACAAAACGTTAAGATGAATTCTTATAATTAAATTTTTTGGATTATTAAAAAGCAGAGAGAAGATAGGGATTGAAAATTTATTATGAATGAGGAAATTCTGATAAATAAATAAGCTTTTAAATTGTTAAGACTATTCATTATTTCAGTGAGCCAGCTTATAAATGTTTGGTAAATAATAAAGGACATGCCAGACAAATTCATCAGCAAAGACAATGAGAATTTGAGATTACTGACAGGGTGTTGATTTTTCTTCAATATTATGAAAAAGAGTAATTAAAAAAATAATTAAATATAGCTTATTAAAATTGGTTTTAAGTAATCTAAAAATCCATTGAAGCATCCATTATTATATTCCAATAAAAAAATGTATCAAGTATCTCAATAGTTTCCTTGTCTTGATTTTGGTTATGAAATATATTTTTTTTAAATGTGTGTGTGTTGCTAGATGTTGATTGCACTCATGCTTGCATTCAAAACCACTGAGACTGCCTTCAGCTGAAACCATTGTTGTATCTTCTAATCTTAGTCACATGACTATGTTCCCTGCATGAAATGGAACTCCATCAAATTACACTTACTGCCATGTTTCAACCTAGCTACAAGATCACTCAGGTGGCTAATCCAACGGAGCGGGATCGCTGGTTATCCCCCCCCCCTTGATGTATTAAGGAGTTCTCTTAGGAAACAAAATTAATTATGATTTAAATTTGTCCAACAGAGAATTTAAACCAAAAAAAATAATTTAAGAAGCTATTGAATTTCTTAAGATAGTGGCTTTGAAAAGCTGTAGTGAAATTTTAAGGATATTCTTGATCAAACAATAAAAAAATAACTTCTTTCCTCTGCATGTGCTTGCCTCTAGTTGAAAATTTGATATTGCACACAATTTTCAATGCTTGATAGTTAAACTTGCAGTCCAATTTTGCCACTATTATAATTTGTTTTTAAATCAGAATGCATAAGTTATAACAAGCTTTCAGAAAGAGATGCTTCTAATTTTTTGAATTAGAAGATAAATAATATGTTATACTTATCATTGCAGTGTGTATGCAGAGAAAAAAAATATCCAGATTTTTTCTGTGAAAAAACTGCTCAGGGTTTTTTTTTACAAGTTTTATTATATTTTTTTGTCCACTACTGCTGAAAAGAAATGAAAAGTTCTTTGTATACGCTGTACTTTAATTTCCCACCGGGAATGAGCTCCCTTGAATCTATCTTTTCCTAGTCAAAATAGATGCATGCCTAGACTAGAATCTAGAGACGCGTGAACTGGTTAACTGCTATCATCCGCCTCATCCTGCAATAAAGGTGTGCTGTGAGAAGGCTGATGTTGCCTTTTATTTTATGGAACGAGACAAGATCACACACAAAAAGTTGCGATCCTGTCTTTCAGGGTACAAGATAACTTTGGCCCCCTGGAGTCCGATCGGCTCTTGTGTTTGTAAGCAGGGGAGAGGCTATTATTTTCATTTCGAGCCTTGATGTAGTGTATCAATGTGAAATTTGAATCACGAGTGTAAGTGAAGTCCTGTCAGGTTTAAAATAACATCTTTTGGGAGGCACGTGGTCCAAGTGCAATAGAAAACATTTCAACACGTCAATTTCTGGATGTGAGAATAAACATTGTCAGACTACAAGAGTATTCATTTTCCAATAATGAATTTTATCCAAGCTGAAACCTGCAGGATTTTCATTTCTTTAATTTTTTCTGGTTAAATTTTTTTCTTAGGGTATCACTTTCAAAGATTGTTATGACTGTTCAGGGGGAAATAAATCTTAAGTATTGTGTTTGTGCATTGGGTCTAATGTGTTGTATCCTGTAAACCTGTCTGGTGGCGTAAGATATTTGTTCTGTGTTGAAAACCTCTGTTACTCATCTGTTTTATCTTGTGTGTCTTTTCTCTTTATCTCTTGTTTTTTTTCAGCTCGTTCCCTCAAGCTTCGAGACTGGGTCCTTGTCCTGTACGGCACAGACTCGCCCCCGCGAAAGAGCCCGACATCAATTCGAAGCACCTATTATGAGTACGGCCCCGTTAGGAGTCACCCAGAAATGAAGGGCCCCGCCAGGGCAAATGATTACGAAGGGGAAGGCGAAGGCGACTATGACCAGGACACCACCCCTGTCACCACCACCACCACAACCACCACCACCCTCCCTTACCACAGGGGGCAGCACCACCCTTACCCGTGGTCGGGCCACCAGAACCGCCAGCAGGCCACCCCCATTACCTCCAACACCCCGCGTAAGAACCTCAACTCCTTTTACTTTTGGGAAACTTTTTACCCAGCTTATGCATCCCAGCCTAACCACGCGCACTCATCTGACCTCCAGCATCGTCACAACCACTCAGAGCATACGTGCGTTTACGAAACCCTAGCCAAAAAGTCCAACGTATCTGCCATTCAGTACATGCGCAAGAAGCGCCCCCAACTAACCCCAGGCAAGCAAGCTTATTAACAATAACTAACCTATATCTTTAAACCTGTAACCCAGGATTATTTAGTGGTAGTAGATGTTGTAACACTGTAGTTTTGTCCCCCCCCCCACTTCACTCCGTGTTCAGTTAATTTGTGTCTGTGAATAACATTCATTGCATTGTACCTACCTCCTTTAAACAAAGCTTTATTTTCTTTGTTTTGTTTTTTTAACTCACCCCAATTTTGTGTATTTACTGCTTTGTTGCTATTAATATTTTCACAATGATCTCATTTATTTTCTTCCATCTGTTTATGAAGTAACTTCTTTTGTGGATGCCCTGTATCTCTCTTTTTCCTCTCTCTCTCATTTCATTTTTTTTCCCTTAAGTTTAAGCAACGATAAAATATAACAAAATAAGAACATCTTTATTTTCTGATTTTTTTCCCTTAATGGCTTCTACTTCTAATCTTGTCAAATTTTAAATTTTGTTAAAAATAAATAATTAAAATAATCCCCCCAAAAATGTATACATAATTTTTTATAATATAATTGTACATTTAAAAAAATAGTGGATTGTTATTTAACCAAGTCTAAATTTACTAAAGCAACTGAAACATTAGGATTCTTCTATGCATATAACCTCAAACAAAATAATTTTTCAAAGCTCTGTGGCAATAATAATTTTAAAAATTCTAAACTTGCCAATGCACAATTTTTCTATTAATAATAACAAATGTGCAAAGGTGTATTGTGCATGTATTTTTAAAGAAGATGCTAAACAATCATACAACATTTTTTGCTCTAAATCTCTCCTTACAAACTCTCTCACTGTCTCTGTCACAAGAAATTTTCTTAATATCACTGACTTTGAATCCTTTGAATTGTATTGGCTATCAAGGATTTTCCACCATTTCTAAAAATATTTAACAGATTTCTATTAAAACTGAATATGTGCAAACCACAAATTCGTAGATCAAATTTTAACCCAAAAAAATATCTAAAAATTGACAGCAAAGAATTCAGAAAAATCAGCCGCAAAAAAACAACAACCTCTAAACAAAAAACAAGGAAATAAGGAATAATTTTTTTCAAATAAAAGTATGGCTTAGAAGAAATATGATCTTATTTAATCAAAAGGAAATACATGTATTAGCAATTTCTTTTTCAAAGCCCAGTACGTTCCGGCTGATTTATATCTGTTGAATATTGCATCAAGCAACCGAGATTCCGTTTCATTATCTGCTTGAACGTATAATTTATGTTAAACTTTCAACAATTTTAAAACACGATCAGTCCCTGCCATCGGCATGGACAAATTTTTTATTTTTTTTATTTTTAGTGTGTTAATTTCATATTTGAAATGTATAGCATTTAATTTCATAAGTATGTGGCTTTTGATCATCTTAAATCTGCTCATTTCAAGACCTGCAGTTTGAAACATCACAGTGTAGTAGAAATACATTGATTAGATCACCTCATATTTTTTACTGTATGATCCCATTAACTTTGACACATAAGAATCATTGTAGGATTTTGTTATTTGTATAGAAAGTGCAATATTAATTTGTTTACTGTACCGTTTAGTTTTGAATATATATTTATAGCTTTTAAAATTATGTCATTATTTCAATCCACAGAGTATTTGGTTTTATTACTGTAAAATATGTATTCACTGATTGTAAATGTGTTGTTGTTTTTTTTTACTGTTTACAATCCCAAAACTTATTTGAGATAGTTTGATGTCTTTATTATTTTGAGTATGTTATGTATTCAATTATGTATTTTTTTACATGCATATACAAACTGTAATAGTTTATTTAAAAATGTTAAATAACAGATTAATAGTTAATATTTTTCGCACATCTGGATCTATGTTTTTCAGGAGTTTTTTTCATATTGTAATTCAGACATTCTATTTGAGCCCAAGGTATTACAAACTATGTAATTACTCTTAATAGTGGAGAGTTTAAAACACAGAAAGTAAAGGACATGATCATCGTTCTAATATTTTAAGGTTTTTTTTTAGGATTTAGAAAACTTTCCTGCTTATAATATTAATTTGAATTTAGTTTTTGTTCATCAGTATTGAATTGGCCTTTTGAAATTTTGACACTGACTAAAATAAATGTAATGCATCATTCAGATAAATAACAGATAGTGGGGTAATATCATCAAAGTGTAAATGGGAAGGGGAGTGGAAATGTCAACATTTGATTTAAGGTCAAATCTGAATGCGGGCCAACTCTTTGCTTCCTTTAAAAGAAAGAGATATTTGTTCTCTATGATTATCTTAAATCTATTATTTAAAAATGTAAGGTTTTATTTCCCATGGAAACATTGGTTGCTATCATTTTTTTAAAATTAATTTTCATTAAGGATTTTAGATATTTAAGGGGTACCCAAATTATTTAGTCTCAGCACACTTTTTTGTTCATTAATCTTAAATTATACCTTTGACGAAGTCTGCTAAGGGGAGGAGATAGATAACTCAATATAAATCTGAAGCTTGAGAGTTGTCCTGTCAACTCAATATTCTTCTTTTTTTTATCTTTGACCTATGGGATGTAACTTACTCAATTCTATGACTAAATACATCACCAGCAAGGGAACATTTGTCCTTTTGTCAGTGAACCTCTCGGTTGGGGGACCAATATTGGTATTACTAAAACTACAAGTTGGTTTGTGGAGAGCTGAGTTCAAAACCCAGCCCGCGTGACAATCACGATAAACCTTTGCTCTTATTTTTCTTTGTACTTCCAGCCGAGCTGAAAGAGTGGACGCTGGTCATGATGGGCACCTCCAGCCACCATATGAAGCGCAACGGCTCTCAAGGAAGCAGCCTTGGAGGGCAGCAGACCTTCACGTGCACCGGAGTAACAACCAACGGCATCTGTATAGGTCGGTGTCTCTTTCTGTGGCTTCTGTCTATAATAATAGCCTCGAACAAACATTCCATTTGGCTTTAAGCTGTCCCCGTGTGATTTTTCAGAATATATCTAAATTTGTGCCAGATAATTGACATTTAAGAATTTAAATTGCAAAATATATTCCCAGGCAAGATTATTTATATTTAATTAATTTTCTCACACTGTCATTGATTTTGTTATATTCCATATAAGAGAATTTCAATTAAAGCACTACTTCATTGACGTAAAGGACGTGGTGGTCGAGTGGCAGCGCACTGGACTGTCGTACCGATGGTCACGGGTTCGAATCCGTGTGAAGGCAAGGGTTTGTTCCCGGGGCCTAGGGCGTCCCTGAGTCACCCCGCTCCGAATGGGTACCTAACACTAACATGTAGTTAGGCGGCTGGGTAATGCGTGGAACCCACAAAGCCGTGGCCTGTGAATGCTGCATCACTTGCCAACAGATCATCTGTCATGGTCTGTGGACGCAACTATCTTCTGCATAGAAGGAGCGTCTGTATAGATAAGATAAGATTGGTTTTTTATTATTGTCCAACAAAGTGCATCTGAAAAATGTACATCCACCTGCAGGGTGTCAATCCCTACATTTTAAGAACAAAATTTGCTTACATCATCTTGGGACCTCTATGTGTGATTATTCTTTTAAATACACTTGAAATATTATAGAGAAAAAATATTACTTAGCTTCTTAATTTAGCACATTTTTCTAGCTAAAAGATTCCTGGCTGTTAGAAATGATCTGTGGCAGTCTGTGAACTAATAAAATAGAAAAAATTGACACACATATTATGAGAAAGGGAAAATTTTCTCGCAAATGGTTTTTTTGTGCTGAATCCACGAAGGGAAACCCTACTTCCATCATAACAGTAGTAATTATATATGTATATTTACTGTTGTTTTAAATAAGATTTTAAAATTTGTTACATAAAGCTGCCCAAGTCATTTACAGAGATGAAAGATACATTTTTAAAGATGTTGAAACAGTTTTAGATCTTTTTAAATGATGAACCTTACGGTGACATTACATGAAAAAACATGTTTTGAAAACATCAAGATTCTACTTGTCTTTTAGCCATGATGTTTATTACAGGATTTGGTTCTCTCTGCTAGAAGAAAAGTTAGGTAAAGACAGCATTAGTCTTAAGTAACTCAAAATTATGTCATCTTTGAAGGATTAATTGCAATGATCTCTAAATTGTAAAAAATGTTTGTGGATAAGATGTTATTGTAAATTATTGAAGAATATCTATAAACATCAGAAATGAATATATCATTGTAGTGATCGACAATTGTATTTATATTAGCTGGCTGAAAATTGACCATGACCCTTTGGTTTGTTGACCCCAGCAGTAGGGACTGTATTGCAGCTTGTGGACAGCTGGGCACCTTAATTAAACAAAGTCTGTGCTCATTTATGTGAAAAGGTTTCCCTCCCTTCATCAATGCTGACAACTTTCTTTTGTGTGTGCTCATCTTTGTATTGATTTATTCAAATGGCTCAAGAATCATAAATACAAATGTGAATGGCTGAAAAGCCTGTAAATATTCAATCAAATGACAACAAAAGAAGAATTTAATAAAAATTATTCTTTTGTCTGACCAATTTTCTTTTGACCCCAGCTGGAGATTATGAAATCAGACTTCTTCTGGTTTCCCCCTTTGTTAAAATCTGTTGTTAAATGAGAGAGAAGTTGAGACACTATATTCACATACTCCTTAAAATTTTAAAAGCAATTATCATTTTTTTTTAAAACTGATGCCATCAGCTGGTGCCACTACACTAACAATAAAATAAAGTGCTGTCATGTTAAAACCAGAGTTTTACAATGGCCTGCAATTCACTTTCAACTTTCATGAAAACTATTGTTTTGAAGGCATTTCATATGGTTTTTTCATTGCAGAGCTTTTGTTCAAACGGAATAGAAATAATTACCAACTAATCATGTGAAAAAATATTCCATTATTAATCTTTAAAATGATGATCTACGTATAAGCCCATATATTCTTTTATTCAATAAAGTGTTATTTTCCACTCAAATCCAGATGAAGCATCAAGCCTAGAATAAGGGCCCGTAAATCTTTTGTTTATATTTTTTTTTATTTGAGGCAAATACAATCTCTAGCACTTGAAGTGTCCAGAATGAAATTCTATTTTGTCTGGAGTAATATAAATAATAATTTTAATCAAGTATTTTAGGTATCCTATCAGCTGTAACTGTCAAAAATATTATTTCCGTCACAATTCGAAATGGGACTTAAAGCTCTTCCAGGACTAAATGCGGCCCCAAATATTAAATCTTAAGTTATTCAACTGTCACAGAGTAAACCAATTTATATCTTGAATATATAAATTAAATATAACAATTTATATTTTGAATATATAAATTAAATATAACAATTTATATTTTGAATATATAAATTAAATATAACAATTTTTAACCACTACTCCAGATTCCTTGACCAAACCTCAGCAATAAAAATAATATACATGTATGGGAAATAACAAAAGATGTGAGTAAATTAAGTGATATTTTTGTAACCATACTCTTTTTCGACAGCTTATCCAGACATGTTAAAATCTGTTGTAAACACAGTGATAAATTTTTCAAAGGCTTATGTAGACCAGTTACGAAAGAATTTAATAGCAGCACACATGAGCATGTTAAAGTTTATTGTTTTTAACTTGTTTTTCTTTTTTTTTAGACCATAAGTTTCTAACTAATAATTTATTTAATATCTCTCAAGTGTTGTAACAGAATTTAAGTAGCCTTGATTCTTTAGTTATAGTGAGAGATCAGGAGAAATTTAAAATTTGCCATTAATTTTATAAAAGGTTGTCAGAAATTTATTTTTTGTTTTTATTATCATGAAACTCAATGTTAGACCTAAAAAGTTATTGCCATTTTAAGATGTTATTATCATAGATATTAAGTCTGTTAGTGAACTCCATAAAAAGTATTTAAATATAATCATTCATTACAAACAACTGAATTTTTTAAGTCATGATCAAAGAAAGGAACCAAGAAAGACTTAACACATAAATGTCATTTTTCTTTTAAAATATAGATATAAAGAAAATATTGTATATTCTAATTTTAACCATGCAATTTGTTATGTACAGAAAGAGGCAATGTACATCTATACAAAGAGGCAATATACATCAAAAGTATTCCTGTTGTTTTTTAAAGCAAGGTTGCACTTATTTTACTCTTGTGCTTATTATTGATTGTTTAAAAATCTATTTGCCTTAATCCTTGAATGCTCATTGGCGAGATTATGTGCATTTATCTTCCATGTTGCACACTGACAAATCTTTTCGGATTGAAAATTATGTTTTGACCACATAACCAATTATTTCTTTTTATTTGTTGATGGCCAGCGTATGGTCATGGCCGAAGTATAGTGATGGAATGGCCCACAAGAGAAAAACATGCTTAACATGTAAATGTCAGACCCAAGTCATATTGAATATTTCAGAATCCCTGGAGAACTGCACATCACAAGACAGTATACATTTTTAACAGTCAATAATAGCATCCACTTTTTGGTGAATGGTGACAATTATCCATACTGTTACAATTAATTGACAAGGGAATGAAGTTTTTTTTATAATTCTTGTCTCTTGTAGGTTCCCATACTTTCAAAATTTGAACAATAATATGAGAAATGTGTATTATATAGTTTTTAGCCTTTTTTAAAAAAATAAAAAACACTTATAATTTTCTTTGTGGTATAATATAATTTTCTGTTCATTTTTTAAATTTATTTCTCATTTCAAATAAAACTTTAACTTGTTCAAGAAAGTCATTTTTTTAATTTTAAAATTCAAAATGAGCTGTGCAATTTATTCATATATGTATATAAAATATTTTTATAAAAAAATTTATTTAAAAAAGATCGCATTCCCCCTTTAGCATACTATAATGTTCTCCACTAAAGTATTCTTTCCTAGTCCTTACTACAGATGGAATCACATCATATTCTAGTCATTGTTTATAGCATTTAACAAATGAAACATATCAAAGTCATCATACTTGTAATTTATCACATTGAAAATTGGGTCAATGCTGTTAAAACTTATTATAAAATTTAACATTTAGTTGGTGTAAAAAATAAAGTGTTTTTTTTTAAATCCCAACAGATATTTTTTCTTCTGTTTTATGTTTAATTTGGCATCTAAAAAATATTCTTAAATTATTATTTAATATTAATCTGTCAGTGATCTGTCGTATTTCAGTTTAGAGACATGTGTATTTGTTCAAGGTTTAAACTACACATCTGATATTTTTTAAAAACAACTTTTTATTGTTATTTAATAAGTTCATTGCATTTACTTCTAGTGTGAAATTCATTTTGAATAATATTCAATAAACAGATTTTACACTGGAAATCCTTTGTGATGTCAACTTTTTAAAAACTCATTTTCATCTTAAATTTGTTGTACCTTTCATGCCACCCTTTGGTACTCACCATTACATTTGTTGGATAACATCAAATTTACACTTTTTGAGTCTACATACAACCCAAAAAAAAGGACCATTTACAATCTGTCGCTTTACGTCTTAGTATGTTATTTATTGTAAGGTCAGGGTCTTATTATAGCACTATCTACTATGCAGAAATATTTTTTTTACAAAGACCTTGTAGCAAGAAAACTCTAACATTAAAGACCTTTATCAGGGCTGGCTAAGCGTCGGATGCAATAAGCTTCTGTATAGAAGGAGCGTCTGTAATAGATAAGATAAGATTCATCTACTCTTTATTATCTTTAATAAAAAAAATTCCTTTCCTTCTCCTTTCTTTCTTTTGAAGCTAAAGTAAATAAGCTCCTGTGCATGCCTTTAGATTATAAAGATACATACAGAAACCAATATATAGCCACCATGCATCTTCAGCTAGATCTAAACAAAGTGGACTCTGTTTGATCACTTCCAGACAATATTTGTCTAACAAAGATGTCCTGTATCATCATGCATCTTTTGATGAATGCTGGTTTAGACTTTTGCTTGTTTCTTAACTTTTTTTATAAAATTATTTATCCCGTCTGCAACAAAAGTAAATGTTAGGTTGGTAACTAAATTTTACCATTCTGTATGCAACAAACTCTTTAGCTGTTCATATAGGTATTAATATCTGTGGGAAGTTCATTTAGTCAATTTTGAATTCTTAATGTTTTTCTCTTGAATAAATAAATAGACACTTATTGAATTTGTCATTTCATGTGCTATGAGAATTAAAATTTAAAGAATTATTTATTAGGTCAGTTTTCCTTGACAAATCTAGCATGTTCTTAATTTCTTACAATTCACAGCATAACTTTTGTGCACTTACATAAATTACCATACACTAACCAATGGGCAGTCAGGTAAATCTGCCAGGATCCTCGACCTTGTATTTTATTAACACAATGGTTTAATTTGCATTTTGAAAATTTCATTATTATTTGAACATGCCATCTTTTAACTAAATTAATTCTTTTCCATGTTTGGAACCATTCAACTTCCCTTTTCGGGGCTGTTTTACAATCACCAGTATTAATTTTGCATTTATTTTTCTTTTTTATAAATTATTTCAAAGCTGATTTAAATGCAGTGGATAGGAATTTTTAACAATGTTTTTTTGTATCAAACATGAATCTGTCATTTAAAATATTATGGAAAAATAATAAAATTATTAATTTCAAGTATAAGACGCACCTGTTACTTTAGAGGTAATTTTTTTAAGAAGAAAAAAGTGTGTCTTATAGTAGTCTGTAAAAAAAAGGTAATCGTTTCTTGTTAATTAAATCTGTAATATTTCATTTCACTTTGGTCATCCAAGTAATTAGAATGTTCACCACCAATAATTAACAGGTGATCATTGTCTAAAAGTCATCTCTTATTGTTTTTCTTTTACATAATTTAAATCCAATTTTTAACAGACAGTTAGCTTTTTTTTTAATTAAGTCAGAATTTTCTCCTTAAACAAAACTGCGTCAGCGATGTTTACAGATAATCTGCATTCAGCCCTTTGATCATTTTCAGAATGCAAGCCGGGCTTTTTTAAAATAGGAGACAATTGTGTCGCCCACTGCCCCCAGCATTTCTACGGCAGTGTCCAGGCAGTGCAGATGCCCTCCTCCAGCAAGATGACGACAACAAAACCTTTACTACATACTCAAGTAAGTGAACCTCATGGTATAACCACCTCATGGTATAACCACCTCATGGTATAACCACCTCATGGTATAACCACCTCATGGTATAACCACCTCATGGTATAACCACCTCATGGTATAACCACCTCATGGTATAACCACCTCATGGTATAACCACCTCATGGTATAACCACCTCATGGTATAACCACCTCATGGTATAACCACCTCATGGTATAACCACCTCATGGTATAACCACCTCATGGTATAACCACCTCATGGTATAACCACCTCATGGTATAACCACCTCATGGTATAACCACCTTCTCAACAATGAACGTTTCATCTAAACCTAATATCTAAAAAAACTGTGCAAATACAAAATAAGGTTATTTTAAAAGGTGTAAATCCCCCCTCCCTCCACACACACGTACAAGGGAAGCGATTGAAGCCAGTTGCTAATACCTTAAGTTTCTAACTGATAATCAAAGAGACAAAGATAATGAACAAAAAATAGTCTAATTAACTATGCATTAGTAATGAAATGAATTAGCTCCCCTGTCATTAAAGAAAACGTGTTGGCCCCAAAAAAAAATTTGGTTGTTGGGGCGACTTTTTATCTGAAAGCAAATCCTCATTTTTAAAAAGTCATTCTAGTCTCCGAACAATTTTTAATACTTGTTAAATACTTGTTTTTTTGTCCGTCAGGGTGTTTGCAAGCCTTGCCATGACACTTGCCTGAACTGCAAGGGTTCCATGGCCACCGACTGCTTCCAATGTGCCTCGGGGTTTGAGAGGAAGGGTGAGTTGTGTGAGAAGAAGATGATCTGGGACCTGCTGGACCCGGACGTCATGAAGCATTTAGCCTGGGCCATCATCCTGTGCATTGCTGCAATATTATTGTTTAGGTAATTCTTTCTTTTCATTTGTGTATTGCTAAGGTAATTCTTTCCTTTCATTTGTGTTGTTTAGGTAATTCTTTCATTTATGTTGTTTGGTAATTATTTCCTTTCATTTGTGTTGTTTAGGTAATTCTTTCATTTGTGTTGTTTAGGTAATTCTTTCCTTTCATTTGTGTTGTTTAGGTGAACTGTTTCATTGAAATTATTAGGACAACTCTCTTTAAAAATAAAATGTTTTGAAGTACATCTTGGTGCATGGTTAAAGACAATCTTACAGTGTAACTTTAGAGGGGCCTAAATCCATATAATTCCAAAACAACAACAAAAACAAAACAACAAAAAAACTACAGCAACAACAACAAAGCAACAACAACAAAGCAACAACTACAACAACAAAAGCAACAACAACAAAACATTTATTTTATGGCGATAGTCGCCTTCTTGTTAATCTCGACACCAAAATGTTTATTATTTTGCATCATTATTTTACGTCTTAATTTTCAATTATTTTTATTTTATATAGCTCATATAAGGAAAAACTACATTTTGGGCCCCCGGCCCCCAGTATCTTATATATATGGAACGAAACCTGTTTAATAACCTTTCCGGTATAATTTTGTGTACGTGTACCAAATTTCACGTTATTTGGTTGTCTGGATCTTGAGTTATTAGGGAACAGACAGACAGACAACAAATGCGTCTTATATGTATAAGATATATATATATATAAATATATATATAAAGTATCAAACTATATTAATCTATGCATTCTTTTATTAAATCACCCAGTGTCGTGTTCGGCATCCTCCAAGCCAGAGACAGAGGGCGACTCTGCTGGAAGAGCAAGCCCAACTACGTACCAGACTGGGGCAGGGGCCACTATGACGGGGTCACGCCAAACTATGCCATGCAGGACAGCGACAACGAGGCCGAGTTCTCCCCCCCTGCCAAAACACAGACTCTCTTTCCACAAATCGTCGTCGGGTTTAAGCACCACCACTGCAATAGTAGGACTGCCCAGAATGTTTGACAAGATGTGCCACGTGGCTGAGTGTGTCTTAGGATAAATGGAGATTTTTTTGTTGTTGTTAAAACAGCTTTTATAGTCAACACAAAACCAGTTGGGGGAGTGCTGACCAAACCTGTGGACAATATCAAAACAATGGAAATGTTTATCAGTGATCCGTTCAAAAATATTTAGTAAAAGAATTGGGTTGTTTTTTTTTATGTATTTATTATAAAAAAATTTAAGCTAATGTTTAGGATTACAACGTCTCCAAAATGAAAGAAAAATCAGAGAAAATTTCAAAGTTTGATGGTCATTCTCTGTGTTATCTATTGTCCTTATACAAAAGAATAAAGCTACATCATTATTGTATCATATATTGTGAATTATCTGATAGATAATGAATATACATTGCAGGGAGTTTTATTGTGCAATATACGAACAGAAAAATGGCCTGACACAAATCCATTTGAGCAAAGATTGCGTATGATTTGTCGTTTTCTTTTTTAAAAAGTTTATTTAAATGACAAAAAAAGTCTCAACAATGTGTCCCCTGTCGTCCCCCCCCCCTTTCAACACATTAATTTTATTCAGAGTTTTATCACATGGGTGGAGTTTCATCCCCTTGTAAAGATAGATAATCAGCATTAATGGGAAGTAACCCTCTAACTAAGCTTTGTTCTTCGCCTTGCACAGCCAGCTCTCATCTTGATGTTTCTGGACCATTAGAAGGAGCTGCTGCGTCAGATTCATCTCCCCCTTTTTTTTTCTATTGTTCAAGTCGCCGCCGCCGTATTATCTAGACATTCTGCATCTGGTTTTGTGCTACCACAGCTGACAGTTGTGTATAATAATAACAATGTTAGCTTTAACTATGGCATTTACAGCAGTCCTTCTCCATTTTCTGACATGATTGATGAAAGCCCAAGTTTAGTGGCCTTTGATTCTCATCCATTCAATGTTACTGTTATTTATTTTTTAAATTATTTTTTTTTATGTACAGCTTTGTTGTGTGTGCTGTGGTGTGACAGCGGCTTGTGTCAGTTGGCTTGTGTCAGTCGGTGGGTTTAGGCTTAGCGTGCCATTGTTTTGTTTTTTTCTCTTACGATGTTGTCTGTGTAAAAAAAACAAAAAAACTTTGCTGTAGTAACGTGTAGATACAGTGCTAACAATCTCATTCGCCTGAATGGATCATTTGTCGTTCAAAATATTTGGATTGATTGTGCTATGAAGCTAGTCTGTGTGTTCACCCATCCATGAAGCTAGTCTGTGTGTTCACCCATCCATGAAGCTAGTCTGTGTGTTCACCCATCCAAAATAATTGGTGAAGTGCTGGGTGAAATATTAAGAATCCTTTTTTTTAAATATCTCCAATAACTGCAATTATTTTGAAGATGTTTTCCTCTTTCCCAGTGTCTTATGTCTTATATTTGGTGCATAAACACTGAAATGGTTATTTTTAGTCTGCATATGTATGACAGGCGAGTTAAGGTGTGGGGAAGCAGACGGGCTTATTAAAAAGAAAACTCCATTACCTATTTTTTTCACACATGTAATAATTGGTCAGGAATGCATTCAAATAATAACAAAAGTTTTGAACAGTGTGTGAATAACCCTGAAAGTAGACACAACAAGGTAACAAACATTTTTTCAAGAAACCTTCCTCAGTGAACCAACACTAAAGAACAAGAAGATAAAGAAAATGAAAAAATATTAGCTCCAATGTATAATCAACCTTCGGGTTAATAACTTTTTGATTGATGTCCACTTGGATTACACATCACATCCAAGTTTTTCTTTTTTTTTAATATCTATGTTTTTTTGCTGAGGAGGGCTTGTTGTTTATGTTTGTTGCCTTGCTGGTACCCTGTGTAATAACTTCATGCTGGGTACTTTACAGGGTTACCCATCATACCCTGTGTAATAACTTCCTTTCTAACGGGCCTGACTGCAGTCTCACCCTCTTTTCATCAAATTAAGCAGTAAGCCATTCTATTTGGGTTTGTTTTTTTTAATCAGACATGAGATAAAATTAACAAAAGACAAATAAAACAACACAATGGATTTACCTTTTCAAAGATTTGAAGTGAGCTAAAGCATGACAGATTTAAAAACACAGTAAAAACACAGCTTAGCTCGGTAAGAGTCTAACAAGAAAAAAAAAGTTTCTAAAGAAGCAACCAATGAAGTATATGAATTTTAGTCAGAATTTTAGGGAACCATTGCCTTACCCTTGATGGAATGCTTACCACATTGCATCTTTTTAGGCCTTATTGCCGGAATGTGACCCCTAAATGACAGTCTCTGTTATTAGTGTTATAATTTTTATTTTAAAGCACGAATAGACAAATGTTGATACAAAAAAATCTCTCTTTTTTTTTAAAAAATAATAATAAGCCATTGTCTTCAGGGTACAGCAAAGCTGAGGGAAAGAGTCATTATTTATGTAACAGCAACATGAAAATTTGAAGACTTCTTTTAACAAACAAAATGAGTTCTGCTTCCGGTTAGGTCACGTGTGTCTTCTGTTTCACATACATGGCTCAGGTCTCATTTTAGTCTGAATTGATGTTAGTCTCTCTCCCTGTTGTTTACACACAGGAGCCAAGTTGTGCAACAAAAATACATCTGAATAAAAGATTGGGGATTAATCTCATCTGATGAATATGAAATACTTCAACATTTTATAAAGTAAGGACAAGGGAGTATGGACTCCAGTTCTTTCCAATAGGAATCTTTTATCCAGCCGCTGCTCAAAAGCTTCAGGCCTGACACAAATGGTGAATGAATGAATGAACGCCTTCTTCCATAGCGCTGACACCATCCGTGCTACACCCGCATGCTCGTTGCGCTCCAAACCGATTCAAGTCTGTGTCACAGCATTCTATTACCTCTTTATTACGGTTTTACAATGAATGTGCAGTAGCTTGGTGCATCCAAACTGAATTTATTTGAAGTATATACATTTTTTTTTATTATTGTTTTTTCCTTCAATTTTGACTTGTGGTAACATAATTAATGAGATGGTTTGTGTTAAAACTTCATTGTGTAAACTAATAATCCGTATCTCATTTGTAATTCAATCAACAAATGATGAATGTAATACGTCATAAATTTAAAATGCCTCATACAGGGATCAACTCCAATGGTATTTAGGCTGTGAGAAGAAAAGAAAAGGTTTGGAAAACATTTTCCTTAATTTGATATTTGCTTTAACTCTTGCAGTTTAATGTTATCATGCTGGCCTCCATGCAGACATTTGAATTCGCCTCATGAAAGTTCAAGTATCTTGTATTAAAAGTATTTGTGACTGAAAGAACCAAAAGGGCGCAAGGCTTTTCTTTTGTTTGTTTGTATCGACACCTTGTAGTCTTAAACCTTATGACAATCTCAGCTCTCAGGAATTTTTTTTTACATCTAGCTGCTAACGGCAACATCTTCACCCACAGCTTGGCTCCGTCTAGCTTCTGTGTAAGCAAGGGCTTCAAACCATGTAGTTGTTTTAGGAAAAGCAGTGACCATGTCTAATCATTGTCAGCAAGTCAGCAAAGAACTAAGCATAACCTGACCACATCTAATCATTGTCAGCAAAATCTTAAGCACAGCTTGACCACATCTGGTTGTTGTAAATCGTTAGTCTCACATGTTTTCTATAAGCCCATGTTGTCAGGCTTGGTCAGAAAATGTGGCAATAAGTTGTATATGTTGCTACATGATTAAAGTAGAAATTTTTTTTTAATTTCTTCCTTCCCCATTCGTAAGTCTATAAATTTACTTTTTAACATGGGATTGTGTTTTAAAAAAGGATTTCATTGACCTATTCTGTTTCTATTCAGGGTCTAAAGTTTTATTTTTCAAGACAGGCTTGAAATCTTGGGGGTCTTAGTTTCAGAGCTGTCTTTGATTTGGCCACGCTCAGACCTGTCTTTGATTTGGCCACGCTCAGACCTGTCTTTGATTTGTCCACGAGTAAGGAAATATCTAAGTCTTGTACATAAGCTTTCTTTTTCTCGTCCTATTCCGTGAATCCAACTGAATGGGTTTTTTTTATGGTGTTGTGTGTAGACAAGGACTTTTTGTGGTAGGTGAATGCAATCATTGTTGTTTTTTTTATGCACGCTGCTAATTTGGGGTTGTCATTTGTTTTTTGTATGCCCTTTCTTTCTCAAACCTGGAGGCGTCGAGTCTAGACGAGTCTGTTGTCTGTGTCTATATGTTATTTATGATTTAATACGCTATTTTTTTCTGAAATGAACGAATGCTTCTGTAAACATTGCGAAACTAGAGCAGATTTGTTATTTAAATTGTGCAAGAAAACAAACAACAACAAAAAAGATATAAATGTGTGGTTGGTGTTTGTCATTAGTTCTCATACATGTCATATTTTAAGTTAATAATTTTCATCTGGAATATTTAATAATTGTATCTGTGTGAACAAATATTTCCTCAAAACTGCTATCAATTTTTTTAAATAATCAAATATTCATTTTTTTTTATAAAGTTATAAAATATTTCTCCCTAACAATCTTTAACACTTCAGTTAGAGATGAAGTACCAGACACAAAATTAAGTTTATTTAATGCTGATTTATTAATAATTTATTATATATTAATGGAATCATTCAAGTTTCCAATTGTTATTTTATTGAACAACAGCAATAAATAAATCTTAAAACCTGAAAGAGCTATTAGATATTTTTGCAAAAATTGAGGCTACAATCAGAAATAGTTGGTGTTTTTTTTTAATTCAACCTAAAGTATGGTAACCATCTCTGCACATTTATGTTTTGAATTCGTTATTTGAAAACAAGTGTCAAAATTATAATATAAATGACAAAACATTTAATGATAAATTATTGAATAGGCAATGAGCAAGACATCAAAGAAATTATTGATACACAAAAATTGAACAGTTTTCTAAACTGAAATAATTTGATGCCCTTCAATGTCTTGGGGAAATAGGTATGTTCAAACATAGACTGAGCATCTGTCACATAATTTGTTATTTATAGAACTAAAACAGTCAATAAATTTAGAATTATTAAATATAAAACATTTATATAGCAAAGAATTTTACCTACACAAAACATTTATGAAGGGCAAAAGAGGTTTTTATACATTTCTTAAGAAAATTTCATTTTCAACTAGCTTCTACAAATGTCATTTGTTTTTAAAAATGTTGTCATAAGAGAAGATAATAAGGAATGTATAGTTGGTGGCAACATGTTGATCATTATTTTATTACTTTTGCAAAATCCTAAACAGGATAGATTTTTTTGTCTTATGTCAGATGACCACCGTCCAGTCAGGGGATATGGCATAAAAAAATTATATTGAACAAAAATGTATATTTCACCAGTTCAGTATTCGCGGTTGCACACTAGTAGTTCTGGTGATTTCAAATTTTTACAAAAAATTGAAATCCCAAGTCATTGATCTTGTAAATGATAACTTGGAAGAGATTGTACTAAACAACCAGTTTGTCATGAATGTTTTACCCCCCATGGAAAGGTTCAGGAAACATTAAACTGGAATAGTTCATATTCCATTTTAGTCCCGTGACAAGCCAAAGAAGAAATTTTTCAATGAAACATAAGAAATTCACCCTTCATTTTGCCACCAAACTATAACATTTTTTTCTTTCCTCCCTTACAAGTTGATATTTGCTCATTCCAAAGTGGATGATTTTTGTGTGTGAGAGATACTGAACCCACGCGACACATTTTGGTCTGTTTTATTTGGTTTCTTATGTTGTGCTTGGCTCTTTATTCTTTCATAACAATATCTCATCACAAATAGTTGATTTATTTCGTTTATTTATTTTAAAAAATTAATAAGTGAATTATAGCTATAAAAAAAAATCAATGAAATGTTTGTAACAGAGATGCAGATGGGTCACCGGGGATATAAATAAATTCATGTTTTTTTAAAAATATTTTGATCTTATAAACTATCACATTGTTTCTTTGAAACGTTACTTTGATTTTTGCCTTAAGCAGTTGTTTTAATTTATATGATTCATGGAGCTCCAATAATGTACTTTATTAAAACTGGTATATATGACAGAGATAACCAGGGATATGTTAATATGTTAATTAAATCAGATTCTCAGAAGTAGATTCCAATAACCACTCTTGATGAGGCTTGAAAAAATAAAAATTATTGTTATTAATGTTATCCAGTAAATATTTTCATTTTTTTTAAAATGCAAAACAATATCAAAGTATTTTATTACATTCTTAAAATTTAACAATGACAGTGAATTTCAGCGAATAATTTCCCATGAAAAGTTGGGTTTTTATTAATTTCACATAACTTTTTGTGATTTAAAAAAGTCACAAAAATGTTTTAAAGCAAAAAGACTTCATTGCAATAGCTTGAATAAAAAAAAAGACATTTAATTCCTGACTGATGAAATTTTTTTACTTTCTTAAGGTTAAGTAGTAAATATTGCATCAAGGCACAGTTTTTCATCTTGCAGGTCCCATCAAGTTGAGATTTAAACTTGTTGTTTTAATAATGGTTTTGTAAGGTTTAACAGCTTATTAACATTTACTGATAGTGACACTGAGTTGACCTAAGAAGTAAACAATTTTTTTTAAAAATAATTTTTTAAAAATAATTTTGTCTTATTATTTTAGAAATGTTATGGATTTCACATAAGTACTTTTAGTAAACCATGTTAAAATACAAGATGTGCTTGTATCTGAATTCAAAATCAAATGTTTCTGAAATTGGATTCAGCCATTTCAGTACTTCAGAACAGTGAGGCGTCTCGGGGCATTGTTTCTCATTTTGAATAATTATTCTCTTGGGCGACCCTCATTTATGTGTGTGTGTAAATTTCCAATTGTTTTTTTTTGGTATGCATTGATACCCTCTGTATGTGCATGTACTAATGCTGCCAGCATATTCATGATTTATATTATCATTTGCACTGGTAAACTTGGTTGAGTATATCAAATACAGTGTTATATAATCTTTTGGTTTATGTTATATATTTATGTTACATATTTACATCTATATATATATATATTGTTTTGTTTCGGTTTCATTTTTTCCCATTGTTTTTCATTTTCATTTGATACTACCTCATTGTGAGTATTGGCAATCAAAACAAAACAACACAACAACAGTCAGAATGGTCAGTGTTTTACTTGATTTCATTGTTTAGTCATTAATTCTTTGTTTACATTCATTTTAATTTTCACTAATTATACATACATATTAAATATTATATTATATATATATATATATTGTATTTATAAGGGCAGAGCAGATTATTCACTGTACATATAGAGTGTATCTGTTAAGAATGATTTATTCTCTGATGTTGAGCTCAGTAGCAGATGGCAAACGCCAGCCATAGATACATTGTATTTTCAGGAGGAAAACAAAATATTTTACCAACGTGATCATGGTTTTTAGATCAGTATAGACAGGGATAACATCATATGTATTTTATAGAAGCCTTTGTCCATGAAATTATTTTAATGGCAATTGTTTTGATAATCAAACAGAAGATAAATGCGGTGCCCCTCCATTGAATCATCAAAGGCAGAATGATAAATCCCAAATGAAACAAAGTCCTGCATTTCTTACAACTTTTAAAAGTATTCAACACCACTGAGTCAGCCATTGGAGAATAAACCACCGTCATCTTGTACTCAACTTTTGTTAACCCGACAGACCTCTAATAACATTAGCACTGGCAACATTATGAGGAGAAAGATAATAAAACAATTCTTGTTGGATGAGATCCTGTTTCAGAATAGTTAATTTATTGTCCATTTGGTTTTTGTATATCATTTTATTATTCTCATCACGCCAACCCATTAAGTTATGCAATGATGTCTATCTCTTGTGTCGGGTCCTATCTCTTGTGTCGGGTCCATGACAGCTTTCAAAGGGTCATAACTCAATAAGTTTAAAGGTCCAGTGACCAAATTAAGAACCGTTTGTTTATGCTTGCAATGTGAGGAACAATACTATTAATCCAAACAGGCATACACCCCATGCTTTAGTTGCCTTAATACCAAAAACCAACAGGACGGATGTGACCCCATAACCATACGTTTTAAAATGTCTCCTTTTTAAAAAAAAATCAGTTGTGTGACCACAAAATAGGGAGTGTGAGACCTGTTGCCTAATTCATTCGCCTCAGGTTACAAGGGAAATAAATATACACACAGGATTAAGGAACTTTTTCGCTCTAAACTCTTACTGTTGTATGATTTTTTTTTATTTCAATAAATTATTCTCTTTAGAATATTTTAGGATGATTTTGTTAATGTATGATATATTTTGCAATGATTTAAATCTTTAATTTGAAAAACAATGTTCAGTATTTATAAAATAACCATTGATTAATAAATGTCCATCTGTAGTAAAAATATATTGTGTCTGTTTTATATAACTTGCACGTTCCATAACCAGTCTTGTCTAGTCTTTATTATGAAGTTATTTTTAGGCTAAATCAGAGAATTCTCAACAGACTAGTTCTTAAGGCAAAAAAACATGACCATGTTACTCCGCTACTTTACTCACTTCATTGGCTACCTTTACAAGCTCGAATTGATTACAAACTGGCTGTTCTCTGTCACAACTTCTTTTCTTACTCATCTCCTTCCTATCTTACTGAACTTCTATCTGTCTACTCATCCAGTCGTCAGCTACGCTCTTCTGCAGACACACGTATTCTCTGTGTTCCTAAGACACGAACTAAAGCTTTTGGCGAAGGTCCTTCTCTTTTTATGCAGCCAAACAATGGAATTCTATACCATTACACATCCGTAGTATTCCAACTACCAAGTCCTTCAAGACTGCACTTAAGACGCATCTTTTCAAAATGTATTTACAAAATTAATGAAACAACATTTGTTTTAATGATTAGCGTAGCTTATGTGTAATGTACTGTCCTTTATGTTGTTATTATGGTATGAATGGTTATTTAATTATTATATGTATGTTATGATCTCCATGTAAAACGCTGTGAGCCCGGTTCCTTAGTGGGATACAGCGCTATATAAATTATCAATTATTATTATATATCTGTAACAGTGACTAAAGTTAACAATTGGGTTTTACTGACCATTGCTTCATTGGTGCTTTGTCTTTATTAGCGTCTCCCAAAGCCTCCCTGAGGACATCACCACATCACCCCAAACAGTCCACCAAGACATGAGCTTATGAACACTCACCTTATGAAACCTCACCTTATGAACACTCACCTTATGAAACACTCACCTTATGAACACTCACCTTATGAACACTCACCTTATGAACACTCACCTTATGAACACTCACCTTATGAACACTCACCTTATGAACACTCACCTTATGAACACTCACCTTATGAACACTCACCTTATGAACACTCACCTTATGAACACTCACCTTATGAACACTCACCTTATGAACACTCACCTTATGAACACTCACCTTATGAACACTCACCTTATGAACACTCACCTTATGAACACTCACCTTATGAACACTCACCTTATGAACACTCACCTTATGAACACTCACCTTATGAACACTCACCTTATGAACACTCACCTTATGAACACTCACCTTATGAACACTCACCTTATGAACACTCACCTTATGAACACTCACCATATGAACACTCACCTTATGAACACTCACCTTATGAACACTCACCTTATGAACACTCACCTTATGAACACTCACCTTATGAACACTCACCTTATGAACACTCACCTTATGAACACTCACCATATGAACACTCACCTTATGAACACTCACCTTATGAACACTCACCTTATGAACACTCACCTTATGAACACTCACCATATGAACACTCACCATATGAACACTCACCTTATGAACACTCACCTTATGAACACTCACCTTATGAACACTCACCATATGAACACTCACCTTATGAACACTCACCTTATGAACACTCACCATATGAACACTCACCTTATGAACACTCACCTTATGAACACTCACCATTGGGTCAATTTTGAGTTTGGTTTGTTGTTGATGCTATTGACAATTTTTTTTTAAACAAAGTCTTTGAAATTTTTATTTTTTTTAAATATTTTTTTTTAAAATATTTTTTTTTAGGGGAATAATATTTTTATAAATTTTTAAAATATATTATAGATTTTCCCTAGAAATTGATAATACCAAATCACGAAATGTTGTTATGGAGATTAAGCTGGTTTTCAGTTGGAAGGATGAAAGCAAGAAAACGTTAATGTCGATGACACACAGCTTGGGCGAAAAAAGTTATGTAAAGGGGGAGCATATCAGAAGTTTGTAGCATCTTCAAAGAATTAACTTCACAGTTGCATAATAGCTAAATCTGAAGATAAAAAAAAGAAAAAAAAATAATGGTCGGTTGGGGGTGGGGGCACTTTGAGTTTTGAGCCTACAGACAGAAAACGTTTGCGTCACCAAGACTGACAACTCACGTTAACGTAGGGTGCCTCGTTGTGATTCCCTTGTCTCGGATTTGAGAGCTCCGATTGTGCAGAGTGTGTATGGTGTTCAAGACTTTCCATCGCCCAGCCACCCAAACAGTTTTCAAATAATCTGAACAAAATAACTAACAAATTGAATAAGACAAATTTATTACTGGGAAATTATCAAACTTGACAAGATTTACACTATAGGATAGAAGAGCAAAGTAGTAATAATACTTAGGGAAGTTAATACAGTTTATCTAACATGAAAATACAACACAAAGATAATCTGATACAAACCTCAGATATACATTAAAAAAAATTAAATTTTACATTCCGTTTACAACAACAAACACATACAACTTATCGTTCTTCCCGTCTGTAACTCGGACGTGGAATTGGTTGCCTGGTCAAATTAACACACTATCAACATGTAAAACTCGAATCAAAATTCAAGACTGACATAAACAAAATAAAAGCCCAGGTCACTCATTCTGTAACGCTAAGGGACATAATCAGCATTTTTTTTTAAAATTCAAAATATAGACGTAATATCATAATCATTTTGGTTTTAACAGAGCGTGTGGTGTTTCTCGTCGTAAAATATTATATGACGTCATTGTTTGAGTTTATATTTTAATTTTGGAAAAGGGATATTATATAGAGCAGTTTTGTGAAAATTAAATCATTCTAATAAACTAAAATTTAATTATTCAATATTTTTATTTAACTCATTCACATACCAATATCTGTTTGTGGCCCATGTACTTGCGAACTCAATCAATAAAATTTACGTACGTCACTTATGCTTTTTAAAAAAGTGTGCGCCGTACAGTGGCGTAGCTAGGGTCATCTGCGCCCGGGGACATGACGCAAATTCTGCGCCCCTTCTCGGACCGACAGATTTTGGGGGCTCACTGAGCCCCCAAGAAATTTTTTTGAAATTTTACGGTTCTTTTTCGAAGCATCTGGTATTTTAATGAAGTAGAATACAGACTAATAATTCTCTATGTGATTGTAAACAATTTATTTGAAGAAAAATATAGACTCTACTAATTATACATGACTGGAATAGACATAGTCTACAACAAATTGATCTCCTTGATTTGACAGTCGCAAACTCGTCAATCACATTGTCAAAATTAATATTCTCAAGTGTTTCTCTTTCGATGCTAAGGAGTGCAAGATCACAAAGACGATCTTGTCCCATTGAAGCATGTAAATAAGACAAAATAAGCTTCAGTTTGCTGAAGGACCGCTCACAGCTTGAAATTGAAACAGCAATTGTTAGAAGTATTTGCAGTGGAATGCACAGATTTGGAAATACGTCATTTCCATATGAAACAATAAAATCAAGAAGCTCCAAATAAGTTTCCGGTAGAACTTCAGTCCGGGAACTGAACAGTATTTTGTAGTCTCCGATTTCTGTGCACAATTCGTGGCCATTGACGCCAGCGTCGTAGAAATTTCCAAAATCTAAGCAATTTTGACGAAGTGTTATATCGACATTTGTCTCAGCGAGAAGAGTTTTGACGTTTATTAAAAATCAAAATTTGGTGTTTAAGATTTTTAGACAAAAACCATATTGATATCTCCTGTTGGAGTCTATCAATTACGCAGTTCATAACACGTGCAATTTCTTCTTCTGCCGAAAGTCATGTATCTCTTGCTAATTCTCCAGGCATCCTCCGATGTCGTGTAATCCTTCTGTCAACCTCGATTCCCCAAGTTGTGCATCTTGTTTTTCCATTGTCTATCGCAACTAGGCTAAAATAATCACGACTGTTGACAAGTTCTTGCACCAGCGATTAAATATCAGATGCTGCCTCCTTGAAATTCATAGTAGGATCCTGCAACACGATCAATTTTCCCAAGTATGATATGATGTTCCAGAAATGTATCAGAACTAGGAAGTTTAAGTTTAATATACCTGCCAGTAAAGTTTCTGCATCACTTCTGTTGTCAGGCGTCATAGTTGCATCTTCTGATAATTTTTCCAACAGCCCTACTAGTTCATATAGTCCTTCATAAATAGCTTTAACAGCTTCTGGCCGTGCACTCCAGCATGTTTTAGACTCCCTCTTCACTGTGATTGGCACAATTCTTTTTAATTCTTCCCAAGGAGTTGTTGAACGATAGAAAAACAAATATATACTTTCAACTGTTCCAAAAAACGTGATAACAACAGGATCCTGTTTAGCTAGGGTTGCCAGATACGTGGACAGCAAAAGGAGGGCATAATAAGACAATAAGGAGGACTACAAAGGAGGACATTTTAAATATTTCATTTGAGTCGTCCCGGATTAAACTTAAAGTCAGTACAATTTTATTGTAATAACTGCCACTGTTCATGCAAGAGTCTTAAAAAACTGTTCATTTTTGTCTTGTACAAATGATTTAAGATTGCTGTATTGGTCAAACAATTGCAAAACATCTACAATACACTTCTCTTTCAAATACAATATACACGCCAAAAGGTCATCAAATTTACATTCTATGATATTATCTAAGTACATCCAATTAAAGCATTGAAATTCATCAAAAGTTTTCAACCACGTTTCTAAGTAACTAATGCATGGTTCATAACATCTGCCAAACTCTTCTTCTTGACCACTTTCCTTAAGTCTTCTCAACATCTCCTTGACTTTCAGTGAAATAAATGTCTCCTCCAATCTATTTTTCAAAACTTACAAGGTTGTGTGAAGACGGCTCATAACCTCCAATGCTGGAGTTTCTACCATGTCATTTGAATGACTGCGATATATTTTAAGCTAGAACTAGATTTTTCGTCCTTGTCTAGATTTCTAAAATTTAAAATTAGCCATAATCTTTTTTATTTAAAATAAACATACGATGTAATAGTTTTAACAACGATAATAAAAAATTATAATATAAAATGTAAGATAGCCGGACATTTTAAACGATTTTAGCTTTGCCTGCCGGACGGAGAACATTGAGCTAAAAGGGAGGACATGTCCTCCTTCTGCCGGACGTCTGGCAACCCTATGTTTAGCTGAGTTTAAGCTATGGTTGTCACAGTTTGCAAACAATGTTCTGTGATTTCTGGCACATATTCGCTGTTGAAGACCGGATATATGCCCAGTCATTACATCATCATTGTTATGCTATTGTGACCGACAGTCGGCTAGAGGTATGTTATCCTATTCCAGTTTCTCTACGACAACCTTTTCAAGGTTTGCTGCGTCTTTGGAATGTATCTGAACAAAACCTAACAATGATTATTTAATGGTTACTTTTTTAGTTTGAAAATCCACATGGCGCACCTTAATGCTAAATGGGGGCGCTTTTGTTTACATTTTACGTGTCACTCTGAGCTCGGTCAAGCGAATCGGTGACCAGACTTTTCCCCTCTCCCCCCACCCACACCTCCCCCACCCACAACTCCCCCCACCCACCCCTCCCCCCACCACTAGGGTTATGATGCAAAGTTGAGTTAAGACAGATTCAGTCTGTAAATGTTTGAAAATAATCAATACTGTTAGTTATGTCTCATATATAAGGGATTTATAGTCAAAAACTTTGTTTTTACGGGTTTGTTTTATTTTAAAGATAAAGTCATGGGTGGGGATGTTTGACTTTTTATTAATTATTTATTTTTTAAATTGATGAAAATTGTGTGCACTTCTCTTTTCTGATAGTTATAGAAGTAATTATACATCTCCATAAAAATAAAAAAATTCAACTGTCTTAGTTATTATAAAATTAATGTTTCATAAGAAATATTTTTTACAAAAAAGGTTTAGTCTTATTTAACCCAGAGACATAGTTGTCGCTGAGAATACGTAAAAGAACAATTGGGGAGCGGTGGTCGAGTGGCAGCGCACTCGACTGGCGTACTGATGGACACGGGTTCGAATCCATGTGAAGGCAAGGACTTGTTCCCGGGGCCTAGGGCGTCCCTGAGTCCACCCAGCTCCGAATGGGTACCTGACACTAGTTAGGTGGCTGGGTAATGCGTGGAACCCTCATAGCCGTGGCCTGTGAGCGCTGCTTCACTTGCCAACAGATCATCCCTCATGGTCTGTGGACGCAATTATCTTCTGCATAGATAAGATAACAAATGTAACCATAGAGACAACATTTCTGCAACTATTCTTATTTCGACACTTTCGTCACAATTCTATTCCAACATCTACATTGTCTACATTAACTTGTGGAATAGGATTGTTTATTATTGATGAAATATCCTTCCTGCCAATGAAATGATTTGTTGTTTATGTTTTGTTTTTTGTTTGTTTGTTTGTTGTTGTTTTGTTTTTTTAATGTTTTTTTTAAAATTATTTTTTTATTAATGTTTGAATATGAACCGACTGCCTTCAGTTTTGAAGGCAAGCATTGAACTCATTTGACCAACGACCAGACGTGTATAATTGGGCCGACCATAAATGACGTCACGCACCTGGGGGGGGGGTCCATAATTGATGACGAAGTGTGACGCGGGGGAGGGGTTTTTATGAAATGTGACGCCACATCAAAACGGGCAACTTAAAATAAAAGTTCCACTCAAATATTTGATTGTTTACAATTTATTTAATGACGTTTTACATTGGCTTAACGCCAGGGCCGTCTTAACGCATAGGCCCGTTGGGCATTTGCCCGGGGGCCCACGAGCATAGGGGCCCCATGGGAATATGTTTATTTATATTTATTTTTTATTTTTTTTTATTCCTGCGCATCACTCTTTCTTTTCCAGTGGGCCCAACACTATTTATTTGCCCGGGGGACCAAACTTGTGTAAAGACGGCTCTGCTTAACGCGTGTTACGATATTAGAGTGCAGCCCAGGGGCGCATTAAGACTACAAGGGGCCCCTGGCTGCAATTCGAACTAAGGCCCTATCCATCCAGCGTCCCTTTAACTAAAATGATTGCTAGCAGCTAATATAAGACTGTAACTTGTAACTATTAAGCCAAAAAGATTATTCATGAAAAAAACCGAACACGAAGAAATAACTGTTTACCTGTATCCTTTAATGGGTGTAAAAAGACAATTTTTTTTAAAAATGAAAATAATAAATTTCCCCCTTAATCCGTCATAGGTGCAGCCTAACACTAAATACACATTTAAATGACCAAAAAAAAGTGATTTGAAACATGCTCATTTACAAAAAGAAAATATCGCGTTTATGGGGGTGGGGGGAAACGCTTTGTGACGCCTTATTGGAGCCCGTTTTTGTGACGACGTGTGACGAGGAGGGTAAAAAATCTGCCAAAATCACGTGACGTCATTGGACAAGACATATCCTTTGTTTAAGGTTTTTTACATGCACAAAAAAAGTATCATTTTCAACTAACAATGATTCGAGAGGTTTCACACAATTTTATTTTTAAAGTATATGGGAAGATTTTCAATGGCGCCAAAACCAGATCAAATTTTGATGGGGCAAATTGTGCACAAAACAAATTCAATGCTAGATGGATTTTTAAACATTTATTTTTTTCATAATAATTTTTTTTTAAAGGCAAGACAGAAAAAACCGACAATAAAATAAACAAAAAAATATTTTCTTTCGTCTGGTGTTTAATATCTCTTCAGAATTTTTTAGTTTTGTGGCAAGACTATATAATTTACCAGCAATGATTCATTCAGACACTGATGTACTTATCATTAAACTCAATAGAGTTAACACCCCTGTGTGACTTTTAAATATGTTATAGAATAGTGTGTCACACACATTTTTTAAATTTTTTTTTAAACTAATTCAAAACACTTTAGTTTCTCATTCAACAAATGTTCCACAGCTGTATGGTTCCAAAGTTCATAAAGTATCTGGACAGGCGAGATGAAACTAACCGCCTCATGGTGGCAGTCAACGCCATTCCTACTTAGAAGATTTAATGAATCGGCTGCACGTGTTACATGCTTTGGGAATTTCTCTCCTTCGTCCTCTTTTTAAATCCCTTATATTAACTTCACCGCCGTCTCTGTCTCTCTGTCTGTCTGTCTATCTCTCTCTCTCTCTCTCTCTCTCTTTTTAAATCCCTTATATTAACTTCGCGGCCGTCTCTGTTGTCATCTCATCATCTCTCTCATCATCTCATCATCTTATGGGCGGGCGGAAAAACAAAAGTCGAAAATGACCCACTTCCCGTGATTCGATCGAGCTGAAATTTGGCACACTGACCCGTCTGACCTAACAATGCATCGTATCAACATTTCAGATCGATCGAACGTACCGTGATTAAATTAATGCATTTTTAGTTTATCCTTATATGAGGTATGTAATTTAAATTCACGGTTTGTTATTGTTTTTTTCCCACGTGAAATTTTGAGCTGACGCATTGAGGCGACCCAACGAAGCGACGGGGCGCTTTTGTTTACATTTTACGTGTCACTCTGAGCTCGGTCAAGCGAATCGGTGACCAGACTTTTCTCCTCTCCCCCCCACCCACCCCTCCCCCCCCACTAGGGTTATGATGCAAAGTTGAGATAAGACAGATTCAGTCTGTAAATGTTTGAAAATAATCAATACTGTTAGTTATGTCTCATATATAAGGGATTTATAGTCAAAAACTTTGTTTTTACGGGTTTGTTTTATTTCTCTCTTTCTCTGTCTGTCTGTCTGTCTTGGGCGGGCGAAAAAACAAAAGTAAAAAATGACCCACTTTCCGTGAAGCCATCGAGCTGAAAATCGGCACACAGACCCGTGTCACCTAACAATGCATTGTATCAAAATTTCAGATCGATCGAATGTACCGTAATTAAATTAATGCATTTTTAGTTTATCTCTATACGAGGTATGTAATTCAATTTCACTGTTTGTTATTGTTGTTTTTTTCACGTGAGAGCTCTGTTCGCACGTTGACGCGACCCATCGAAGTACAGGCGTGCTTTTGTTTACATTTTACGTGTCACGCTGAGCTCGGTCCAGCGATCGGTGACCAGACCTTTCACCTCTCCCACCCCCCCCACCCCCGGTTATACAGCAGGAGTTAAGGCAGATACAGTCTGTAAATGTTTGTCGCGTTTGAAGATGATCAATACTTTTAATTATAACTGATATATAAGGGATTTATATTCAAAAACTTTGTTTTTACGGGTTTGTTTTATTAATGAATGGCTTCCAGAGCCGTCGTTACACCATTTTTGTGCCCCTGAGCAAAGAAAGAGTGCGCCCCCCACCCCACCCCACCCCACAGGAATTTTTAAAAAATATATACATAAAATATATAAATAAACATATCCCCATGTGTTCCCTATGCTCGTGGGCCCCCGGGAAAATGCCCAACGGGCCTATGCGTTAAGACGGCACTGATGGCTTCTACTTGTCGAGTAGTTAACAATCTTATCGCAAGTTATGTTAATAGTTCTTTGTCCAACACCCTCCTTTTCCACTATTGTCTTTTAATTATTTTTTTTTAATTTACTAATTTCTGAGCTATCTATCACATCGTCAAAACAAATTGTGTATTTGAGAGAGCGAGTTTGTGTGTGCGCGCATGCGCTCACGCATGCCTCGCATCAATTAATTTACTTTGCATTGGCTGTTTTAATTGTTTCTTTGTTAAATTGAATTAAACCTTTGATTCAAAATCTATTTACTTCAATGAGATCGATTTTGATATGTCATTGAATAAAATAAGATCAATCAAATGAAACTTCAAATTTTTTTGCCTCTCTTACCTCCTATTTGGAGATAAGGTTGTTGTTTTTTTTCTATTGCCACCGCACATCCCTTATTTCTCCTTCAGTTTCTTATATTTCTAAAGGACCAACGATCAATGCTCTGGTTCAGAGGTGTCCCTAGAGTTGATGTCACCTGGTGCGATAGCAGGCCTTCAGGACTTTCCCCCATAGACCTCCTAAGAGTCTGACAGTGTCAAATAACGGGAAAATACTGTATTTTACATGTTGGTGTTACCCCTTGTGATGGTGTCACCTGGTGCGGTCCGCACCCCCCTAGAGACGCCTCTGCTCTGATTATTATGGATATTTGTTGTTAGACTAACCTTCCAATCTTCTGCTTATTTCTCTTACAATAAACTGTTTATAAGATGTTCTTAACTCTTTAATTACTTGTTGTAACTGTAGTTTGTTTATGTTTCGAGATCATGATTTTATTTGAAATACTTTTCATCTTGACATAAACCTTTCAATTCCAATCTAAACAGATTTTAAAACAATTAAAGACCAAATAGTTTTAAAATATTTGTTAGTAAGTTTTGAGGGTTTATTTTTGTTTTATCGATTTCTTTTAACTTGTAAAAAAAAGAAGAATTACTAGAAACAGGCCACACCCAAAAAAATAGCGACAAGCAATGTTTGAGAGCTTCCCATCTGCTCAAGCTACTTGACATTCAAATGACGTACTTTATTGGAATCTCAATTAAATCTCTCTCGAGCTTGCACCCCCGCACATTTTTTTCTCGCCCTTGAACTATATTAATATTTTAAATGTCCCTCCGCTTGTACGCTGCTGATTTATTGCAACAATATTTAATTTCCATAAAATAACAGAAACACGCTTGTGGCATTTTTAAATCTCATTTAGCTCAGTATTCGGGAATTTAATCTGTTTTGTTGTTTTTGTATTTTGCAACATCATCACATGATGATTACTCTATTATTAAAACAAAAACTATTGCAATACATGTTTTATGGGGGTGGGGTGGGGGTGAGAATCAGGCCAGGCATTGTGAAGCTGACTTGACCGAAGTAAGTTAATGTAAAACAGTCTGGTGTCATTTCAAACGTGGTTTTCTGTCGCGCTGCATTAAATCATAATCATAAAAAGCGCCACCTTGCATCACATATTTCGGTGACGTCAAAGAGTAACATAAAAGTAAGATTAACTTAAAAAGTAGGTTGTTCAACTGTGTGTATACTTACTCAAGAATAGAAGTGTGGTTTTTGTTTCTGATATTAAATAGTAGCGGGTAAAATCTTTAATTTTTGTCCTATCATTTTTTAATATCTAATCTTATCTTATCTGACACAGACGCTCCTTTACAGAAGATTTTTTGCGTCTTAGGGGCCGTCCATAAATGACGTCACGCACCTAGGGGAGGGGGTCACACTTTTGTGACGATGCGTGACGAGGGGGGTTGAAGAAATGTGACGTCACATCAAAAATGGTAACTTTAAATAAAACTCCCACTGAAATATTTGGTCGCTTATAATTTACTTAATGGCTTTTTTTAAAAATCAGTGCTTCTCAATGTGCCGGTCGGTAGGACATCAGACGCTGGTTGGCGTAAGCTATCAAGACACGAAAATTAAATCTAATTATAATCCTTAAGTTTGAGAATCCACAAGATAACGTATGAAATTGTTACCCTGCTTCGCTTGATGTTGACATCAAAGCGTTTGTGATGTAACCGCAGCTCCGTTTCTCTCACGGCAGGAGTCGGCAAGCTTTTTTGCCGTTACCCCAAAATATACAAGTTTATGTGTGCGTTACCCCCCACCCCAACCCCCAGACTCTAGGCCCTGCTCACATGACTCGGGACTTTGGGGGAGCGTCGTTAGCGCCTCCCCGCCCCGAAAATGCAACTGGTGAGTTTTACAAGCATGACAGGTGTCTAAAAATGATCTGAATAGGATTATGTTGAGTTATTTTAAGTCAAAATGACACGGAATATCCATTTTTCTTTAAAAGGGGGGGGGGTCTATTTGATAGAATTATAAACGTTTTAAGTTTGATATAATTGTTCGATTGGCTTTTGGTCAAACGCCCCTGGCCATTCTAGATATAATGATAAATGAGCCCATTTAAAATTAGTCAAAGTATTCATTAACTTTATTGAATGCATCAAATTCTTGACATCGCAATTCAAGAGGAGCACATTAGCTCAGATTTTAAGGCATTAATTTTAAATATCACAGAAAGGATACGTGATACAGACAAGTCATGTGGATTAAAATTATTGTCACTCGTGTCAATATAAATGAAAGTAGGGTGGATTTAGGTGTGTTCGTATAGTACGTAGGTAAGAAATCTACATAGTTGTCAAATTTTTAAAAATGCATTTTCTGGAAGGAACCGGTTCAATAATGGGCATATGTTCCAAGCTTACACGTAAACATGACGTATTTTAATATATCTAGTGGATTGAAATGGATGTTTTGTGTCCCAAATGTGTCTGCATTACCCCCAAGAATTCCCTTTTGACCCCAGATGAGGTAATTTACCCCTGTTCGCCGACCTCTTTCTTACGGGATGCCCGTCAGTTAATTGAGGGATTTAAAAAAAATACATTTTAAAAATATTATTTTTAAATAATTTTTTTCTAAACAAAGACATTAACCGTGATGATTAATAGTCAATGTTTAAATTGTATGCATTAACATAAAATCTAATCTAAGGATGTTAACACAGTTGGTTTTCTGAAGGCCCGTTAAACGTTTTTAAAAAACGCTTCACGCGGGTTACGTTACTACAATGTAGACCTTCACTAAATAAATAATAAATACTTAAATGACAAGAAGAGTGATTTGAAACATACTTATTTTCAAATAGAAAATAAGGTGTTTTTGTTTGTTTGTTTTTTAAGGGGGGGTGGTCAAAGCTTTGTGACTTATTTTTAGAGGGAGGTCTAACTTTTTGTGACGACGCGTGACGAAGAGGGGGGTAAAAAATCGGCCAAAATCGCGTGACGTCATTTTTTGGACGGCACCTTATGCTTATCAATGATTTATGATTATGTCCATCCTTGCATTTTTTTTTAAATTTTTAATTCGTTTTTTTTTAATTATGTAGTCAATGTTCCCTTTAAGCTACGCGGCAGCGTAGATATATGAAAGACGCCGCGCAGCAGTTTAGAATTACTGCGCAGCAAATCTGGTAAAATATAGCACAAAAATGGATGTTGTGCAACTTTTCACACGGCTTTTTTTTTACTTTGCACAAAGGACCAAGAACCTTAGAGGGAACATTGGTTGTAGTGTATTGTTTTTCCTGTTTTGATCAGGCAACCCATCCCACGCCCGAGTTCCAGACGAAAAAAAAATAACGAGAATTCGTGTGTATTTTCTCTTGCATACGTAAAAAGAAAAGTGTTTTTTATCCTTATTTCTATCTATATATTATACAATAACCAGCAAAAAACCTAACTTTTTTTTTCTCCTGATGAGATGCTGTTGGGTAAGAATTCCACGTTAAAAAGTTATTTTTCATTGCTATTGTGGAGCCTAATGTCTGCTCAACATGTAATATACAGATAAAAAGAGCAGCAGAGTATGTGGCTATACAAGGCATCTATGGCCTTAAAACAAAATTAATGCAAATTAAAGATTTGTCTAGATCCAGCCATCCATGTATTTCAGCATTCCTGGGGACAGGGTCGGATTTAGCGTTTGAACCACTTGGTGCAAAAGTAAACGATTTTAAAAAAAATTTAAATCGCCTTTATGTAATTACAGTGTAATTACTCTTTAAAAAAGGTGCATGACTTTTTTAAAAAATATTTTTATCGAATGTCAACAAAAAATTACACTGTTACTCAGTAATTAACACAAATAATTGTTATAAACGTTTCCAATTAAAATATTCCATTAAAAACATTTAACATAAGTACGATTCAGACATTTTAAAAAAAAATTAGTTCAGAGAATTCTATAATTAACTTAGAAACATATACGCTGTTACTGACGCGGTGGTCGTGTGGCAGCGCGCTCGACTGTCGTACCGATGGTCGAATCCCTGTGAAGGCAAGGATTTGTTCCCCGGGCCTAGGGCGTCCCTGAGTCACCCAGCTGTGAATGGGTACCTTACACTAAGTTAGGCGGCTGGGTAATGCGTGGAACCCACAAAGCCGTGGCTTGTGAACGCTGCATCACTTGCCAACAGATCATCTGTCATGGTCTGTGGACGCAATTATCTTCTGCATTGAAGGAGCGTCTGTATAAGAAGAAGAGTTCATACTTACCGTAATTGCTAATATGGTGAGGGCTGACAATCTTGTTTGAGAGCTGTTGTTCCCAAACAGTTTTATATTATTTTTTAATTTGAAGAATAAGTATAATTCTTAGACATCTGCAAAGCCGGATTTAACCTTTGAACCACGCCGTGCGCTCGCCTCACAAGCTGAGGGGCGTGGGATCGATTCCACGTTAAAGCCACCATAAATAAATAAAGGTAAAAAAATGATTTGTAGAAACCACGTTTTTATAAGTGGACTAAAAAGAAGAAAATAATATAAAACTTATAAGTTCAAGTACTTCGATTTAATATGACTAAAACGTGGAGCGGGCGCTTATGAGGTTGAACATATGCGGTTCACTCAATCTCTCACTTATAGATCTGTCTGTTGCCTTCTAAATTATAAATCTTTAATTTTTATACCAAACAACCGCCCCACGATTTTAGTGCCAAGGTACAGGGGCGCCAAAATCAGGCTTACAGCGTTACCTTATTATGAAATTTGATTAAACGGGAAGGGTCAGGAGTGCCAATTTATTTATTTTTAAATCCCTTACATTAACTTAACCGCCGTCTCTGTCTCTCTGTCTCTCTCTCTCTCTCTCTCTCTCTCTCTCTCTCTCTCTCTCTCTCTCTCTCTCTCCCTCTCTCTCTCTCTCTCTCTCTCTGTCTGTCTGTCTGTCTTGGGCTCGGCGGGCGGAAAAAACAGAAGTCAAAAATGACCCATTTCCCATGATCCGATCAAACTGAAATTTGGCACACGGACCCGTCTGACCTAACAATGCATCGTATCAAAATTTCAGATCGATCGAACGTACCGTAATTAAATTAATGCATTTTTAGTTTATCCTTATATGAGGTATGTAATTCGAATTCACGGTTTGTTATTGTTTTTTTGCCACGTGGAATATTGAGCTGACGCATTGAGGCGACCCAACGAAGCGACGGGCGCTTTTGTTTACATTTTACGTGTCACTCTGAGCTCGGTCAAGCGAATCGGTGACCAGACTTTTCCCCTCTCCCCCCCACCCACCCCTCCCCCCACCCACCCCTCCCCCCCCACTAGGGTTATGATGCAAAGTTAAATTAAGACAGATTCAGTCTGTAAATGTTTGAAAATAATCAATACTGTTAGTTATGTCTCATATATAAGGGATTTATAGTCAAAAACTTTGTTTTTACGGGTTTGTTTTTTTAAATCCCTTATATTAATTTCACCGCCGTCTCTCTCTGTCTCTCTGTGTGTCGTCATCTCATGGGCGGGCGGAAAAACAAAAGTCGAAAATGACCCACTTCCCGTGATCCGATCGAGCTGAAATTTGGCACACGGACCCGTCTGACCTAACAATGCATCGTATCAAAATTTCAGATCGATCGAACGTACCGTAATTAAATTAATGCATGTTTAGTTTATCTATATAAACTATATGTAGAGGTCGCTATCGTTTACATTTTACGGGTCACTTCACTTCAGGCCAGCCACCGGTGTGAACACATCTCGTGCTTAAACCAGGTAAACAGGCGTGCTTTTGTTTACATTTGGCGTGTCACGGTGAGCTCGGCCCAGCGATCGATGACAAGACCTTTCCCCTCTCCCACCCCCCCCTTTTTTGGGTTAAAAGCAAAGGGGATTAAAGACAGATTCAGTCTGTAGATATTTGTAAATACTTTAAGTTCTGTCTCATATATAAGGGATTTATAGTCAAAAATTTTGTTTTTACGGGTTTGTTTTTTATAGTTTTGTTTCCAGGAGAAAAGTATGCTGGCTACACCACTGGCGCCGTAGACCGAACGGTATAGACTCGTTGTGAAACTCACTGCGGCACGGGTTTAAATAGAACTTTTGATTTATAACTTATAACATTAATATAGTATCTGTGATTCTTAATTCTTATATTATTTTTTAATGACAATTTTACATAATATACTATTTTAAAAATGATTCAGAGACTTGTTTTTAAATCCCTTATATTAACTTCATTGCCGTCTCTGTCTCTCTGTCTGTCTCTCTCTCTCTCTCTCTCTCTCTCTCTCTCTCTCTCTCTCTCTCTCTCTCTCTCTCTCTCTCTCTCTCTCTCTGTCTGTCTGTCTGTCTTGGGCGGGCACCGCGGAAAAAACATAAGTCAAAAATGACCAACTTCCCGTGAAGCCATCGAGCTGAAATTTGGCACACGAACCCGTGTCACCTAACAATGCATCGTATCAAAATTTCAGATCGATCGAACGTACAGTTATTAAAATAATGCATTTTTAGTTTCTCTATATAAACTATATGTAGCGGTCGCCATCGTTTACATTTTGCTTGTAGCAAGCGTCCTCTTCCTCGCGAAAAACGACACGAAGTACCGTTGTGGCCTCTGGTCTGCTTCACTACATTCTTAGACTCAGAGCGATCCATGATTTTTTTTTAACTGCTGCGCGCTAATCCCCAGCTCATGCAAACCACCTCTTCCTCAGTGAAAGTGACGCCATTCGTGGAATAACAGTTTGGGGTGGAGATTAAAATAAATAGATGTACAAACAAAGTTTTTGATTATAAATCCCTTATATATGAGACATAACTAAAAGTAGTGATTATGTTTAAATGCGACATTTACAGACTGAAACAGAATTATGTCCCCTGGTTTTAAAACCGGGCGCAAGGACGGTAGGGGGTGTGAACATCGACGGTCGGCGTCAACGCGTGAACTGAACTGTCACGTGAAAGAATTATAAACAAATGTTCGGATAGTCCGATCGCTTAAACTTACAAAGCAAGTTAATATAAGGGATTTAAAACAACAACATTGAGTTCATTGAGGTCAATGCATGAATGACAGGAGAATCCATGACAAGTAAATATATTGCATTTATTTTATCCAAATATTGTATAACTTATAACAAAATTTTAAATGTAGAAATATAAAATTTTATAAATAAAAGATTTGTCTTATCACGTTTGAACGCTTATTTTTACTTCAGAATCCTCTAATTTCACTTCAGAACTCTCCACTTTCGTGTCGGAATTTTCCAGCCTCTCCTCGGAATTTTCCAACATATTATCCACCTCCGACATGTCCACCACGTTGATCGTGGGAATAATGAAATTAGTTCTGCCTTTTTGGGGAGTCTCCGGCTTCCCGTAAGTGCACTTGTTCTTCTTATACCAGTAGTAGGCCCCGAAGCAGAGCAGTCCGCCGCAGACGACCACGGCCGTGGCTATCAGTGCGATTTTAATCCTCTCGTTCTCGTCAAAGTTTGATTTCGTGAACAGGTGCACCGAAACGGTCGTCTGGTAGAGGACCTTGTCCTTGGCGACACGGCGGCAGACGTACTGGCCGGAAACCGAGTCGTCTGGTTCGTGGAAGACGAGCGTTTTTTGCGGGGTGAGCTCCACCCAGGGCGTCGACTTCCCTTGGTCACGACTGGCAGGCGCCCTCTGTTCCCTCTCCTGCCTGGTCCACAGGCTCACCCCTGGCGGTGCGGTCCATTCCAGGCGCACGGTCTCGTTCGTGGAGGGAATGGTCGCGTTCGGCGCAACCGTGCAGTTGACGGAATTGACTTCGTTGACCGCATCCCTGTACAGGAGGATGTAGGTTTGAAAGGCGTTGGCGTCTTGGCCGGACGTGGGGGATCCGGACGGATCCACATCGGCGGCGCGGGCTTCTCTGTCAGAGTTGGCCAGCAGCGCTGCCACCAGAAACGCACACAGCGTCGTCGAGACTTGCAGGGGCGTCCTCATGTTGTTCAGACGGTCATGGGTCCGCTACAGCCCCCTTTCCCTGGTCTTGGCGTGATCTCTACCTGTTGGTATAGAATATAATTATCGTTACTTTGTAATATAATTTTTGTTTTCATTACGACTATTGAGTGTCAACCGAAAGGTTAAAAAAAAAGATGGCGCCCAGGGCAACACAGTTTTCCAAATTAGTAGCAGCAGGTCGCCCAAAAAAATTATAATTGTACATTCAACCAAAAAATCTTTACAAATACATTTGTTTGATCATTATAAAGCCCGAAGGGGCAAACCCCACAAGGGCAGCGCCCGTAGGAGTATCACCCGAAAAGACAGCGCCGGATTTAGACTTGATAAGGCCCTAAGCTATTTGAGATATGGGCCCCATTATAAGTCTAGATATTCTCTGTTAGTGCCTCATTTAACAATTGCTCACTCGAACAAAACAAATTTTGCGGGGGGCCCAAGGTAGTGGGGACCCTAAGCTATAGCTTGAGTACCTCATACGTAAATCCGGCACTGCTAAAAGTTATTTAAATAAAACAAACCCTTAAAAACAAAGCTTTTGACTATAAATCCCTTATATATGAGACATAACTAACAGTATTGATTATTTTCAAACGCGACAAACATTTACAGACTGAATCTGTCTTAACTCAACTTTGCTTCATAACCCTGCGGGGGGTGGGGGTGGGGTGGGGTGGGTGGGGGGAGAGAGGAAAAGTCTGGTCACCGATCGCTTGACCGAGCTCAGAGTTACACGTAAAATGTAAACAAAAGCACGCCGGTACTTCGATGGGTCGCGTCAACGCGTCAACTCAAACTCTCACGTGGAAAAAAAACAATAACAAACCGTGAATTTGAATTACATACGTTATATAAGGATAAACTAAAAATGCATTAATTTAATTATGGTACGTTTGATCGATCTGAAACTTTGACACGATGCATTGTTAGGAAAGACGGGTCCATGTGCCACATTTCAACTCGATCGGATCACGGGAAGTGGGTCATTTTTGACTTTTGTTTTTCCGCCCGAACATGAGATGACGACAGAGACGGCGGTAAAGTTAATGTAAGGGATTTAAAATAAAACAAACCCGTAATAAAACAAACCCTTAAAAACAAAGCTTTTGACTATAAATCCCTTATATATGAGACATAACTAACAGTATTGATTATTTTCAAACGCGACAAACATTTACAGACTGAATCTGTCTTAACTCAACTTTGCTTCATAAACGTGGGGGGTCGGGGGAGAGAGAGGGGAAAAGTCTGGTCACCGATGGCTTGACCGAACTCAGCGTGACACGTAAAATGTAAACAAAAGCACGCCGGTACTTCGATGGGTCGCGTCAACGCGTGACTGAACAATCCCGTGAAGAAAAACAATAACAAACAGTGAATTTGAATTACATAGGTTATATTAGGATAAACTAAAAATGCATTAATTTAATTACGGTACGTTAGATCGATCTGAAATTTTCAAACGATGCATTCTTAGGTGAGACGGGTCCTTTTTCCAAATTTCAGCTCGATCGGATCACGGGAAGTGGGTCATTTTCGACTTTTGTTTTTCCTCCCGCCCATGAAATGACGACAGAGATGGCGGTGAAGTTAATGTAAGGGATTTAAAATAAAACTAACCCGTAATAAAACAAACCAGTAAAAACAAAGTTTTTGACTATAAATCCCTTATATATGAGACATAACTAACAGTATTGATTATTTTCAAACGCGACAAACATTTACAGACTGAATCCGTCTTAACTCAAATTTGCTTCATAACCCTTGGGGTGGGGGGTGGGAGAGGGGAAAAGTCTGGTCACCGATTGCTGGACCGAGCTCAGCGGGACACGTAAAACTTAAACAAAAGCACCCCGGTACATCGCGTCAACGCGCGAACTGAGCTTACACGTGAAAAAAACACAATAACAAACCTTGAAATTGAATTACATACCTCGTATAGAGATAAACTAAAAATGCATTAATTTAATTACGGTACGTTAGATCGATCTGAAATTTTTATACGATGCATTGTTAGGTGAGACAGGTCCGTGTGCTAAATTTCAGCTCGATGGCTTCACGGGAAATGGGTCATTTTTTACTTTTGTTTTTCCGCCCGCCCAAGACAGAGAGACAGAGATCACGACAGAGAGACAGAGACGGGGGTGAAGTTAATATAAGGGATTTAAAAAGAAGGTGCTCTGGACAAAGCTGAAAAGCGGTTCATCAAAAAAAATAAATAATAATTGCATTAAAAATTCTCCACCCAAACTTTTCTACGCCACTGACTAAAGAATGGCACTTTTTGGTTGAAATCATGGAAATTCTTAAATATATATTTGTTTAAATGATGAAATGGTTTAAGCGGATTCTCCATTTGATGGAGCAGCTTAATTGAAAGAGACGTAACAGTTACTCCTTTTTTTAATTATCGTTATCTGTACTGATGAAGGCGTTAGCCGAAAAGTTTACTTTTGTAACAATTAATTAATAAAGCTTACGTTTATTGTTTCATTACACAATCTGTTTGTGTATTTTGTATTTTGACCATGCAGCCTAAACCGATTCCATTTGAAGAGCTCAAGGGAAGAAACGGCTATGTGACATTTTTGAAATTTTTTAGTTAATCTCTGAATCTGATAGAAGATCAAAAATAGAATGCTCTGAACGAGGTTTTATGAAAAAATAATGTCTGTGACCCTATTAAAAATTAAAATATATTTAGTTATTTTATAAGAAATCTGTATAGTTTTGAACTTAAAAACTTGAATATCTCAAAAGTACAAAAATGTGACATAGCCGTTTCTTCCCTTGAGCTCTTCATTTGTTTCCAGGCCCGGGCAAGCACATGATATGTATCTGAGTCAAGACCCGGCTCTGCCTATTTTTGAAGCTCACTCAAGTCATCAATCAGTCATACATTATAAAAACATTGTATCAGAAGGCGTTTTCCATAGTGAACCTATAATGTGATATACGCATCCGGACAAGCGTTTCAGATATATGTTACAGGAATGCTCGTGGAGACGAAATCAACGAAATTTACATCGCAAACTGACCATCATCTTTGTTGGTGACCCTTAAGTTATAATCGATTTTAATCATCATTTATTTCGGTCTTCATTAATCATTATAAGTCGTCATTAACTTTTGGTCGCCATTAAGTTTTAGTCACCATTAATTTTTCGTCACCATTCCTATTAGTTGTTTAAGTATGTTTAGTCTCTTTAAAGTTAAACCCATTCACATTTAGCCTCAGTGTCATTTACATTAAAACATTCATAACTTACACTGACGGTTGAGCCCACAACACAAGCATCACGGAAAACATAGGATATTTTAACCAACAATGCTATCTACAGAAGAGATTAAAATGCATAACAAAACATCGTAGGAAATATCGATACATAACAAAAACCAATGCAGAAAAGATCGATACAGCTTTGTAGAAAATATCGTAACGCAACAAAAAAAACATAGTTGAAAAGATCGATACTGAACACAACGTAGAAACTATTGATGCATAACTAATCATTCAAGAAAGGATCGATGTTAACAAAACATGGAAGAGGTGGTCAATATAAGCAATTTAACAAACATTGTAGATGAGATTATAACAAAAAAACAAAACAATGAATAATTCATAACAGCACACTGCTTTATGACTGAACATTTTCTCTATGACAACATATTAACATGTGACAGTAAAGTGATTCACGACTGCGCATTGATACGGTCAAGTCCATTGATTTAAGAAATGCACGTGGAGATAAGATAAAATTTTACATAAGACAGCGCGTTGATATAAGATAAGTTGCTGCACATCTATAACTGAAAACACATATATATAATATATAGCAGCTTATTTGTTATGAATGCACATCGTTAAATGACAACAAAGTGTATATAGAGCAGTTCATTGATGTATGACAGCACACTGTCATATGCTTACACGTAAGTAAGAACATGACAGTGGAATGGCATAATATATTACCGTGCGTCGAAACATCAAACATCAAATGGCCAAAAAAACAAACAAAAGACTCCGTTTACTTTGTGTGCAGATTGTTAACAAGAACAGCCATCAACTAACTATCCGTAACGCCATGTATTTAGTACGTAATATGATCGGAAACGGCCCTAAATTCATACATTTAATATTTACGAGATAAGCATCACGTGGTGGGTGGTGTCTTGTCCCATGTCAAACATGCGTCATTCCCCACCCCCTCACCCTCCCATAGTCAGGCTGTCATTTACTATGGTGTCGTCTCCGCTAGCCCGACCCCCCTGCCTGGTAAGCTCATCTTGTATGCACGTTCGGAAATTAGGACCGTGGGGTTTTAATGGGGAAATCGTTCACAAAACAACGATATCCAAGAGATAACTGATTGCTTTCTTTTATTTATTTATTTTTATAATTTTTTTCTTCTTTTTTACTGTTTTTAATTCAATAATGTGATCTTACTCTCCAACCATAAATTTTCCAAAAACAAAATCTGGGTAGTTCCGTGCCGATTATTAGTAGACATCAACTGATTACATCATTATATCCATTTTTTTTAAAATAGCTCAAAAGCAAAGATTCCAAATTAAAAATTAATTAAAAATAATTATAAAACTTATACAGATAAATATTTCATAACTTTCACTTAAGTTAACTGCGGAGGAAAACTTGATACGAGCACGTCTTTTAAAATAATAATAATAATAATAATAATAATCAGGTGGAAAAAAAAAGTTAAAATATTCTTAAGACTAAGGCTAATGATTTCTTTTATTTATTGTCTTTGAGCATGATTCTCTGTGATGACGTCATTTTTTTAGGTATCACATTCTTGATGGTGCTTTAGTTCATCTTGATGTTTTATTGGAAATTTAGCAAGCAAAGAGTTGATCCCAAATGATACAACAGATCACTAACGCAAGAACAGATCCCAAATGCAAGAACAGATCTCAAGAGTAAGAACAGATTCCAACAGATCCTAAAGGCAAAAAATAGCTTATCTCAAACGCTAAACAAAATCCCGAACGCAAGCGTAGATCCAAAACGCAAGAATATATCACTAACACTGATATGTCTACTTCGTGTTTTGCTTCATTAATTAAAATAATAACGCATCATTTTTTACCCACACAAAAATTTCTTAAGACCCATTTACAGAACAATTATGGTACCGATTTCCCTACAGTTAGACGGATTTTGGCAACCCATTTCCCATGACTCCAGCACTTTTGCACGTCACCTCTTAGTTGTTGTTTTCAAGCTTTACAATGTTTAACTGATCGCCGTCTCCGGGGCTTGTATGTGACGCTACAATTATCGAAGCATACGAGAGTACGAGATTAACCTCCCCAGCTCATAGACCTCCAACAGCTCCCACTCAATACACCTCCCACCTCATACCCCTCCGACATCATACCCCTCCTAAGTCATACACCTCCCACCTCATGCCCCTCCGACATCATACCCCTCCTAAGTCATACACCTCCCACCGCATGCCCCTCCGACATCATACCCCTCGAAAGTCATACACCTCCCACCCCATACACCTCCGACATCATATACATTCCAAATCATACAACTACTCCCAAATCATACACCTCCCATCTCATACACCTCACAAATCATACACCTCACATATCATACACCTCACAACCTACACACCGCCCTCTTATGTCCTCGCATTTAAAACACCTCTTAAACCACACACCTCCCAACCCAACACCTCCCACCCCATACACCCTCTTCGCACCCCCCCCCCATCTGAATCATGTATGAAGTTTTGTGGCCAGCCTTGGGGGCCCCTGTTGTTTGATTCCTTTCTTGCTGTGAAATAAATAAACGCTAATGGCTCCCCGCCAAGGGTCGCAAGTTAAAAAATAGGCTCGTTAATTGCAGAGGCGAGGGCGCATAATGACAGCTCGGGGGCAAAGTTCAAATAGACGGGAGAATCGCAGGAGGGTGAGAAGGCCGTCTCTGTTGTGTTAGGGGAGGGTTCCCAGCCTGTTGAGGTTGGTGCTCAGCGTTGATCGGGCTGCTGGCGCCCCCCCCCCTTTTTTCAGTCAACCAAGATTCGGTCTAGTACAACGGTGGCCAAACCGCGGCTCGCGAGCCGCATGCGGCTCCTCTGTGTTCACAGAACGGCTCGCGTACAATTAATGAAAGATATGTTACAAGGATTGTTGGAAGATTTCCAAACCAGTTTTAATGACACCGAGTGCCTCATTGCGGCTCTCCACAATTTGTTAACATTTTAAAATGGCTCTCAGTTACAACAGGTCTGGCCACCCCTGGTCTAGTATAAGCCATGGTTCCAGCTCCGGGACAAGTCGAATTCATTTTATATGAGGTAACCAGATACATGTGACAGGTGTCATTGCTAAACTACGAGGTAATACTGGCAGACGGGGTTAACAACACTTCATAGATATTTAGATGGATAGCATGCAAACAGGGTATGTTATCCGTTCATAGATATTTCAAAGTTACGCAGATTGAATGGAATGGAGCCTATGTTTGTGAAACACGAGAGGAGATTATATGCGGTGGGGGATGTATATATGAGATAGGGAGATTTATGGGATTGTGATCTATATGGATGGAGAGATATATATATGTATATAATGAGATGGGGATTAATATGGGATGGAGAGATATGTGTTGGTGACATCTATGAGGTCATTTGGTATGCGATCTCGACCATGTCTGTCACTTTGACCTTACGATTTTGTACCATGAAATTAGTGTTAGGTTTATTCATTTGACTTAAAGATGAAATCTAGTGCGAAGTCGTGCTGTATAGTAGTTTGTACCCCTCGTCATTTTTTTTAAACAATGGATTTGTATTTCCTACACACTTGCTCTTTGCGTTTAAATGCTTGGCACTTCACAGTAACGGCAAGTAAAAGCCCATGCAAGGTGGCAATATACAGCTTAATAAAACTAAGTGAGGGAACATAAACGTCATAGCTAAACGTGCACAAACGAGGGTAAGGAAAACTCCCATGCAACTGCAGCAACTCGGTATTGGCCCATAAATTCTGCAATTAATTTAAAGTCGCGACGACAAACGAAGCCGCTGGATCCAATATATCAAATCCCGCACAGAGGCGTCACTGGGTTTGATGTCAGCCCGTGCGGTAGGTCATGGTGTCACCCCCTCTCAACTTACACCATAGACCTCCCCCGAGTCTGCCGGTGTCAAATAACGGGGAACATACAGAATTTTTACACTTTGGCGTCATCTCTTGTGTCATCCGGTGCGGTCCGCATCCCCCCCCTAGTGACGCTCCTGCCAATCCCTACTCCACCCCCATCCCAAATTGGCAACGTACAAAAAATTTCTTTACATAATTTTGTTCGGTCTCCATAGACGACCTTTCGGTCGCAAAGAGATAGCCGGGGCCTAAAGCAGTTGTTTCTAATGCGGGCCCTTGAGTTGTACAATGACAAATGGGCCGTGGGCTGAACATTTTAACGTACGCATACACGTATTGGGACAAGTTAGAACACCACAATAACTGCGTCTCAGCGTGTGTGGAAAGTGATTGTAATCAGTGGGTTCGATGTTATCAGGTGGGCGCCGTGACATCAGAAAGTGTCTGCTCTTATCTGTGAAGCTTGGCGAGAGTTCGTGATTGAAAGGTAGAGGAATAAAATTTCGTGTAGTTGGCGGAAAGGGGGGGGGGTAAAATAAATTACCGGTAACAAAAGAAAAATCAAGAGGCGAACTTCGATTTCCCTCAAAGATTTTCGAGGTATCGCTAATTGTGTTGGAGATGGGTTTGACTATACCGCTGCCCAGTGCTGGATTTACCTGTTTGCTAAACAAGCTATAGCTTAGACCGCCTTCTTTGGAGGCCCTTGTGGAATTTTTAAAAAATATTTAGCACTGACGTAGAATATCTGAACTTCAAAAGGGCCCCCCATATCCCAAATAGCTTGGGGCCCCATCAAGTCTAAATCCGGCCCTGCCACTGCTCGTAATTTTGAGAAGAGGCATGGATTTCGTTTACATTTATTTTAATTTGATTTGAATCAGTGTTCTCTTTATGCCACGTGTTGAATCTTATTTAATTAGGTTGTGGCGTCATCCCTCCCCTCATCGTTCTCTCACTCCTCTCATCTTAAACTGTCAGTTAATGTTCCCCCACCCCCCACCCCTATTTTTCACCCACCCATCAACACAGACAAAAACACTATAAAATAAAATTTCCAAAGAATGATATAAAATTAATAATAGAGGGCCCCGTGACCTGTAAGAAAATACGTCATACAATCATCAACATCTAAGCACGATACCAAACTAAATGCATTTGCTGAAACTCAGCGTTTTAATACTACTAGTAATTACTACGTTGTTACGTTCACTGGTTTCTCGGGACGTAGAATAATCCGGTCTGGATTTATCACAACAAAATCATGACCATTTCATTGTATGAAATAAGACTTGAAGTGAAATAATGGGGGCTAAACATGTTGGGACAGGGTCTTCAAGTAATTCAACTCTCATGAGAGTAAAAAAACTAAATGACACTAGAGACACTAAAATAACAGGGGCGTTCAAACTTTTTGCATGGCGTGCAATATTCCTTGAAGTAAAGATATTCGCGGGCCGGATTAAAATAATGTTATAAAAATGACATAGGCTCAGAAGTTTTTATAGCAAAATTTTAACGTGAAAGGTGAAACTGTGATCTTGAATGCAGTAAATAGGTGAGGTCAGGCTCAATTCCACTGGTTTTAATACGTATACTATTACGTATGTGAGAGTCACTTATTCTCGTCCTCACACGGATCTTGTTAAAATTCATAACTGAAAATGTCTGCTCGAAGAAGTATGTCGAGCCAAACAAGCTGAGCATTTAGTTGGCAAATGTACGATTCTCTTTGAATCCCTCTTTATCCAGCTGACTGTAAAAGTCAATAAGAGAAAGCTGTTGTTGTGTCTGTTGTGACATTCAGCATCACTCTGCTACTTAATTAGTTCCAGTTGCAGATGGCCTGGAGCATCATCAGGGTCAACAGAGAAAGGTAAAGAAAAACTTATGATTTCATTTTCAATAGTTGCAAATTCCTTAAAGAGTCTTTGAAATTCATCAGCTAGGGATGTGATATCTGCAACATACTTCTGTATTTGCTCATTGAAGCTCCATTCTGTAAAACGTGTCATGTTTTCCTTTAGTTAGGGGAAATGTGTGGTATAAAGCTGCATTTGAGACAGTAGTTGCCTTTGAAAAAGTTGAAGCTTGTTCCCAAAGGCCTTGATATGTGAATATAATTGGCTTACCACTGCATTGTGCCCTTGAAGATTTGTGTTAAGAACGTTTAGATGTCTTGTCACATCAACTAAAAATGCAAAATCAGCCAGCCACGCAGGATCAGATAGTTCTGGAATTAGTTAATCCTTATTTTTCTATGAAATGTCCCAATTTATTTTTAAGTGTGCAGAAGCGCGGAAGTGTTGTTCCCCAACTGAGCCATCTTACATCTTTGAGATACACACCATCTTCGTATTCTCCTTGGGTGTCAAGAAGAAACTGATTAAACTGGCAGTGAAACAAAAGCTATAAACTCCATTAGCTCTAAAGCCCTATCACTTGCTTAAGGAAAAGATCACGTCTAAAGTGTTTGGCACAAAAAACTTGTTGTTGAATGATACAGTGAAGTTTAAAATCTTTTCCAGCGTCTTAATTTGCTGATTTTGTTACAGAAAAGTTTTGGTAGTTAACTGTGCTCACCAGTCATGGCAGACGCACCATCATTAATAAATACAGAGATTGTTTTCTTGGCAATTTAACGTCATTAATAGCAGAACAAACAGAAGCAACTAAATGTGTTCCCTTTGTTTGATCTTTAAGACTTAAAGTCTGGTAATTGGTTAACAATAAAATGTTATCGATTTTCGCCACCCTTTGAGATACTCAAAACAGTACAAAATTTCGAGTTTTAAAAATAAATATAATGTTGCTACAGATATAATACGTCCGTCAATTAGTTATTTAAGATGAGGCCGCGGGCCAGTTAAAATTGCTTCGTGGGCCGGTCTTGGCCCGCGGGCCGGACTTTGGGCACCCCTGCACTAAATGCTTGTAACTTTGCTCTGTGCTATAAAAGGTGACTGAAGGGTAAATACCTGATCGAGTGAAAACCTAGCGTCTGTACACGTTGTTTTTTTTAAACTCACGAAAAGGTCACAGGAGGCACACACAATATCGTAAACTAAGTCTACAAACATGCAGGTCTGATCAAAGCTAAATATAGAACACGTGGTGGTCTATTCCTACTCTCTAAGCCTGCAAGAACAGGAGAATGGAAACACGCAGTCATCAGATCCATCTTCAAAGCTTTTTTCTTTCTTTTTTTTTAAACTTTCTCTTTATTTTTTGGCGCTCACCTCACGTGTACACAATACAGAAGTGAAAACCATCACGCACCGAGCACGCACAAATGACACATTATGAATGAACGTGTAGATGGATTTCTTTGCACCTGCTCGGTTGAAGAAGGGGGCGCGCATAAGAAATGAAAACTTTTTTTTTAAAGGTCAAGGTTCTGAAACTATGACGGAGGGAAACCTTGTCTCCATGGCTTGCTTGCGTTTAGTGGTCGTGAGGTTTACGTTAGACAAGGGTCTTTGTTTCACGGATCCTGGAGACTTTGTTATTGATGAGATGTGGGGATCAAACCACCGGGTCAGGCCAACTTGGCACGGGGTCGTGAGGTTATAAATAACATCAGACGCGCGGGGGGCCAGACCGAAGAAGTATTTTAAGCAGACCTGTTGAGAAGACTGTGGCCCTTACTTCTTGACCTCTAAAGATTGGAATTCTCTATTTTTACACCCAAATAAAAATGATGAGATAAAGAAAGGAACCCAACTGATGATCATTCAGACCCAGTGGCCAATCGTCCATGTGATCTTCTGAGGCGACAGTGAAGAACTCGCTCTCAACAGCTGGTCTTCGTTGGTATGTTAGTAGGGTGTTGGTGTAGTGATTGCGGTCTGGTGTTTTTAGTGGGTACGTTAGGCTAAGTCTTCAACTGCCGGGCGGTGAAAGAAGTGACGTGTTATTGTCTTAGTACTTCCGTTTTATCCGGCTTTTTGCGGTTTAGAGAGTTTAGACGTAAATTAAATTTAATGTGTCCTGTGTTCGAGGGTTAATATTATATTATGCATGACCTGAAGTTGTCTTTGGTTAAATGATGTGTTAAATCTGTGGTTTGTTGGGGCTGCGCATTTTCTAAAATAACACGCTTTCCTGTTGAGTCCTAAACCCATTAACTCTTCTCCTAGTTACATTATCTAGTAACTTCTGTTCAGCGATGACGTATGTTTGGCATTTCATTGGATGCTCCCTATCAATGTTCCCTTTAAGGTGCGCGGCTGCGCGGCCGCGCAGCTGTCTGGAAGATGCCGCGCAGCAGTTTTGGGTTACCGCGCAGCAAAATTCAACAGGTGGGGGGAATTAGAATGTCTGCGCTTTTTCCAGAAAATTTAGTAGTGACTTTATTTCTTATTCTACCTCGGACTCGGCCGTAGCTGTTGTTCTCCTATCTCTCACACACAGTAAACAGAATAACAACATTATTCAACTCTTTCATCTAACGCTAATACAGGAAAAATATCAAAGACTCACTTAAATAAATAAAAATGATTGACATTTGTGACTAGCCTTGAAGCAGAACAAAGACTCTGATGTCACGAACAAGCCGGGATGATTTTTAATTAAACAGAATTAATGTTTGAAAAATTAATTACGCATACGACGTATATATACACCATAAACTTCGGCTGATGTGTTTATTTGTAGGAATTGAAGTTTAATATTACTGTTAACCAGTTACGATTTAACAAGACCATGCCATGCTATTAGGATAAACTATAGTGTCCTATAGTAACATTGGTACAGGGTATAGTACGGTATGAGGTGTTAGCCTCCCAATCTATTATTATGTTTACTTGACTAAACAAACATTTAAGTAACGCTTCCAACTGAGTATTGTTTGTAAGAAAAACAATGGGAGTTCTGTTGGGGTGAAAGGAGTGTTTTGAAATAACAACTAAGTTAGCCTTGGACACTTGAAGCAAGATTTATTTAGAGGACACCGTATGAAGTCAGATGGCTTTCACGGCACTTTGCTTTACATGCATTGTTGAGAAACATACAAGTACTGACTGAATACTGCGAAGAGCAGGTACGCTTGTATAATGACCGAGTTAATAAATAGTGTTTAAAGAAGCACAGAGACCCACAGTTTCGAACTGTTCTTAGTGTCATTGGTGAACTAGTTGGAGAACTTGCCGAATTTAGCAATCTGTTACAAAGGGAAAAATCTAACGAACATCGAGACATACCAACTTGTAAAAGGAAGAGTCAATTACCTAAGAGGACAGCACCATGGTGAAACTGTTCATTGGTCTGCAGATGTTGCTAAAATGCTTTCAGGCTGTTAGGATGAAAACATAAATCCCACCCTCAAATTCGTTGAATGTCTGTGTTTGCACATGGACTCTCGTTTTACTGAAAGCGATTTGCTGCAATGTCGAATATTTGAGATGTCAGCTTTAGTCAACACGTCAAATTTTAATTATGGACAAGCAGAACTTGGTGGACTATACTTTCTAGATACAAGAAATTTCTTTAAAAGCTATGAAGACATTTTGCCGAAACTTATGGATCAGTATCGTAATTTAAGAGTTGTGCTTGCAGAACAAAAGAAATGTGGGTTGATGAGACTTTCGACGAGGTGATTCAGTTTGTCATGACTGAGGAACAATTCAGTTTGTCATGACTGAGGAACAATTCAGTTTGTCATGACTGAGGAACAATTCAGTTTGTCATGACTGGGGAACAATTCAGTTTGTCATGACTGGGGAACAATTCAGTTTGTCATGACTGAGGAACAATTCAGTTTGTCATGACTGAGGAACAATTCAGTTTGTCATGACTGAGGAACAATTCAGTTTGTCATGACTGAGGAACAATTCAGTTTGTCATGACTGAGGAACAATTCAGTTTGTCATGACTGAGGAACAATTCAGTTTGTCATGACTGAGGAACAATTCAGTTTGTCATGACTGGGGAACAATTCAGTTTGTCATGACTGGGGAACAATTCAGTTTGTCATGACTGAGGAACAATTCAGTTTGTCATGACTGGGGAACAATTCAGTTTGTCATGACTGAGTAACAATTCAGCGACATTGCCATCCTGTTGTATATTTGTGCTACATTCTTGCATCGAGCGCTGATTGCGAACGTGTATTCAGCCTAATGAATTCTATAAAAGTACAATCTAGAAATAGATTGGAGTAGTTACATTTAAACATGCTTATGATGATTAAATCTTGTCAGAAAGATGGACATCAGATCAACCTTGACGAAGTCTATAAAAGATGGATCTCATAGAAAGACAGACGCCAGAGTGCCTCCAGAATATATTAGCGGCATATGGCTATGTTGGCATTTGGTTGCTTTATACATGATAAATACCGTTCAACAGGAACATTTCTAATGCTTGTTTATTTAATTAAAATCTACTATATTATTTTGATGAAAGTTTTTGTCACATAAAGTATATCGGTCCAGTGGATGCATGTATTATTGGGGGATGTCAAAAAATTTGCACACACAAAATGTTACACTGTGAAAATTTGCACACGCGTTTTTTATTTTGCACAACAACCGGCAAACCTTAGAGGGGACATTGCTCCCTATTTGTCTAATTTGTATAATATTTGTTTGCCTAGAGCAGGGGTGTCCAAATTTTTTGCATGGCGGGCCAAATTCCTTGAAATAAAGACCCTCGCGGGCCGGATTAAAATTATATAAAAATGACATAAGTTGAGAAGTTTTTATAACAAAATTTTAATGTGAAGGGTGAAACTGAGATCTTGAATGCAGTAAATAGTTGAGGTCAGGCTCAATGCCACTGGTTTTGATACGTATGATATCACGTAGGTGAGAGTCACTTATTGTCGTCCTCACACGGTTCTTGTTAAAATTCATCACTGAAAATGTCTGCTCACACAAGTATGTCGAGCCAAACAAGCTGAGCTTTTTCTTAGCAAATGTTCGAATCTCTTTTAATCTCTCTTTATCCAGCTGTCGGTAAGAGAAAGCTGTTGTTGTCTGCTGCGAATTTCGTTATCACTATGCAACTCAATGAGAGAAAGGTGAAAAAAATAACATGATGTCCTTTTCAATAGTTGCAAAGTCCTGAAAGCGTCTTCGAAATTCATCAGCCAGGGATGTGATATCTGCAACATACCTCTGCATTTGCTCATTGAAGCTTCTTTCAGGGAAACTTGTCATGATTTCCTGTAGTGCGGGGAAATGTGTGGTATTAGGCTGCATTTGAGACAGCTGCCTTTGAAAAAGTTGCAGCTTGTTCCCAAATGCCTTGATATGTGAATATAATTGGCTTACCACTGTACCACTGCATTTTGACCTTGAAGATTTGTGTTAAGTACGTTTAGATGTCTTGTCATATCAACTAAAAATGCTAAATCTGCCAGCCAAACAGTATCAGATAATTTTAGCATTGGTTGTCCCTTATCTTCCATGAATTGCCCAATTTCTTTTTTTAAATGCGTAGAAGCGCTGAAGCACTGTTCCCCGACTGAGCCACCTTACATCATAGTGATACACAACATCTCCGTATTCTCCCTGGATGTCAAGAAGAAACTGCTGAAACTGGCGGTGAAACAGGCTTTAGAGCGAATAGAGTTTATAGCTTTTATTACTGGCTTAATGACATGATCACATCTAAGGCGTTTGGCACAAAAAACGTGTTGGTGATTGATACAGTGAAGTTTAATAGCTTTGCCACCCTCCTCACTGACTTTTTTGCAGACAATTGATGCAAGTCCACTATGCTCACCAATCATGGCAAGTGCACCATCAGTAATAATTCCATATATTAGTTTCCAAGGTAGTTTAATGTCATTAACAGCAGAACAAACAGAAGTAAATCAGTCTTTTCCCCTTGTTTGGTATTTAAGACTCTGAAGGTCCAGTAATTCTTCACTCACACACATGCCATCATTAACTCCTCTAAAAAAATAAGAATTTGCGCAGTGTGAGATGCATCAGTGCTTTCACCACAGGCTATCGAAAAAAGTCAAAATTTTCAGCTTTTGTCTCTATTTGTCTCTTAATGTCAGCTGAGACTTCTTCAATTCTGCGAGCCAAAGTGTTGCGTGACAGGCAACATGGAATCCCCATGTCAATGAAGTTATTAAAAAATCAAACAAAACCTTAGGCTTTATAAAAAGAAACTTTAACAAATGTAATAGAGATATAAAACTAAAATGCTACCTCACTTTGGTGAGACCTGTACTAGAATATGCATCTTCTGTATGGGACACATCCACCAAAGAAAACATTGATAAACTAGAACAAATTCAAAAAAGAGCTGCCAGATTCATTACTGGAGAATATTCGAAACTGACAAGAATAACACCATTAGTTAAAGCATTAAACCTTGAAACACTAGAGGATAGTAGAACCAAGAACAAAGTAGTAATCATACATAAAGCAATTAATTCTAATTTAGAAATACAAGACAAAGATAACTTAATACAACCCTCAGATAGACATAAGGATAAAAACACCTTTCTTATTCCGTATGCAAGAACAAACACATACAAGTTTTCCTTCTTCCCGTCCGGAATTCGGGCGTGGAATGGGTTGCCTGAAGAATCCAAGAAAACCAACACTTTATCAACATTTAAATCTCTAATAAAAATGCAGGACTAAACACAAACCATAGATAAGCTTAGGACGCAATAATCTTCTGTATAGAAGGAGCGTCTATAAACAGATAAGATAAGATAAGATAAGATATAAGGCAAACATTGGCAAACTCATGCTTTTTATCGGGACAGATATTTTCAACAATTTTCATCAAGCATTTATTTACAAACTTGCCATCAGTGAATAGCTTGCTGTGTTTCTCTATCAGTTTTGCTACCTCATAACTTGCCTTCATCGGGTTTTAAAACAACCAATTTCCACGTTGTTTAAAAAAAAATAATAATGACAGATTTTCGCCATCATTTGACATACTCGAAACAGCACACAATTTCTACTTTTCTAATAAATATGCTATCTTTACAGAAATAATACGTCAGTTAATTAATTATTTCAGATGAGGCCGCGGGCCAGTTAAAATGTCTTCGCGGGCCGGTTTTGGCCCGCGGGCCGGACTTTGGACATTCCTGGCCTAGCGTATTGCTGTGTCCTTGTATTCTTTGTAGTGTCACCTTCACTGCATAAAATTTCAAATAAATATTTTGTCTTCATAGATCTAGTGTTAGTGTAGTGAGATCTCAATGCTCAGCTAACTGAAGCTTATTGATTCGCAATCGAAGATGATGACGATAGTACTTTCTTACCGTGGATAAAAAAGGTAAGGATTGAAGATAAGTGGTATAAGACAAACGCTACTGCGTCATATTTACTGCAGATTTCCGGGGGGTGTTGGAGGGCAAGACTGAGTTCGTCATATGATCTGTCTGTGTATTCTATTTGTCAACAATAGTTTGCATGTCTGCAGTGGCGTAGCGAGGGGGGGCAGGGGGGGGACATATGTCCCCGGGCGCCACGTTAGGGGGCGCCAAAATGAGTATTAAAACTCATTACTTAATTTTATTTTGATGTAAACTATTGTATCCCAAATACGTTTGCAAGATTGAATTTTGGAGCTCCGAAAATATCTTCATTACAAACCAGTTGGCAAACATGATTTAGGCGCCCTTATTGTGCGTTAAGGGGCGCATTCTACTCATAAATAAATGACACATCAACAATGAAGAATTGCTGATGGCGTTTAAAAAAAATTGTGAGTTGCTGGGAGTGAGACTAGGGGACTAGTAAGAGGCAAAGGCGATTCTATTAATGGAACAGACAGAGACGACACTAAAAGCAACCAAAATGACCAAGACAAGAAAAAGGAGGGTCTTAAAGCAGTGGTTCTCAACCTGTGGTCTGCGGAGCACTAATGGTCCGCGAAGATGTGCCTGGTGGTCCGCGAGCAAAGCATGAAATTTACGCACTGTATGATTCATCAAGAAAGACTAGCAAGTAAAACGCAGACTTAAAATATATTTTTGATCTGGCCTAAATAGTTTTTAAATTTTATCAAGGCTCGTCTATTAAATTCTGTCTCCTAGATTTCTTATGTTCGAATATGAATCTTGAACATTAACAGTTACTGATGTAAACTGAAGTTCGCTGGTTATCAGACTGTTTGAATAACTGAACCATAGCTTATGGGTTGCTGTCCAGGCTTATTTGGCTGAAGCTTTTGAAGAACTCAATAAACTTAATTCAACTCGGCAAGGAAAGCAGACACATTATATTACTCTCAGAGACAAAGTGTCTGCTTTTATGAAAAATCTTGATCTTTGGAAAAGAAGGTTATTTCAAAGTACCTTTGAGATGTTTGATCAATTGCACGAAACCACCGAGAAACCAGAAAATGCTGAAATAAATAAACAAACTGTTGATAATTTTGATTTCTGGTCATATTCAATCAATGCAGAACCAATTTAAATTCTACTTTTGTGATTTTTAACGTTCAGTGGGTTTTTGTGGGATTCCAGACCTAATCTCGCACACATTCACTCATCAAATAAAAAATACCAACATCGTAATTAAACCAATTCATTGAACTGACTAGCGATACCACTTTGAATATGTTGCATCAGAAAGTGGGCTTAATGAAATTTTGATTACTCCTAACTGTCTCAGCTAGCTTTTAAAATACGTTTACCCTTTGCAACTTTGCTTACAATAAAAACAAAACATCGTCGTTCGTACTAAATAAACTAATATGGCAGTCTTTGTAAATACAAACTACTGTTTATGACTTAATTTTTTATAAATTTTTATTGTAAGCAAGTAGAAATTAAATAAGAAGACTATGATACTAATATAAATGACATTTATTCGTTACAAAAGAAAGCCATTACAATATTGTTTTTGGAGCACGCAAATCGTAGCATATTAGTATAGTTTTACTAAGTAACATGTATATTACTTATAGCTAGCTATATACACAGTATAATTATATCTAACTTTCCATCACGGCAGTAGCACGATTTTTAGTAGTGGTCCATAGCTAAGACACACATTTTTCAAGCGGTTATTGAATCTCAAAAGGTTGAGAACCACTGGCTTACAGAATGGTTAATTCGCGTCTCTTTGCTGCATGCTGTGACTCTTTTAAAAAAAAACTATTTCCCCAATCCCTCTGTGGAGGGAGTAAAGTGGGAGAGAGGAGGGAAGGTCTCTCCTCTCACGGGCTTCAATCGGTATGTCAGAGCAAGTTGGATTCCTTTCATATGAAACAGCAGACACCGCCTCTTTTTCCTGTCTCTCTGTGATCAAACTTGTTGGTCAATATGATCCACTGTTAGATAAACACCTACAACATGCCCGAGATAATCCAGGTTCAGTATCTTATTTATCACCGGAAAACCAAAATCAATTTATCCACCTACTTGCATCGACTGTAAGGAATCAACTGTTGAGTGAAATCATAAAAAAAACAAGTACTACGTTATCTAACTTGACTCAACATTCGATCTAGGAGACTGGGAACAGTTTTCTCAAGTCATCAGATTTGTTTATGTTGATTTTCAAACTAGAAAAGTAACCATCAAAGAGTCATTTTTAGGTTTTGTACAGATACATTCCAAAGACGCAGCAAACCTGCTTGAAAGAGTTATCGTAGAAAAACTGGAATCTAATAGCATACCACTAACCAACTGTCGGTCACGATGTTATGAAAATGCTGCTGTAATGACTGGGCATGTATACGGCCTTCAAAAGCGAACAGGGCATATCACAGGGCATTGTGCATCAACTGTGACAACCACAGCTTAAACTTAGTAAGAGTGCACTCAGCTAAACAGGATCCAGTTACTATCACGTTTTTTTTAAAACAGTTGAACGTATAAATTTTTGTTTTCTCTCGTACAACAACTCGTTGGGAATAATTAAAAAGAGTTGTGCCAATCAGAGGGAGTCTGAAACACGTTGGAGTGCACGATCAGAAGCTGTTAAAGCTATTTATGAGGACTAGATAAACTGGTAGGGCGGTTGTAAAAATTATTAGAACATACAAATATGACGCCTGACACTAGATGTGATGCAGAAGCTTTGCTGGTAGGTATATTAAACTTTAACTTCCTATCTTTTTTACATTTCTGGTACAGCATACTTGGGGAAATTGATTGGGGTCCAGAAACAGTTGCAGAATCCTACTGTGAATTTCAAGGAAGCAGCATCTGATCTTGAATCGCTTGAGTCATAAATTGTCTACATTCGTGATAATTTGAGCCAGGTTGCGGTAGACAATGGAAATAAGAAAAACCCGTAAAAAACCAAGTTTTTGACTATAAATCCTTTATGTACGAGAAGTAATTAAAAGAATGTTCATTATAATACGCAGCGCCAGACCATCCAGAGATACAAAATTGCAGTTGTGTCGTAAAACGTGTTTAATATAATGCGCACCGATCAGGAATATGTTTATAAAAAGAGCTGTCAATAAAATACGCACCTTATTGCGCGACAGAAAGGTTGTTCAATATAATACGCACCTTGACGCTCTATCTCAAAAAATAGCATGATACATAGGAATAAATAAAATAATCTAAAAATTCAAAAATTTAATTACGGTACATGCGATCGATCTGAAATTTTGATACATTGTTTTTATCATCGGTACGAAACTGCCTGCAAAATTTCAGCTCGCTATCTTGCGAGCAAGTGGGTTAAAAATCGATCAAAAGTTTTGGCGACAAGCAAGCAAGCAAGCAAGGTCCGCCGCAGACACCACGAGTTAATATAAAGGATTTAAAAAAAGATACGCAACTTTGGGAATCGAGGTTGACAGAATGATTAAACGACATCGGAGGATGCCTGGAGAATTAACAAGTGATACAAGACTTTCTGCAGAAGAAGAAATTTCACGTGATATGAACAGCGTAATTGATAGACTCCAAAAAGAAATATCTAAACGGTTTTCACGTCTAAAAACCTAAACAACTAATTTGGATTTTTACTAGACGTAAAAACTCTTCTTGCTGAGACAAAAGTCGATACACTTCATTAAAATTGCTTAGATTTTGCTAACTTCGACGACACTGACGTAACTGGTCACTAATTGTGCACAGAAACCGGAGACTGAAAAATGCTGCTCAGTAACCGGGATGAAGTTCTACCGGAAACTCCTTTGTATCTTCTTGGTTTTATTGTTTCATATGGAGATGACGTATTTCCGAATCTGCGCATTTCACTTCAAATACTTCTGACAATTGCTGTTTCAAATGAAACTGTGAGTGGTCCTTCAGCAAACTGAAGCTTATTTTGTCTTATTTACGTGCTTCAATGGGACAAGATCGTATGAGTTATCTTGCACTCCTTTGCATCGAAAGAGAAACACTTGAGAGTATTAATTTTGACAACGTGATTAAGGAGTTTGCGCCATTCAAATCAAGGAGGATCAATTTTTTGTAGACTATGTCTATTCGAGTCATGTATAATTAATAGCTTTTTTTTTCAAATAAATTTTTTACAACCGTATAGAGAAATATTAGTCTGTATTCTATTTCATTAAAATACCAAATGCTTCGAAAATGAACCATATAAGCAGTAAACTTTCATTTGCTCAGTGAGCCCCCAGAATCTTTCGGACCGACAAGGGGCGCATATTTTGTGTCATGTCCCCGGGCGCACATCACCCTAGCTACGCCACTGCATGTCTGCCTCCTTTGAAAGCTGAACCATATGCGTATATAAATAGATTATATCCTCTTCGTAGCATCCTACGGGGTTTTCCCCGCTGGTGGTATTATTATTGTCTGTAATGGGGGGCTCAGTACGCGTGATGTTGCAAAGAGGAGCTGGAGGGCCCCAATGCTGACTGAATGGTTAAAAACTATTTTGATGTAGCAGAGGTCATTACAGGACCTCCCTCCCACATGTCTGTGGTTCTAAATATTTGTTGTATCGGGGCGTTGAGACGACAAAAGCAGCAACACAAAGCAGATGTGATGTAATCCCGAATAAAGTCTCCTGGTATCCGGGATGATCATCGATGATGTTCTTCTACCGATCTCATCTGGCTCTACCTGCCAACTGACCGCTGTCATAATTTGTATGCCCGGGTCATTTTCTAAAACTGGAGCGCCTTAAACAACGTACAGATGCATCGCCTGGACTCCTTCAACAGTGCTCCCTCAAGCTTTCTTTCTTCGACTGGCCTCCTACAGCTGACGTCCTCCGACAATTGTGTCCCCAACCTCTAGCTTACATCTGTAGTCCCCGTGACTCGACCAAATGACCCCCCTCAACTGTTTCACAACCTCTAGCTTACATCTGTAGTCCCCGTGACTCGACCAAATGACCCCCCTCAACTGTTTCACAACCTTCAACTTACATCTGTAGTCCCCGTGACTCGACCAAATGACCCCCCTCAACTGCTTCACAACCTCTAGCTTACATCTGTAGTCCCCGTGACTCGACCAAATGACCCCCCTCAACTGCTTCACAACCTTCAGCTTACATCTGTAGTCCCCGTGACTCGACCAAATGACCCCCCTCAACTGTTTCACAACCTCTAGCTTACATCTGTAGTCCCCGTGACTCGACCAAATGACCCCCCTCAACTGCTTCACAACCTCTAGCTTACATCTGTAGTCCTACTGACTCGACCAATTGACCCCCCTCAACTGTTTCACAACCTTCAACTTACATCTGTAGTCCCCGTGACTCGACCAAATGACCCCCCCTCAACTGCTTCACAACCTCTAGCTTACATCTGTAGTCCCCGTGACTCGACCAAATGACCCCCCTCAACTGTTTCACAACCTTCAGCTTACATCTGTAGTCCCCGTGACTCGACCAAATGACCCCCCTGAACTGCTTCACAACCTCTAGCTTACATCTGTAGTCCCCGTGACTCGACCAAATGACCCCCCTCAACTGTTTCACAACCTTCAGCTTACATCTGTAGTCCCCGTGACTCGACCAAATGACCCACCTCAACTGTTTCACAACCTTCAGCTTACATCTGTAGTCCCCGTGACTCGACCAAATGACCCCCCTCAACTGTTTCACAACCTCTAGCTTACATCTGTAGTCCCCGTGACTCGACCAAATGACCCCCCTGAACTGCTTCACAACCTCTAGCTTACATCTGTAGTCCCCGTGACTCGACCAAATGACCCCCCTCAACTGTTTCACAACCTTCAGCTTACATCTGTAGTCTCCGTGACTCGACCAAATGACCCCCTCAACTGTTTCACAACCTTCAGCTTACATCTGTAGTCCCCGTGACTCGACCAAATGACCCCCTCAACTGTTTCACAAGGTCTAGCTTACATCTGTAGTCCCCTCGACACAACAAGCTGCCTAACACTCGTGTCCCATTGTTATCTATTTCTTGCATGCATGTGACAACATCCTAGCGATCTTATCCTTAACCCCGGTCGCCAATTCCATTTCTCTATATCACACTTATTAACAACTCTTAAGTTGGTACTAGGGTTTTTGTACAAGTATCATGCTTAAATAACCTAACAGAAAAGTTATTCGTTTACCATGAAGCCTGCTCCAAAACTCATCAATCTAAGTTATTCATGGTACCGTTTCCCATAGTGTACCATAGTAATCACCTGATGTTCATTTGGACTTGGATGCTCCCACTTCCCCCCGTATTATCACACACACACAAAAATTTAACACCCCCCCCCCATGCCTACTGAATAAAGTTGTCCCATGTCTGAGCAACCATTTTCCCCTCTTTCCCTGGTCATCAGTGACAAATATTTCAGTTCATCGCTTACATATATTTTTATATTAACCGCTTGTGAACATTGGTTTGTTGATAGGTCTTGGGGTACCATTGCCAAGTCTCCCATGTCTTTTTGTATTGAAGGTGGTGTTTTTCTTTGATTTGAAGTTTGAATTTAGCATTGATTTCAGTTCGGTTCCATCTTTCTGGGCTCAATTCTCCAACCATTTTGGTTACTTGTTTTCACTCAGGTAGCTGGAATCTCTGTAACCAAGGATCTCGACAATTTCTGCCTTGCTTCTAAGATTGAGTGGCTCACGATGAGTATGTGTTTCCTAATGCATGTACCGCTGGGTGGCAGATATTAGATGAAGCGCACGGCCCGGCTTTACTTATCCATTGACATTCCTGTAACCGTCGTTTTCCGTGAACCACTGGTGCAGAGCGGTCACGCCACTGTTTGACAAGTTAAGCTGTAATGTCAAGATTTAATTTTGGTTGATAAACCGCCTTATCTAACTTGCAGCCTACACACGGTGAGTTGTCTGTATAAATAATATGTTAAAGAAATTTATTTTCATTTTTGTTCCTCCTTAATAGGATGTTGTTTTTTTTTAAAGACTGTATTTCATGGGAATAATACGGGTTATGTGCCAATGATCCCTTTAAGCTGCGTGGGTGCGCGGTCGCGCAGATATTTGACAGACGCCGCGCAGCAGTTTGGAATTACCGCGCAGCAAATTTGCTAAAATATTGCACAAAATATGGATGCTGAGCAACTTTGCACACGAGTTTTATGACTTTGCACACGGACCAACGAACCTTAGAAAGAACATTGGCTGTGTTACCAACGAACCTTAGAGGGAACATTGGCTGTCTTACCAACGAACCTTAGAGGGAACATTGGCTGTGTTTTGTTGCTCTAAGACTCAAAGATAATTAAACATGTAACTTTTCTTTTTTTTTGGGGGGGGGCACGCCGCTGCTACAGTTAGTCAGACTTTTGCCCCTCGTTTTTTTGTATACTTTCGGGTGCTGCCCTTGAATTGATGGCTCTATAATAAACAAATAAATTTATATATTTGTGTGAAGTGCGATACAAGCAAACGTCAATTCTATAGTTAAAAACTCAAAGTATTAATTTCGCATCGGCCCTGGGAGAAATACGGTCACCTTGTTTTCTCTTCATTGACAACTTTTTTTTCCTTTTTTTTTAAAGATAAAAGATAATGAGGTGAATAGGAAACGAGGAACAATGCATGACGAATGACTTGGGGTTGAGAAAGGTTGAAACTGACGCTACACTCCCGCAAAACAAACCGGAAGGAAATTTGGGTGTGGACGAAGATAATTTGAATAGTTTGTTTTCATCGAGGAGAAGGAATACGATCATTGGAAAGTGGAAGAGGGGGGGGGGAGAGCTCTAATATTTAATTCATGTTTAACCTTATCTATGTGAGGTGCGCCGTTTTCGGGTCGTGGAATTGGTTGGTGGCATCCATCCAGTATCCACCGTGTGTTTGTTGGGGGGGGGGAGGGCACCGTCATGTATCGACAGAACCGTATTGCATAGACAGAGGCACTGTCAGGTATATCGTGAGCACCGTCGTGCAATTGTAATACCGTCTTGTTTTTTTGGGGACTTCGTCATGCATTTTGGTCACTGTCTTTGTATTAGGGTCACCGTATTTTAGTGGTGACCCCCTCCCGTATTAGTGCCACCGACGTGTATTGGGAGCACCGTCACTAATTCAGGGCCGTTCTATGCTTGAGATAAAGGGGGCACAGCCTCGGCTTCCAAAATTTGAGTGGTGGGGGTGTGGTGGGGGGGGGAGTAATCTAAGACGTAATCATTAATTCAAAGCTATTTCAATAAATATGTATGGAGGTTGGGACAGATAAATTTGTTTGGTTCACACGCCTGTGTGAGTGTTAACGGCAAACGGGGTTTTTTTTTGGTGTGAATGTGTGTGTGTGTGGGTGGGGGGGGGGAAGGGCATCATGACATTCGAATCGTCCCTGACATTTGCAAATAATATCTATCAACGCTGACAAATGAATTGCTTAAATATGTGTCCTTGACCCTTGACATCACAAATCACGACAAAACTGAATGTAAATTTGAAGGTTCGAAGTTCGACCAATAATTTCGTAAGTGACCCAAATCCCTGGACTCTAGACGAACTGCGACGTTTGATTTAGAGGTAGGTGAAAACAACATTTTTTTGTTTCTGTCGAGTCCACTAACTACTTTATAAGACGCTGTCGAGGAGAAGCTCATAATTTACCTGCCTGTCACACGTCTGTTATGCCAATGGCCTGGCACGGACTTTGAAAAGGAACAATAACAATAGAAAGTGTGTGTGTGTGTATGGGGGTATACAGTAGCGTAACTACGGCTTGGCATTGGGGCAGTTGCCAAGGGCGCCGGCCTGCGCCAGTTGCCAAGGGCGCCGGCCTGCGCTAGTTCAAAAGGGTGCCGCTAAATCTCTAATTTTTTTAATTTGTATTTAAATTTAGGGCGCCAAAAATAAATTAGCCAAGGGCGTCAAAAACCCAGTTACGCCTCTGGGGGTATACTTTTTTTTTAAAAATTGAACCCCAGACCAAGATCACCTCGAGTCCATAAGAGGAACCGGAAGGAGAAGAATGAATATATTGGAGGCTTTTGCCCGGGTCAACGTATCTCAAGATCAAACCGCGACAATGGCCTTCACCGAGCGTGGACGGAAAGCCCTTGGCGGTTAATGACAGATCAGGAAACATGCTCTACGTAATCAGAATGATTGGGCCAAGGGAGATTAAAGCGGGGGGAGGGGGGTGGCAGCCATAAATTTGATAGAAGTTGCGAATACGAGATGTTTATTATTAATTAAGGCTGGTACTTATTAAACAAATTTTGTTCGATTAACCGGTAAAAAAATTAATAGATTTTTCGATTAATTTCGATTAGTTATATTTGTATAACGCATATGTAGATCCCATTAAGTCGCGATTAATTATTTAATAAAATTGATTAAGTCGCGGTAATTCCATGGCTCCCAAATTTTGTGACGCAACACAGCAAATTCGTTCTACTGTGCACGAAATAAGGAAGAAAAAAAACTTTTTGTTTACGTATGCACGTCTATATAAATAATAATAATACGAGGGAAAAGTATGTAAGTAACAAAGAATATATAGTATTAATAACATTATTTGGGGGAAAAAAATATTCGAAATATTTTCTTAAATTGTAATCAAATTTTAATCGATCAAATTAATATTAATCGGTTAAATTTTTAACGATTAATCGATTAATTAATCGTTTATTTCCGCAGCTCTAATATTAATATATTTTTGTTACGGTTACTTCCGATAGCTGTTCTGCGGATATTATACATCGTCATTCTCATTTTCGAGATTAGTTCTCCTATATCACTTAAACATTTGCTGGGGAAATTCTTTCTTTAAAATTCCTTTTTAACTTACATTATTTACCGCGTAAATATATATGTTTACATATGTGTGCGTGTGTTTGTGCATGTATGTGTGTTTGTGTCTGTGTTTGAAAAAAACTAAACTAAAAAGCCTCAACCTGTTAACATTAACGAATCGGCTCTACAAAAATCGACTCTATGTAAAAAATCTATTGTGCGTGGCGGGCGGCCTTAAGAAAAGTTGTTTGCACCGTCAAAGTTATTCTCTCCACCCAAGACGCCAATAAGCATGTCAAAATTATTTGCCTTGGGAACACTCTTAAAAATAAAGGATGTGCGGGAAACAATAGATTTAACTCGAACGAATTCGGGCTGATCTGAGGCCGTGGTACAAATTATCGGCGAGATGATACTGAAAACAACGCGAGACCTTATCGAAAAGCTGATAAACATTACGAGACAAGTTTAGAGCCTGTCAAGTTAAACTCATTGATTAGCGACACAGGCCTGATCACGTCAACAACAAAAAACAACAAACAAACAAACAAACAAAACAAACAAAAATGATAGCAATGGATAATATTTTTTGATACCGATTATTGGACCTTCAATCAAATTGAATAGGACTGCGTGCGATAAAGCTTTTAAATAGAATACAAGATACGCAAAGGAATTGTGTGATCAAGACAATAAATTAAAGCTGTCTTGATAGACTATTTCACAGGTAGATGTTTCGGCTAATGCCTTCAGTGCAGATAACTTAGCACACGTATTAAAATGACATTCAAAAATTCAAATTTAGCAACCCGGTTTTTACAGTTAGGTGGCCCTACATCTTACCACGAAACTGCGGCTTCAGACAATGCTATGGCGCTTTCAAAAACATTTTACGCATTACATTTTTTAAAGAGATCTCCTATAAATACAAAGCTGATTCATTTTTAAATCCTTTATATTAACTCGTGGTGTCTGCGGCCGCCCGACCGACCGCCCGCCCGACCGACCGCCCGCCGTTGTCGCCAAAACTTTTGTTCGATTTTTAACCCACTTGCTCGTAAGCCAGCGAGCTGAAATTTTGCAGGCAGTTTTTTACCGATGATAAAAACAATGTATCAAAATTTCAGATCGATCGCATGTACCGTAATTAAATTATTGATTTTTTAGATTATTTTATTTATTCCTATGTATCATGCTATTTTTTGAGATAGAGCGTCGCGGTGCGTATTATATTGAACAACCTTTCTGTCGCGCAATAAGGTGCGTATTTTATTGACAGCTCTTTTTATAAAAATATTCCTGATCGGTGCGCATTATATTAAACATGTTTTACGACACAACTGCAATTTTGTATTTCTGGATGGTCTGGCGCTGCGTATTATAATGAACATTCTTTTAGTTACTTCTCGTACATAAAGGATTTATAGTCAAAAACTTGGTTTTTTACGGGTTTTTCTTATTAAATCCTTTATATTAACTCGTGGTGTCTGCGGCCGACCGACCGACCGACCTTGTCGCCAAAACTTTTGATCGATTTTTAAACCACTTGCTCGCAAGATAGCGAGCTGAAATTTTGCAGGCAGTTTCGTACCGATGATAAAAACAATGTATCAAAATTTCAGATCGATCGCATGTACCGTAATTAAATTATTGATTTTTTAGATTATTTTATTTATTCTTATGTATCATGCTATTTTTTGAGATAGAGCGTCGCGGTGCGTATTATATTGAACAACCTTTCTGTCGCGCAATAAGGTGCGTATTTTATTGACAGCTCTTTTTATAAACCTATTCCTGATCGGTGCGCATTATATTAAACATGTTTTACGACACAACTGCAATTTTGTATTTCTGGATGGTCTGGCGCTGCGTATTATAATGAACATTCTTTTAATTACTTCTCGTACATAAAGGATTTATAGTCAAAAACTTGGTTTTTAAATCCCTTATATTAACTTCGCGGCCGTCTCTCTCTCTCTCTCTGTCTTGGGCTCGGCGGGCGGAAAAACAGAAGTCAAAAATGACCCACTTCCCATGATCCGATCGAACTGAAATTTGGCACACGGACCCGTCTAACCTAACAATGCATGGTATCAAAATTTCAGATCGATCGAACGTACCGTAATTAAATTAATGCATTTTTAGTTTATCCTTATATGAGGTATGTAATTCAAAATTCACTGTTTGTTATTGTTTTTTTTCTTCCAGTTCCACGTGAGTTTGAGTTGACGCCGACCGTCGTGTTGACGCCGACCGTCGTGCCGACACCCCCTCACATCCCACCCCCATTTATTAAAGACAAGGGACATCACTCGGTGTCAGTCTGTAAATGTTTGAAAATAATCAATACTGTTAGTTATGTCTCATATATAAGGGATTTATAGTCAAAAACTTTGTTTTTGCGGGTTTGTTTATTAAATCCTTTATATTAACTCGTGGTGTCTGCGGCCGACCGACCGACCTTGTCGCCAAAACTTTTGATCAATTTTTAACCCACTTGCTCGCAGGATAGCGAGCTGAAATTTTGCAGGCAGTTTCGTACGGATGATAAAAACAATGTATCAAAATTTCAGATCGATCGCATGTACCGTAATTAAATTATTGATTTTTTAGATTATTTTATTTATTCCTATGTATCATGCTATTTTTTGAGATAGAGCGTCGCGGTGCGTATTATATTGAACAACCTTTCTGTCGCGCAATAAGGTGCGTATTTTATTGACAGCTCTTTTTATAAACATATTCCTGATCGGTGCGCATTATATTAAACATGTTTTACGACACAACTGCAATTTTGTATTTCTGGATGGTCTGGCGCTGCGTATTATAATGAACATTCTTTTAGTTACTTCTCGTACATAAAGGATTTATAGTCAAAAACTTGGTTTTTTTACGGGTTTTTCTTATTTAAATCCTTTATATTAACTCGTGGTGTCTGCGGCCGACCGACCGACCTTGTCGCCAAAACTTTTGATCGATTTTTAACCCACTTGCTCGCAAGATAGCGAGCTGAAATTTTGCAGGCAGTTTCGTACCGATGATAAAAACAATGTATCAAAATTTCAGATCGATCGCATGTACCGTAATTAAATTATTGATTTTTTAGATTATTTTATTTATTCCTATGTATCATGCTATTTTTTGAGATAGAGCGTCGCGGTGCGTATTATATTGAACAACCTTTCTGTCGCGCAATAAGGTGCGTATTTTATTGGCAACTCTTTTTATAAACATATTTCTGATCGGTGCGCATTATATTAAACATGTTTTACGACTCAACTGCAATTTTGTATTTCTGGATGGTCTGGCGCTGCATATTATAAATGAACATTCTTTTAATTACTTCTCGTACATAAAGGATTTATAGTCAAAAACTTGGTTTTTTACGGGTTTTTCTTATTCATTACCTTCTCAATCAAACACGCGGTGCAACAATGCGCTTCACAAATCTCCGCCAAAATTAATGCATGTATTTGAGGTCGATGACCGCACTTTGTAAACTTTTATTAATCGGGAACGGGGCGGGGGGGGGTGGTCTGTTCGTGACGGAGGCTGAGAATTTAAGGAAAAAATGCATATGAGGTAAAATTATTTGCTTTTCAAACAACGCAGTGCGTACACGAAAAAAAAGTGACTTAAACACGTCTACCAAGTTCTTCAAATACATTGGTCAATGATAAGTGATAAACATTTGAGTTATCGAATAAATGATTAACATTATCTTAAATTTTGTTATTGTTTTGTGTCGTTATCTCTTGTAACAAATTGCCGATGGTTAGCTTTAGTCTTGGGTGATAAATTGAAACTAATATCTGATCCGGTTAGGCCTAAGCGAAATTATGTTAGTCTAAACCAGTGGTTCCCAAACTTTTTTTACCCGTGGACCCCTTTTATAGTCAAAACTTGCCCACGGACCCCCTAAGTGAAAACGCTACATGAATGTATAGTATACAAATTTACTAATTAAATTAACAACAACATTTTGTTGAAGAATTATTTACTTAAATTGAACTTTTGTTAAATTAAAAAAGAAATTAATGACTTGGATGAACTTAATGAGAATTTAATAATTTTATGAGTATATTAATGTCCGGCTCAATGTTTGTGAGTAGTAAATGCAAATCCCCACGAGCCCACGAACACAAATGTATAGCCGGTTTCTTTTGTTTGTGATGAGGTTCATAACGGCACTGAATCCTTGTTCTACCAAATAGGAGGACGGGAAAGCAGTCACACAACTTTTGTACATTAACCCATAATGCAGAACATAAAATTGTGATCTCTTTTTGTAACCAGAATGTGTGGTATCCTTGTTCAAACATTGGTTTAAGTTCCTCATTTGTGGATAATTCAATAAGTTGCTCCTGTATTAGTATGGATTCATCTATGTCTGGGATCTGAGTTTTTCCCCGAGCAAAAGGGTTCAACGCCCAGTCGGGAATATCCAAGTGAAGAATGTCTTCAAATCTTCGGTTCAGGTCTGCATGAACAGCCGCTAAGTGTTGACAATAGGTAAACAAGTCTTCATCTCTATTTTGCAATTTCAAGAGATTTTGTATCTGAGAACATTCTCCTCTCCCCAAGTTTTGATTATACAGAAATTTTTTTTTGCAACAAATCGCATATATTACGCTTTTAGTTTTGATTACATTTAATTGGTAACCTTGTAGTTTCAAAATTAGTTTCGTTAAATTCGGCAAACAAATCTGTCATGTAAGCTATGTCATTTTTTGAGTTAATTAAATTTGTCTCAAACTAAAAGCATTGTCTTTGCCTTCCAGGAATTCCAGCACTAAATAAAAGAGAGCATAAAATCGATTTTAACAAGCACTTTTAGATAACCTTCCTACTTCTGTGAGAAGTAGTAAACAATTATAGTCTTCATCATTTGCCAAACAAAGTTTAGCAAATAATATCTCATTGAAGGCATTCCTTTTGATTTTATTAACTGCTCTAATGACATAATCTAGTGATCCATGCAAACGTTCACTAAGATTTTTGCAACAAAATGATGCCGATGAATGACACAATGCACTGAACATACATGTCATTGTGGTACCGCCTGTTTTAGGTATGCCAGAAAGCCACGGTATCTTCCTACCATTGCCGGAGCACCGTCAGTAGCAACAGGATATTAGTCAGGAGTAGGTAAATGTATAATATACAAACAGGGTATTAGTAGGCCTGACAAGACGTAACACAACAGCGAACGTTTCGGAAAAGAGCCTTCCTCAACGGACAAATAGTACACAAATGAAACGAATAAAACGAAATAATAATTTTAAAAAACACTAAGCTGCGGTGAAATCCAAGTAGTCCAGTTCTCTACCGTACTACTTGGATTTCACCGCAGCTAAGTGTTTTTTGTTTTTTAAAATTATTTCGAGAGCCACATTGGGACATTATCATTCACGTCCCCGCCAATGTTCCCTTTAAGATTCGCGGCTGCGTATATATCTGACCGACGCCGAGCAGCAGTTTAGAATTACACGCAGCAAAATTTTGTAACATTTTGCACACAAAATGGATGTTGTGCAACTTTGCACAATAGTTTTTTTTAAACTTTACACAAGGACCAGCGAACCTTCTTTATCAATAAATGCAAAATCCTCTTCCCATTCTGGTAGAAAGCTTCTATTTTCTTCTTTATATTTTCATTTCCTGCAACTTATTGCCATATTTTGTGGATTTTTATAAACGGGAACAAGATATTTAAACATCACCAACCACTTACAAACCAATCGCTCCCTTCAACTTTTAAGTTTTAAATAAGTCAGAAATATTTTCAACCCTTTTTTCTGTCCAGATTTTTTTAAACGTTAATTTATTTATGTTATTACAGTGAAAATCATTAAATGACTGAACATTATTTATGTTAAAACCCAATAATAGATAAACAACATTGGCTCGTCTGTCTTAACCCAGTAACTCAAAAATATGGTGTATTTCAGAGCGAAGTTAGCCTCCTGTCACACAATTTTGTGGCTCTCAACATTTTTGAATATTTATAAAAATGGCTCTCACAGATCTGGCCACCAGTTATACAGTTTTGAAATTACTATAAAAAATATTAAATTGTATTTACATTGTGCTTGCTGCTTATAAGTGTACATTGCATACTTGATGGTCTAAGTTGCACAATGTATTTTTTGGTCTTAGTTGTACCCGCCCCACTAAAAACGTGGGGCGGGTGTTCGGTATAAAAATTAAAGATTTCTAATTTAGAAGGCAAAAGAGAGATCTATAAGTGAGAGAATGAGTGAACCGCATGTGTTAAACCTCATAAGTGCCCGCCCCACGTTTTTAGTCATATTAAATGAAAGTACTTGAACTTATAAGTTTTAAATTATTTTCTTCTTTTATAGTCCACTTATAAAAACATGGTTTTTAAAAATCTTTTTTTTTACCTTTATTTATTACAAATGTTGTATTCAGACAGTATTCGTGATTTTTTTAATGTGCAAAGTGTAATAACATGTGCTAAAATGTCTTCGAAAAAAAAACACGAGAAGACAATCATAAGAGAGAGAAAACAATAACTGTTGAAATGAAACGAAAAACCATTGAAAAGCCAGAACAAGGTGGCTAATCTAGCACGCAACTACAATCGGACAACATCAACGATCTGCACTATTCTCAATAACAATTAAGGAGGTGGATGCTTCAAATAGAGTGTCAAGAATGTCTACGTAACTGTTACGACACATTTTCGTCAAATTTTGAAGCGTCGGCAAAAACAGTTTTCTAGTTAAAAATGAATAATTATTTGTCATAAATTCATATTTTTTTACGTTTTATGTTTCGAATCTAAATTCTAGTTGTTTCGCTCTTTAACAATTCATAAGGAATTTTATTTGAATAAATGTTAATAATATATTTTTTTTTGTTGAAAAATGAGTATTTGTATGCAGCATGAAACGGATTATCGTATTTTACATTGATTTGTAAGGGAATAATTGTTTCGTATAACGAGTGTTTCGCTTAACGAGTAAGACACTGGAACGAATTAATCTCTTTATGAGAGGTTTGACTGTGTGTATATATATATATTAAAATTTTTGGCCAATCTTTAGAAATTTCAACGTGAAGAACATTGTCATCTCCAAAACAACAAAACGGTGCAAGCAAAATTATAAATTTCATTAACAATCGCTGGCAAATTGTGTGTATTTTTATAAAGTTTCTGAAACATTCATCAAACCCTATTGTGAGCTGGAGACAAGAAGTTAATTATTTGCGATGCCGACGACAATATGTTTATACCTTGGTACGAAAATACCTTGTCAGGAAGGCATTACAGACGTGACACGACTGAAAACCTACTACAGACGCCGACGAGCTGCTTTTTAATGAAGTCAAAATTGTATAATTGTGTGTGTTGTTTTTTATTTATTTTTTTTAAAGTTACGATATCTGGTGATCGGAACATAAAGAAGAACATTTTAAAAAGTTACTTCGTTTTCTTTTTGTTAATTTAAAATCTAATAATAAACAGCGTTGTTGTCAGCATATTCGTGGAACGAATGTCTTAACTTGTAAATCCAGAACTGCCTGCGTGCATTTGGTCTAAAATTATTTCAAACAATCACTAGTAAGTGAATACGATAGAACGATTTCATGGACCAATAATACGATATCATGGACCAATAATATGATATCATGGACCAATAATACGATATCATGGACCAATAATACGATATCATGGATCAATAATATGATATCATGGACCAATAATACGATATCATGGAACAATAATACGATATCATGGATCAATAATATGATATCATGGACCAATAATACGATATCATGGACCAATAATACGATATCATGGACCAATAATACGATATCATGGACCAATAATACGATATCATGGACCAATAATACGATATCATGGACCAATAATACGATATCATGGACCAATAATACGATATCATGGACCAATAATACGATATCATGGACCAATAATATGATATCATGTACCAATAATACGATATCATGGACCAATAATACGATATCATGGACCAATAATATGATATCCTGGACCAATAATACGATGCCCCCTGCCACTAATCCTGGAAAATAACAAGGTAACCCAGGACAATAATAACGTATTCTGAACCTACAACACGAATCCATGAGATAGAAAAAGAACATGACATTCTGGGTGCATACATTTATTTAAGAGATTGTACCGAAACTATCAAAATTGGTTTGACTACTTGTAAACGTTTCAAAATGAAAGAAAATTATTTAAAAATTGCCATAGTCAGTTTAAAAAAAATCATTTGTTTATCTGAACACTCAGCGAGAAATAAAAAAATACGGGGGATGGGATGGCATGCCACGATTGGTGTGTAGGTGTCCATTTAAATCAACAAAAAATATATCTTGACTCAATCTTCATGTCAACGAAGCATTCATTACATGAAGCGCAAAAATCGTTTTCTTCAATACATTCCTGGCAGCTAAGTTACCGTATAGTTAAATTTGTTCAATACATTCCTGGCAGCTAAGTTACCGTATGGTTAAATTTGTTCAATATATTCCCAGCAGCTAAGTTTCCACATGGTTAAATTTTTTCAATACATTCCTGACAGCTAATTTACCGTATTGTTAAATTTTTTTCAATATATTCCTGACAGCTAAGTTACCGTATTGTTAAATTTGTTCAATATATTCCGGGCAGGTTAAATGTTGAACAGTTTAAAATATCGACCAAGTTAAGAAACGTGTCCACTTCATTCAGGTCTGTTAGAATACGGATTCATACTAATGGGAAGTTAAACAGTCACAAAGGAAGTGTGTGTGGGGGGGGGATTGGGGGGGGGTGCTCCACGTATATATTTATTTTAAACGAAAATGGCTAGCCATTGGGTCCTGTCTTCAAATCACATGGGTTTCGAATTCGTGTTTTTTTTTATTTGATTGTTTTTATTTTGGGGGGATAAGGGTGGATTCGTAATAATGGTGTTGTTGTTTTTTTTAATGCATGATTCTAGTATAGAGTAGGACTAATTAAACGACAGTCCAATAATATGTTGGGTATGCATTAATATATTACACATTCAGTCTTTGTGATATTTGTTTCTTTACAAATCATGTTATTCATATCTAATCCATCTTTATACACCGATAGCAGCTTATTGCTCGTGACAATTCATGGGAACATGGACACGACCTTCTCCTTATCTTTCTGTTCATTAAAAAATTTCGCCTGTACCTGGTGCCACACTCTTAAAGTTTAAGTTTAAGTTAAAACTTAATAAAACTTTGTAATTATATAACTGAAATTGAATGGGAATTCAGAGAAGGCGATTAGCGGCAACAAACCGAATATTTACCAAAGTAAATCTCATCTGAAGATGATGACGTAATCAATGAGATATTAAGAGAGCGAGAGAGAGAGAGAGATAGAGCAGTTTAAGCTTTGCCCACTCGCGGCTATTTTTAGCACCTATTGGCAATGGTGGGGGGGGGGCGCTCCTGAGGGGAGAGGAAATACAGACGCCATAGACTTTGGCAGTTTAATCGCTGCTGTGGATTACCAGATGTTCACAAATCAATAAACAGACGTTCGCGTACGTAACATCATGATCATGTTTGTAAAGATTTGGGGGAGGAGCGGGACGGCAGGGGTGGCAGGTACAATACCAGCCTTAGGGTACAGACGATATTGGTGGGCCGCCTTCGGCGAAATTGTTTGAGACAAAGCCTTTCACTTTGATCAAAGGTGGTAGCCATCGTAGGGCAACATCAGAGAGTGGTTTGGTTTGTATGAAAACGAAATCGGTACTATCGGAGAACATGGATTATGGCTGTACAATTCAGCAGTATGAGTATAAGAGATTTTCGTTTGTTGGTTTATTTTTTCATTTCCTTTATTGCTGGTTGCTAATGTAAACTTTGGGTGCATTTAATGTAGCGAATATATTATAACGATAACTTACTTATTTACATCATTCGCATGTAGACTTAAAATGTAAAGAGGGCGTTCCGAAATTACTGGAAAAAAACAAAAGGGCATGGGGGGGGTGTGAACAGATGTTTGATCTGTATTTAATAACATAAGGGTGGTGTTTTGCTGTTCTTATCAACTAAACAAACATATTAGTTTAACATACTCTGGTGAGTTGGTCATCACTAGTGAATACAGATTAAGTGCATCGGATAAAGTATATCCTGATTAAGTGTATCAGATTAAGTGAATACAGATTAAGTGTATCAGATAAAGTATATCCTGATTAAGTGTATCAGATTAAGTGAATACAGATTAAGTGAATACAGATTAAGTGCATCAGATAAAGTATATCCTGATTAAGTGTATCAGATTAAGTGAATACAGATTAAGTGTATCAGATAAAGTATATCCTGATTAAGTGTATCAGATTAAGTGAAAACAGATTAAGTGCATCAGATAAAGTATATCCTGATTAAGTGTATCAGATTAAGTGAATGCAGATTAAGTGTATCAGATTAAGTGCTTGGCAGTGCAAATATTTGCGAGATTGAAAAGTGTCTGACCTGTATGAACTACTGCCCCCCTTGGGGTTATGGTTCATACATTACTTCTTTTCAAAGCATATAGAGCGGAACCAAACTTTTTTTTTCAACGAGTTAGACGGATGGATGTCGTAACACGAGTGGCAAATTGTCAGGATTTATTGAGAGGGTATTCCACCGAAATGTGGCGTCTTGTGCCTGCCAGCAACATGAGGATCCACGGCGGGAATGTAACTGGTAGAAAACAGAGGCAGCACAATCATTAATTTTAAAGAACGAGAATCGAATTTTTAGCCCCCTCCCCTCTTCCCCATCCCCACAAACTGTTTAACCTTCTCACTTTTACAGGAATGTTTTACGAAACATGTATTATTATTAGTAGCGAGCGACGGGATCACAGTTCAACATCGCTTCAAATGGTAAACTTTAAAACAAGTAACCTAGCTCTCTTTTAATCGAGGCTTAGACTGAGACCAAACAAAAAGTTATATAAGTGGGGGGTGGGGGTGTGTTACAGAACTACAGGAAAGGCGAGCGCAAGTGACCACTCACCTCTCTATCCGGTCTGGTATCATTGTTCACACATGAATCAAGTGCGTGGCAAGAACTGGGTTAACAACACTATCCTCCCGTGCATCCATGCAAGTCCTGGAAGGTGAACAACGGATTTACTGTTTACAAAATAACGTCTATTCTCTCGTAAACGTGTCGGTAGCACTGTGCGCGAAACGCCTTCTCGCAGCCAGTACCGTACGCCCGATAGACACGTTCAACAAGTGGGACACAAGGTGTTGTTGTCTCCCCTCTCTCCTATGATAGGCCTCTTTGGGTCGCGTTTAACTGCTAGTGGTAAAAATTATGAAGAGTTCCTTGAAGGACTATTGGACCCAAACTGTGATTGCCCATTGTGTGTGAATGTTAGACATTGATTAGGCTACTCAAGTGGAAAATATAGCGGGTGCATTCAGAGCCGTCTTTACACCAGTTTGGGCCCCGGGCAAAGAAATAGTGTTGGGCCCCTCCCTCGTAGGAATAAAACATAAATATACATAATATATATAAATAAACATATTCCTATGCTCGTGGACCCCCAGGCAAATTCCCAACGGGCCTATGCGTTAAGACGGCCCTGGGTGCCTTAAATAACATCATTGTATGGCATCAAATCAATATCTAACTTTTTAAAAAAATTTATATACAGTTAATTTTATAAAATAGCTATATATAAACATTAAGACATCGTTATAAAAATTGTTTTGAATTGGTATTCGATTTTCCCTCTTAGAGTAGGACCCCAGACCAGCAAACCAACCACATGCCACACGCTGAGCGTTGGTGAAATTAGATTTACTATTACTATTGCACAACAAAAAATGCACTGACAACATTAGGTGGATCATACACACGGCGCCCCAGATGTGACCTTCGTAAATAGAGAGAAAGAGAGGAGGAAGTTGATCAATAATGCTCAATTTTTAAATCCCTTATATTAACTTCACCGCCGTCTCTGTCTCTGTCTCTCTCTCTCTCTCTCTCTCTGTCTGTCTTGGGCGGGCAGAAAAACAAAAGTCAAAAATAACCCACTTCCCGTGATGCCATCGAGCTGAAATTTGGCACACAGACTCGTGTCACCTAACAATGCATCGTATCACAAATTCAGATCGATCGACCGTACAGTTATTAAATAAATGTATTTTTAGTTTATCTATATAAACTATATGTAGAAGTCGCTATTGTTTAATTTTACGGGTCACTTGACTTCACCCCAGCCAGCGGTGAACACATCTAGTGTTTTGACCAGGTGGTTTACACCAGGAGTTGAGATAACGCGTTGACGCCACACGTCCATGTCCACAGCCCATCCCGCCTTCCCCAAGTTTTAAAGCCAGGGGAGATAATTTCGGTTTCAGTCTGTAAATGTTTGTCGCGTTTGAACATAATCAATACTTTTAGTTATGTCTCATATATAATGGATTTATAGTCAAAAACTTTGTTTTTAAATCCCTTATATTAACTTCACCGCCGTCTTTGTCTCTCTGTCGTTCTGTCGTCATCTCTCTCTGTCTCACTGTCTGTCTCTCTGTCTCGGGGGGCGGAAAAACAAAAGTCAAAAATGACCCACTTCCCGTGATCCGATCAAGCTGAAACTTGGCACACGGACCCGTGTCACCTAACAATGCATTGTGTCAAAATTTCAGATCGATCGAACGTACCGTAATTAAATTTATGCATTTTTAGTGTATTCTTATATAACGTATCTAATTCAAATTCACGGTTAGTTATTGTTTTTTTTCCACGTGAGAGTTTGAGTTGACGCTTTGACGCGACCCATCAAAGTACCGGCGTACTTTTGTTTACATTTTACGTGTCATGCTGAGCTCGGTCCCCCCCCCCTAGGGTTATGAAGCAAAGTTGAGTCTGTAATTGTTTGTCGCGTTTGAAAATAATCAATACTGTTAGTTATGTCTCATATATAAGGGATTTATAGTCAAAAACTTTGTTTTTTACGGGTTTGTTTTATTACGGGGTTATTTTATTAAATCCCTTATATTAACTTCACCGCCGTCTCTGTCTTGGTCGGGCAGACGGAAAAACAAAAGTAAAAAATTACCCACTTCCCGTGCTGCTATCGAGCTGAAATTTTGCACATAGTCTCTTGTCACCTAACAATGCATCGTATTAAAATTTCAGATCGATCGTAATTAAATTAATGCATTTTTAGTTTATCTATATAAAACTATATGTAAAAGTCGCTATTGTTTACATTTTACGGGTCAATTGACTTCACGCCAGCCATAGGTGAACATATCTCGTGTTTTAACCAGGTGTACCGGCTTGCTATTGTTTATATTTTGCGTGTCACGCTGAGCTCGGTCCAGCGATCGGTGACCAGACCTTTCCCCTCTCCCCCCCCCCACCGGGGAGTTAAGACAGATTCAGTCAGTTATGTCTCATATATAAGGGATTTATAGTCAAAAACTTTGTTTTTACGGGTTTGTTTTATTAAATATTTGTTTAACTACAAGGTATTCAGCTGCTCGAAAGTGGTTATAGAAGGGATGTCCACAATTTCCTCTCATTCTAGAGCGGTGGTGGCGAAACTTTATGGGGCAGCGTGCCCAAAATTCAACCGAAACCCACTTATTTATACAAAGTCCCAACACTCCGATGAAACCCGAAAATCGGGGTTTGACTGGTTGAGGAAGTAATATTTTAGTCGCTTGCCGGCTGATGAGGCTCTGCGTACCGACTGTGGCACGCGTGCCATAGGTTCGCCATCACTGATCCAGAGCAGTGGTCCCCAACCTGTGCCTGGTGGTCCGCGAGCAAAGGAACATTACATTTTTTACATTTTTTTACTGTGGTGTATTTCTCTAAGGATTGTGCGTCTTTCCATACACATGATGGAAAAGCGTGTTACCCGTTTTGGCGGCACCACGTCCAAAGAACATCAATGACATAGCGCAGAGCGGACAACCGCCTACAATCAATCTTTGCGCTCTTATGTCGCCGCTCTTATGTCGCCGCTCTTATGTCGGCGTTCTTATCACGGCGCTTTTATGTAGGCGCTCTTTTGTTGTGCGCGATTTTGATGGCTCGCCCATGTTGGCAAGCTAAAGACATTTGCCATGAACTTCCAGGAGAGGCTGCTGTTAAAAAGATAGCACATGTGCTACCACTGTAACTAGGCGCATTGAGGAAATAGCCGAAGATTTTGAGATACAATTGTCGGAGAGGATTAGATTCATCACCGTGGTACGCACTCCAGGTTGACGAATCTACATACATCGACAACAAGGCAATATTACTTGTTTATGTGAGATATATTTATCATGAGGATGTACACGAGGATTTGTTATGTGCTCTATCTTTGTCAACCAACACCACGGGAGCTGAGCTGTTCAAGTCATTGGATGGGTATATGTTTTTGAGGAGATGAGCGCAGAGCACAGATGCCTCCTTTTGTACACAGAAATAACATGGTTGTCCAGAGGAAAATCGCTAAACAGAGTATTTGAATTACGAGACCCATTGCAAAGATTTCTCTCAGAAAAGAAGTCACCGCTGGCAGAACATTTCAGTGACAAGGTATGGGTCGCAAAACTTGCTTACCTGTGTGACATATTCAGCCAGCTCAATGAACTCAATCTGTCTCTTCAGGGGAAAATGACAACTGTTTTCATGTTGGCTGACAAAGTAGCTACATTTAAAGCCAAACTGGAGTTGTGGGAACGGTGAGTGAACAAAAGAATTTTGGATTTGTTTCAAACATTAGCGGGGATTCTAGGCGAGACTGAGCCTGAACACTGAACACTCTTTGCTACAGATGGTGCACGATCACCTGTCTTTGCTTTTAAAAGAGTTTGAACGCTACTTCCCAACCACAAAAGACCCAAGAACTCATTGATTTAACATTCTAGTAATTAAAATATTAAATAATGTTTAATTCACTTTTTGTATAACTGTATTTTATTTTGAAGGCATGTTTAAGTACAATTAAATTAAAACTATAAAATCAAAACAATCTAAAATACCTGTATAAACAATCAACGCAGCCGCAACCCCCACCCCTACCCCCGATAATCCCCCGCCCAAGGTTAGTGGGCCGCGGTAAAATTATCAAACGTTTAGTGGTCCGCGGCGTTAAAAAGGTTGGGGACCACTGATCTAGAGGGTTGAAATTTGGTGCAGAGCCTCATCTCGCTGAATATCCAGCTTTTTTTTTGGTTTTTGAGTGACCTAGGCTTATACGGACATGTCATATTTTCACGTTTATTACGCTAGAAGCTGGTAGTTTGGGTATTAAGAGTGGCTAAACTTTGTTACGTATCTTACCAGCCATTTCATATTTTCACGTGGACGACAAGACATAGATCGCCAAGCACTGAATCGTTCATTAAAACCTGGTATGTGGGAGTGGAAATCAGTCATATGAGCAACAACAAATTCGCCATTTGCCCATTGTTGACAATCAAATAATGTGGGCGAAACCAGAGTAATTGTATGAAATCAAAGATTTCCTCATTTGCCTGTTAATAATTAATACTGATTTTTTTTTAATTAAAAAAAAACTAAAATTAATCTTTAAAACGTTCCTGTTTTCAGCATCTCGTTTGTCATTTGACTTTTTCAGGTCGGTGGGGTGGTAAGACTCTGAAGCGTGGTCTGTCCCGTGCTGGGGAAAGTTAGGAGGGAGCTCCAATATGTATTTGTGGCAGATTAGGCCAACTACAAATTCATTCCTTGAAAAAAAGGGGGGGGGCGGTCAAATTCACGTCCCGCCACTAAGCCCTAGCCACCCCAATGCAACGCGAGTTAATACAATTTAACGTAGCTCATGTTTTAATGACATCAGTTCATACGTTATTTCTTCACTAGTGTAACCCGTCAAAAATGACGGAAGTTTTCAAAATGAATACATTTCAGCTGAAATCTATTAATTTTGAAAAAAATACACATCAGAATAATAAATAATGTAATACAGAACTTTTATTTAGTTTTATTTGATTCATTTATTATCATATTTGAACAATTCTATGCGGAACGTTCGAAAAGTGTTATTTTTGGTGCAGTAATTTTATTATGTTGATCGCAGCGCCACCTAACATCATTTCAAATTTCGCAGCGCCACCTAGTTACATCCATACAAAAAGACACCGGGAATTATGTATATTGATGTATGCAACACACCGAAAGGCAACCAAAACTGAAGTGTGTAATTTAAAGCTAAACCGTTAAAATGGAATAATTGAAGATCAACGTCTAGAAATTTAATGGAATCATTTCCATCAGACGAGCGCTCCCCCCCCCCGGGCGTAGTTTAAATTAAATAATGGCTGTCAATCGCTCGATGGGATCATCGACGTGCAGCTTTCACTTTCGGCGTGAGAAAACACGGACCCACATAAACTGTCACATACCGTCGCATGTATGTGGTCACAGATACGAGGGATTCTGAAACACATGCAGTCGTGCAAGAAGAGTCTTAAACTAGGTAAAGGGGTGGTACTTTTTAGATTTTTATTGAGACGGGTATATTTGTATGTGTGTGATGGGTGTGTTTACCCGTATGTGTATGTGAATGTGTGTTTGTGGAAGTGGGTAGCCAAAAATCGAGGCCTGCAACAATCAGCACTTGTTCGCTATGTCGCATAAAAACAGATCCAGGGACAAAATTAATCGATCACAAATGTCGACCCATTTAGCAGTAGTATATTTAATATTTTTAAAAAATATAACTATATTGATGGCATTAATACACAGACAGATTAACCATCGCCTCATTCCGCCAAACTTTTGTCTCTGTCTTTCAAAGTGCAGATGCGTCACTAGGGAGTGCGGGGTTGCGGACCGCACCGGGTGACACATTCGCAAGGGGTAACACCAAAGCGTAAAATTCTGTATGATCCCGCTCTTTGGCACTGGCAGACTTGGAGTACTATAGGTCTATGGGGTAAGTTGTAAGTTGGTGAAACCATGAGCTACCGCACTAGGTGACACCGACCCTAGTGACGCCTCTGTCAAAGTGCTTAACTTTTAACGATAGGCCAACCTGAGTGTTTTGTTGTTATCTTGCGGAGTAATAATCGGGAGTTCGGGGGTCCTGTATTAGTTCCTATCGGCAGCTCAATACAACAACAACAAAAATGTACCGCGATATTGTTACTTAATGATAGCTCTCTTATCAGTCAATTTAATGACATGTTAAGACGGCATGCTAACCAATTGCAATACAAAGGCCATGTCCCATAACGCTGCTCTCCACCCCACCTTCTGACACACATACGCACAGACACACTAATTCACGCACTGACGCACATAGGCCTACGCACAAACACACATTTGAAAAAAGCTTTCACGGCCGTGCTTACACCCACATGATGATAGGCGGGTAAGTACAAGCTGGAGCCAATGGCGAAATTGATACCTTTCCGTTGACAGTAGAACTTGACCTCTGTGAAGGTCAGGGGCCACGACCATATGCCATTCTTGTTTTGTTTCCCTAGGCCTTATTCCCCGCACAGTGGCTCTCATCCTGGGGTTCGATGGCTGTCTTTCAGAGTTTACTAAACAATTAATTATGTTGCGCAGCCAGGGTTTTTGTGAGATATGTGAAATTTTAGTAGATTTCAATCCTACCACGAACCAGAGACACCGTTATATAAACGAGGATTAGTTAGTGTTGTTATCAGCGGCGTCACTAGGGTTGGTGTCACCCTCGGCGGCAGCTCATGGCGTCACCCCTCACACGACTTACCCCATAGACCTCCCCCGAGTCTGCCAGTGCCAAATAACGGGAACATATAGAGTTTTACATGTTGGTGTCACCCTTTGTGATGGTGTCACCCGGTGCGGTCCGTACCCCCGCCAGAGGCGTAACAACGACTTGGCATCGGGACAGTTGCCAAGGGCGCCGAGGGCTAATCCTTCGATAATCAATTTCTTCTGTATAATTTAGTATTTTCCCTATTTCTAAAGAGCGCCAAAATGAACCAGCCAAAGGCGCGGAAAACCAAGTTACGCTTCTGACCCCCGCACCCAAGATCCGTCTTTACACCATTTTGGGCCCCGGGGCAAAGAAATAGTGTTGGGCCCCTCCCCCCAAAAATACGGAAATAAATATACATAATATTTATATAAATAAACATATTCCCATGGGGCCCCTATGCTCGTGGGCCCCGGGCAAATGCCCAACGGGCCTATGCGTTAAGACGGCCCTGCCGCACCCCGCTAGTGACGCCTCTGATTGTTATATATTCAGTGACACAGCTAGGGTCAGTGTCACACCGTGCGGGCCAAAACTTTCGCCATACCAACAAACAATCTGCTTCTTACTGAACATGACGCCCCTGACGTAGACATAGGGGAAGGACCCAGGAGATATTGCCATGGAAGGGGTGGGGGCACCTTTTTTTTTACTTGTCATTGTCATAGATGCTGGCTTAAATATCTACGATTTAACTATCGTGAAGAAATAACATGGCCCGTGATATCAGTGATATGACTTAAAGAAATAATTTGAAAATCAATCTAAACTATTCTAAACCAAACACATACTCGAGAAGCTTGAGATTAATCTCTTAAAGGTAAAGCTTTGGGGCTCAAACCTGCGGGCAACCTGCGCCATCCTCTGAGCACCGCCATACAACATTGTCTGAGTGGTCTGAAAGGTTCGACTATCCCGAGGAGTCCCAGGTGGGCTTGATGCAACACTAAATCAATGGTGTTTATTTATATTATATGGTTACAACAGAAACAAACAAGAAAGAAAGGAAAGAAGAAAAAAAAACAGACGCAGAAGTTTTTATTCGATATTCCCTACTACACACGATAAGTGTCCTCTGCGTTTAAACTTGTGATCTCAGGTTTGTGTTATTAGCTAACATCATCTGCTGCACGGGCTGGCACGTCGATCGAAGGACATGTGAACCTATGAAACCCGTTGTTGTCATTTTGTTTCTCACGAAGGAAGCAGTCTACCACCACAGCGCTTCTCAAACGTGTAGGTTTGTTACACTGGTGAATACGTTTCTAATATTGGATCAGGCACAGGTTCTCGGCTTTCAACAAAATAAATTTTTAAACAAATAAAAAATAACTTTTTTAAAAAATCTTATTCAAACGGGTTTTGAAATATTTCATACAGATTTTGATAAATTTTAGTGATCAGACAAATTTATTCCAAATTGTATTTTTTTATATTTTTTTAAAGTTTTGTGTGAGTTGCAACATATGGGGTGACAAACACTTCGTGAGATTATTCTCTAAAGCAGGGGTCTCCAACCTACTGCCCGCGGGCCATATGCGGACCGCGAGGACCACTCACCCGGCCCATGGAGACTTTTTAAACCATTTGAAGAAGATGTGGCCAGTTGCTTAGATGAACTGCAGCTGGAGGTCATTGATTTGCAAGCAAATGACGTACGTAGGGACTACTTCAAATAAAGACTTGACTTTTTACCAGTTTTTTTGTCACAAGGAAGACTTTCCTAATGTCAAAGCTTTTGCATCAAGGTACATTTCAATCTTTGGAACAACATACTTGTGCGAACAGACATTTTCAAGGATGAAATACTTGAAGAACAATTTGAGAACTAACTTGTCATATGATAATCTCAGGTCACTACTTATGTTAAGGATATCAACTTTAAAGCCAGAAATATCTACTTTTTTGGCATCCAGGAAACAATTCCCCCATTATCCCACTAATACAGGTTTCGTGTGCAGCGTATCAATTTATTATTAAATAATATATTAATTATCCAATAATATTGGATTAAATAATATTAATATTATAAATATAATAATATTAAATATATAATTAAAAACAACATCTATGTTTTGATTCTTTCTAATTTGGACCTCTAGTGTGTAGTCGCAAACTGCTGTTTGACAGTTAATACGGCCCTCCAGCAGAAAAATTTGGAGACCCATGCTCTAGTCTAAAGGGACAGAACTCTATCTGGACACAAGCTCAGCGTATCCAACCCAGACTTAAAAATTTGGTGGACCTTTAGAGAAAGTTTCGAAATGTCACATTGGCCTGGTGGTGCCACTATAAATTATAACTGAGTGTCAATCACGTGGGGGTGAGGGTATTGGGTGCAAAATCGTATTTAGATAGGATCTATGTAGTGAAATAAATGTTTCAACTCTGTGCATTTTACAAAGGCTAGTGGCACCTTAAATCGTAATTTTACCGGACCGCACTCTTAACATCCGAATATAAATGTACGAAAAGAGGCGGCATTTTCGTTGGTATTCTTAAAACGGTCCTCGAGCCTTAAAATGGCCCTGGAGCCTGACACATCTGTTTATTTTAAAACAACCCTGAAGCGTAGGGCATCTGATGTTTTTGTCTAAGTTTACGGAACGAAAAGTGACTGCAGGAATGGGCTTTCAATTCAGCTTTTCTTTATGCTTTGTTCATCTTTCCTGATAACAATGAAATTTATGATAACTACGGTACAGAACCATATAAAGCATATTCATATATTTTTTGCAGGCGCATTTTGTAGCTTAATGTTTCAAGGCACGTCCTGATCTCATATTACATCGGGGTTTTTTTTTGTTTATGGGAAAGGGGGCCTTATTTTGTGCAGGAAAAGTTTTTAATTATTTGGCGAGGAAAGTGCAAATTGGCCTCGATATAATACATAACGTAATTAATTCTAACTTTGAAATACAAATATAATTTAATACAACACTTAGATAGACAAAGGGATAAAACATTTTTCTTATTCCATATGCTAAAACCAACACATGCCAATTGGTAATCAAGCACTTAAATCATAAAACAAAGGCAGGCTTTTTACATAAAATATGTTCATTCTAGAAAACAAATATTTTAAATCATCAATAATCATTGTAATCTCCAATAAATACTGGTGCTTTAATTCAGCTCTCTAACCTAATCATGAAGTGGGTTTAATTAAGCTCACAAGATTCCTGGCACACACACAAACACACATATACACACGCACGCACATACAGGTTGGTGAGTTAGATAAATGTGTGTGGAGAAAGTCGCAAAAATTTAGCCACGTCGGTGGCGAACTGGCCCCGAGACGTTTAAAATTAAAAGCTAATCACTCATTATTAAAACAACCCCGTAAAAACAAAGTTTTTGACTATAAATTCCTTATATATGAGACATAACTAAAAGTATTGATTATGTGCAAACGCGACAAACATTTACAGACTGAAACCGAAATTATCTCCCTTGGCTTTAAAACTGGGGGAAGGGATGAGGGGGTGTGGACATGGACGGGTGGCGTCAACGCGTTAGCTCAACTCCAGGTGGTTTACCTGGTTTAAACACGAGATGTGTTCATCGGTGGCTGGCCTGAAGTCAAGTGACCAGTAAAATGTAAACAATAGCGACCGCTACATATCTAATATATAAAGATGAAAGTTTGTGTGTTTGTTTGTTTGTTACCAATGGAATTCCACACCGTTGGACCGAGGATACTGAAATTTTGCATGGGACTCTCATTTGACCCGGGACAGGTCATAGGCTATGTTTCAACCCCAGGTGACCACCCCTAGGGTAAGGGGGCCCATTATGTTGCTTTTTTGCTTATATGAGCTATATAAAAACTGAAAATAACTCATTCTCATATTTCCCGTGTAGGTAGAAGCATGAAACTTTGGGAAGTTGTTGAGTAGCCTCTCGCGATGATAATTTGCGTAAAAGAATTTTGAAGTTCACACTCATGGTGGCCGGGGGCCCAAAAACTTTTTTTTTATTATATGGGCTACATTGTTTGTTACCAATGGAATTCCACACCGTTGGACCGAGGATACTGAAATTTTGCATGGGACTCTCATTTGACCCGGGACAGGTCATAGGCTATGTTTCAACCCCAGGTGACCACCCCTAGGGTAAGGGGGCCCATTATGTTGCTTTTTTGCTTATATGAGCTATATAAAAACTGAAAATAACTCATTCTCATATTTCCCGTGTAGGTAGAAGCATGAAACTTTTGGAAGTTGTTGAGTAGCCTCTCGCGATGATAATTTGCGTAAAAGAATTTTGAAGTTCACACTCATGGTGGCCGGGGGCCCAAAAACTTTTTTTTCATTATATGGGCTACATGAAAATTAAAAATCACTAATTCTACTATTTCCCGAGTAGGTAGAAGTTTTTTTCCTTATATGGGCTATATAAAACAGACTCATCATTAAATATCCAACTTCCCGTGTACGTAGGAGCATGAAACTTTGGAAAGTTGTTGAATACCCTCCCGCAATGGTAACATACGGAAAAAATTAAATTATCAGCTCGATAGGACCACGGGAAGTGTGTCATTTTTTTACTTTTCGTTTTTGTTTTTCTGACGGACCACGGCAGACAGACAGACAAGACGGTGAAGTTAATATATGTGGTATATCCATCATGATCCAGATTGAAATCAATTGGTGTTTTGAATTTGTGTTTTGCGGGTTCTCAACGGTAACTGTAATCCTAATTTCCGCAGCAAAGCGCGGGTATTTTGCTAGTAGTTTATATAGATAAACTAAAAATGCATTAATTTAATTACGGTACGTTTGATCGATCTGAAATTTTGATACGATGCATTGTTAGGTGACACGGGTCCGTGTGCCAAATTTCAGCTCTATGGCTTCACTGGAAGTGGGTAATTTTCGACTTTTGTTTTTCCACGGGCGGGCCCAAGACAGAGACGGCGGTGACGTTAATATAAGGGATTTAAAATAAAACAAACCCGTAAAAACAAAGTTTTTGACTATAAATCCCTTATATATGAGACATAGCTAACAGTATTGATTATTTTCAAACGCGACAAGCATTTACAGACTGAATCTGTCTTAACTCAACTTTGCTTCATAACCCTGGGGCGAGCTCAGCATGACACGTAAAATGTAAACAAAAGCAGGCCGGTACTTCGATGAGTCGCGTCAACGCGTCAACTCAAACTCTCACGTGGAAAAAAAACAATAACTAACCGTGAATTTGAATTAGATACGTTACATAAAAATACACTAAAAATGCATAAATTTAATTACGGTACGTTCGATCGATCTGAAATTTTGACACGATGCATTGTTAGGTGACACGGGTCCGTGTGCCAAATTTCAGCTCGATCGGATCACGGGAAGTGGGTCATTTTTTACACGCTTTTATTTAAGTCACATGGTTTGTATGTTGTATCCATCCATCCTTCCTTCAAAACTTGAAACGTTAAGTTATACCACTTCGGATGGTCCTAGAGATCTAAAAATTTTACCACAGTTAGATCTTGGATGACAATGCATTGTATCAAAATTTCAGATCGATCGAGTATTGAAATTATTGCATTTTTAGTTTATCTATAGTCTATATATAAGCATCGGTACCCGTCTGCTTTGTTGACATCCATGAGTTCACCACTTGAACGCAACACCGTGGTATAAAACGTTGGGCGGGCGCTTATGAGGTGTTTGGTATAAAAAAAAATAGTGGTAAAAAAGATGTGTGGGCTTCAGACGTGAATTTTAAAGAGTTTTTATTATAAGTTTTAAAAAATAGCTGTAAAAACAAAGTTTTTGACTATAAATCCCTTATATATGAGACATAACTAAAAGTAGTGATTATGTTAAAAGCGTGTTCTTTTTAAAAAAAGATTTTTTAAATATTTAATTTTTACTTTTGTTTTTCCGCCCGCCCAAGACAGACAGAGAGAGATGACGACGGACGCGGCGGTGAAGTTAATATTATTAGGGATTTAATAAAAATGGGAAGTAATTCTTCATATTGTGCTTTCAATAAGTTTTTAAAGTTACCTCTTCAACTTAAAAACATCTTCGTTGTATTTGAAGTAAATTTAAGTACAGGTAAATTCTACTCTAGACATGTGGTGTAACGCTGTCTGCTAGCTAGACCATGGCCGTGTCCTTGTGCTCAATTAAAAGGATATTCTTAGACTGAAGTTAACACTCAAAGGCCACAGTGGGAATTTTTAAGAGCTTGAAATCAGGAAGCAAATAAGATTAAATGACACCATGAAGGACCAGGAAGAAAATAATTTTTTTTAAAAATTTAGTTCAGTAGGCAGTGATGACAGCATGACTTCACAAAATCATTTAAGCAGGCTTAGACGTAAACTATTCACTTAATATTTATAATTAAAGGTTAGTATTAGTATTAGTATTGTTTTTATCTGTAACTTCTTCGATTTATTGAACAATTATTTATTAATTATCTAGCTTTGTAGTTGTAGAGCATTATTTCAGTATTTAATATTTAGATTCATTTTTCAATAAATAATAATTAAAATTACTGTACTTTAAGTAAAATTTTAATTATTTTTTATAACAACTTATGTTCTTTTCAAGCTAAATATGACATTTAAAGCTTAGGGTTTCAGTTGAAAAAAATAAGCTTGCCTATATCTGTTGTTTATTTATCTCACCAGAATTTTCATTGTTTCTACTTGACTGGGTTAAAAATTGATTAATATGGCCTGGTTATCAACATTGTTGATAACTCTATCATTTTTTGGCTTGCAGAATGGTAAGTAATCAATAAATTAAAATATTTTGGTTAGCAAATAAAATATTTTGGTTAGCAATTAAAATAAATTGTTATTAAAATATATTAGTATTAAATACAAATAATTGTATAATAAATTAAAGTTAAAGGCTGATTTTTTAAAAAGAATCTAACGTTGACATAAGAGGGAATTAAAATTTGCAATTATTCTACTAAAATACTGCTTGAAAAAAGAAGGGATATGCAGCTGAATAAATAATAATAATGTGGTGACCTACATTACTATTACACTTAAAAATTATATTTTTACATACATAGATTTCAAATATTATTAAGGAGCAAAATGAGTGCCTAAAAATAACTGAACTGCTGTCTTTTGTAATTTCTAGTTAATTTGTAGTATGATGTTTCACCCTGTCTGTAAGTGTAATGAAATAAATATTTTTTCCATATCTATTTTAGCTTTCAAACACAACTCAACATCATCTGGAAATACATTTGTATGTTATTATATGGCCACATCGTACTTCCCTGCAACCCAAGTACCAGCAGACTTATGCACCCACATCATTTATTCCTATGCAATAGTGAGCCCCAATGGAATCCAGCCGAGATCTCCTGCGGATCTTCAAAACTACAAGTAATGGTCATCAGTTGTGTAGAAGCTATCTGTTAAATTTATTTGTATTCACATAATTTTACTTTTAAAATAATTGTATTGTTTAATCTTCAAAGTGTTAAATCACAAACAGTGGTCCACTGTGGTTCCCTTTTCACTGAGAATGAATTTTGTGCTATATAATTAATTAAGCACATACTTTCATTTAACAATTTATAGCCTATCACATTTTTTATTGTCTAAAATCTACAGAACAGTTGTTCAGCTAAAAAAGGATAATCCAAATTTAAAAGTCCTGTTGTCCCTTCAACCTGGCTTTGAGTCTGTTGTGAGTGCTGGGAGCGATGTTATGAAGAAGTAAGCATTTAAACAATTAAAACATTATATATTTGATAATGGGGGAAATAAATTTTAATTCTTCAGAAGGCCTTAGGTTTGGAAATAACAACATGATTAATGTTTCATATACATTTATGCAGAACAATATAAATTGCCTCATTAATTTTCATATAAAAAATAAGCATTGAGTCCAGATGTTTGGTCCCCCACTTTACTCCAAAAGCCAAGTTAGCATAGATGTTAAAAAAAATAATTATAAATTGCATTTTTTTAAAAAAGTATTTGATCCTTTTGCTAAAGATATTTAAAATATTAAATGATTTATTTTATAATGTTACAGGTTTGCCAAGCTTGCTGTTTCATTTTTGAGTAGTAATGGGTTTGATGGTATTGATCTTGACTGGGAGTTTCCAAGATTGAAAGATAAAGAGAACTTTAAATTATTTATCCAGGTATTTTCCTATGCCTATGTATGACCTGTGCCTGTTATTTTTCTCCTAAATTTATAAAAATATATACATGTACAATGAAATCAAAACTAAATTGATTGTAAAATAATTATGCCTTCCACTATAATTTTCATTACATGTAATTAATTTTTAATACATGTATTGTTTTTTAAATTTTATTCAATAATATAGACATTATATGCTGAAACCAATCCACTCAAATTGCTGATGTCTGCTGCATTACCCAATAATGTCAATGCATTAAGTGGCTATGATGTTCCTACACTCTCTAGGTAAACTTCAAGTAATTACTTTTTAAAATTAATTTCAGTTTTATCCATTTTTATTCAAAGGTCAACTAGTAACATAATGTTTTAAGAATACTAATTTTTTAATAAAACTTTGTATTTTTAAGTCAAGTATTTTATTTTTACATGTACAATGTAATGGCTAATAAAGTCAGCGGTATATACTTTTTGTTACAACTTACTTTATGTAATGGAATGCATTTTAAAAAAAGATCAAGTTAATTGTACAAAATTTGACCCTTGAACAAGCTTGTGAATGTAGATGAGACCAAAAATATTGTAAATTTAAAAATACCACAACCTCATGATGACAGTTTTCTTTAATTGCTAACACTTTTTTCCGTTTTTAATCAAGCATGAAAAATTCTCCAAAATTATCAAACATTATCTGTCATCACAATTACACTAAATTGTTATTTATCAGTAAACATATCTATAGTAATAGATATTTATTAACATTAATTACATAAGATCAGTTATTTATTAACATAAGATTTTTGCCAGCACAATCAGTATAAAAGATTAATATCAAACTAACCCTGTTTTTTTTCTAGTACTATGAACTTCATGACAGCTATGACTTATGACTTTCATTTATTCATCAAAAATAAAGACAATATAACAGGCTATAACAGCCCTTTGTTCACGCCAAAAGGAGAGCCTAAACTGTTTTCTATGGTAAATTTAACTGCAAATATTAACCATATTACGTTACTATGATTCACTTATTAATAATTAAAAGCATAACTTTTTATAAGCTTATTGTCTAGTAACCTGTTAAACTAAAATTTATTTTGAGAGTGAATGACCATAGCAGCGAATTATAAGTTTTTAATATAAACATTTTTTTTTCTAATTCTTTAACATACTTTCGTTTCAAAATTTGCTTAACGCCCTGATTAAATAATAATTCAATTGCACCAAAAATAGGTTAAGGTTTTAATCTCAATAATCTTTATACAATTTATTACAAGAATATTAAAAAAGATTAAGAGTAATAGAAACCTGAAATATACCATATTTTCACACAACGCTTCTAATAATAGTTTTAAATATACCTCCACTCAGGGTGTAATATTGGTTACACAAATCTTTAAAACCCAAGTCTTATTTATGGGTGCATCATAAAATTAGATTGTTTTTTTTTATATGCTTGAAAAAATCTAGTAGTATTTTTAACAAGAACCTAGCAGATCAATAAAACCGCTTTTACAACTGGCAATTTTAGTTTTTAATATTTAGGTTCTCAACCCATACGCTTTTGATCCAGCAGCAGATAAAAATAAACAAAATAACTTAAAATGGGGATGAAGCCTTGTTTATATCCAAAAGGTGATGGAACATTGGACAAATTTTGATAAAGGAAAGGAAACCACTTGATATAAATTGCTCGGTGTGGCCAATGGTTAGAAATCGCATGTCTTATGTAATTTTGTTTAAAAACAAATGGCTAAAACCTGTGTCTTATATATGAGTGCGTCCTATGGAAAATATTTTTTGCATATTTCATCAAAACCTGCAACTAATTTATGGGTATATTTTATAACTGGGTTGGTCTTACAAGCGAAAAAATACATAGTAGCAATTTGTTTTGCTGATAGCTTGTTAACTTATTCAATTTATTACTTTTTATATTTTACTCTATTAATTATAAAATTTTATATAAGATTAATTCATTTAGAATTATTGAACCATATCTTTTTCCTTCAATCTTCAAATACAGAGTGCAGTGCTTAGCTACTATATAAATGTAGGTCTTCCATCAAATAAGCTTTTAATGGGTATTTCAACCTATGGTCGATCATGGACACTCACAGACCCAGCAAAGCATGATCTTCATTCACCTGCAATAGGTAAAGGACTCCCTGGACCTTATAGACACCTTCCTGGTGTTTATGTATACCCTGATGTGAGCATTTTCTTCTTTTGTAATGTTTATCATAGGTAAAACGCCTTATGTGTTCTCAAATAACAATTATTTATTTTATATAATATTTGTAGTAACAATATGATTCATAATTAGTTTTAATTAATTAATCGTGCATAATGGTTCACTGTTTGGACTTTAATTAAATGTTTCTTTAATTGAAAGGTTTGCCTAGCACTCCAGCTAGGTGCACAATCAGTAATTGACGATACAAATGGTGCAGCATACCTTTACAATAATACAACTTGGGTGGCATATGATGAAAAAGCTACGATAGTGAAAAAGGTAATGTAACTTTTGGAATAGCAAATAATCAATTTCACATCCATCTTGATGACAATATTCACTATATATTTGTCTTTTTTTTTAGGATTAACAGATATAAAATATTTCTGTGGCACCTATACTTTAAGTAAAGAAACAAAAGCTGGTGCAAGTGAGAAATGAGTCTCTGAATTTTTTTGTTTAAATCACTACTCAAAGTGAATAAAATAATCCAAATAAATGTACAACTGCAAAGTCAAAGTTATAAATCTTTATCTGAATATTTGTTTTTGTTTTTAAGTGCTGCTACCTTTATTATGTGACTATGAGGTACATTAATAAAGAGTAGCTTGCTGTGGCTCCACCTATTTGACTTAGTTCCAAAATCATTTTTGTTGCTTTAAAATCAATTACAGTCAGTTGAGTAGGGCTAATTTTTTAAAAAATGTAGCTTTAAAATAAAACTGTATGTGAAATCTGAATAATTTCTTTACTACCAATTCATGGCATCCAGATCTAATCCATGTTTACTTAGCCTAACCATGACAAAAACAAATGATATGAAAGATTAAATGATTAGCCCCACCCCATTCTACTCTTTTCTGTTTTTTTTTCCAAAGTGCATGTATCCCTCGGAAATATGTTTAAATATTAATGTTTTCTGATTTTTCTGTAACCTTTTTATGTTCTAAAATAATGAATCAGTGGAATTGCACTTTTCTCAAATTTTAAATTAATCTCCATTATTACATAATACATGCATTACATTATGGATGTCAATTTTTATTTTCTTCAGGTGTCTTGGATGAAATCTCAATCACTAGCGGGGATAGGAGTTTGGGCTATGCATCTTGATGACAATGCTGGAGTCTGCAAATTAGGGACCCTTCCACTTCTTAATACTATCAAGTCAAACTTATAAGAACCATTATTTTAACCATTTTTTAACATTAGAGATACTTAATAAAATCCCACCTAACCAAATAAACTGCCAACCAACAAGATACAGGAAAAAAATCATCATTTGTATATCAATGGATATATAGAAAAATATATGGGAAAAGTTACCATTATTGGTTTAAGTTGAATAAACAATGTTGTGTTTTTTTTAAATATAAACGTTGAACTGAACGTACTAATTTTTATTTTTCACAGCATGGTCTTTTATAAAGATTTTCTCTTCATGGTTTGAGAGGTTCTTATATTTGAACGTTAAAATGTTTGTATCATACAAAGATTTATTTTTTAAATATACATTAAAATTGTAGTGTGTATGGACTTTGGGATGGAAAAGCTATGTAAATCTGTTCTTTTTTTTTATCAGTGATAAACAAATCATCCAAAAGTTTAAATTTCATTGATCTTTATAAAAATGCCTCAAGGTTATTGAAATATTATACCCATAAAATGCATAGTACCATTGTTCTGAAAGTTGACAAACGAGCTTGTTTGAAATTTATAACTTTTTTTGTCAAGTACATGTGTAGTTTAAAGTAGTTTTGGTTCTTTAATTCTTTATTAGTATTATGTATATAAACTAAACATGATTCATTTGAGTGTTTCTTCATTTTGTCAAAATATATAGCACTTTTTAAAGCATGTTTAATCAAATACCAAATATTTATCAAATAGCATTCAATATGGAAATTGATACTAGGTCACATAAACTATGTGAAACCCCTAATTCAGATTTAGTTTGATGGCCTAGGGCCTAGAGTCCTGGATTAGTAGTGTATTTTCTTCCCACCTTGTTCGTATCTGGGTATTTTGAGAAAATCCGACTTGTACACAAAATAAAAGGTATCCATTTGTTTAATTAATGTGTTTCAATCCCATGGAAAGAATTAAAAAGTGCATGTACTGTGTCCATTGCAATCACGAAAGCATGAAGTTAATAATCTAACTCTAACCCAGCTGATCTAAAAGAAATTTGGTGATGCGCCCCTTCAACATAGCATTAACATTAGTCAACCTTGAAATTGTGAATCATTAATAATCAAGGTTTGTGTGTGGACTCAGGTTAGTTAAAAAATATATTTTTTTTAAATATTGAACGAAGTACAGGTATGAGGAGCCTGAAAGAATACATATCAAATCGAACCAACATTCATCAAGAAACCTCACTCAGCAAACAAATAATTTAAAGCATGAAACCTTTAAACGTTAGCTGTTGTGTAATATCCAAAAAGATGGCAAAAGATAAATGTGGAGATGTTTGAACATATTTTCAGGGGTGGGGAGATGCGAGTTGAGAGTTATTTAGAGAAGACGTTGTAAACCAATGTTCAGAAGAAGCAAAATCACACACTTTTTTGTAGTTTTGCGTGGTTGTAACCCAACTTTTAAGTGTGAGCAACAAATAAAATTTAAAGGAAAGAAAACATGATATACAGTATAGGTACTTCGACAACCTGCGCGCGCCGATCATTTTCGTGGTCCGGAAATCGGCTATTTCCGATCGCCCTGGTCAATTCCGGTAGGTCACAGGGTCAATCGGTAATCTCGTTTCCATTGTCTATATAAGATGGAAACAATAGGTATTCAAGTGCCATTTTCGTTAATTCGAGGACGGCTCCCATTCTGATTGTGCTTTCATAATCGGATTCTTAGCGCTTGTTGCTGAAAAACTCTACTTTGTCACTGGTAAGTAGTAAAAACATTTTTTTCTTAAAAACTATAATGAAGTTCGCGCATGTTATTAAATGTTTGCGATTATTATCCAATTAAATAGCTATATTTAAAAAATGAAGTCAATCCGATGGCGGCATTTTGTTTAAATCATTGCTCTAAAGAAGGTATCCTTTGTGTGTTTTTTTCCCGAGCTGGGAGGCATGACCCGGAAGTGATCTGCGTTGTTGTTTCTTAATGACTTAAAGGGGCTTACTATTAACGCTTTAAGAATGCTTTAGGAATCCAATTTAAATCGATTGTTTTTTAATGCAATCTATCGATTTTGGGTGGGATTTTAGGAACACAATAACTAATAAATGAAAATACACAAACAGCGCCATTTTAAAATTATAAATATAGATTTGCAGACACATTTTATAAGCGGTATATCGGTTAATGTCATTATCATTATTAACTGTCATTGGTTGCGTTTGTGTATTACAAAAATAAAATGAATACATTTAATTTTATTTTAATAATGTTATTATTATGGGCAGTTTTAATATTCACCTTGACCCCCATTTTTTTTGTTGTAAAGTTTGTTTGTTCTATATTCTTACTCTTACTCCACCAAAAGTATTTATTTACTTTTACTTATGCCTATGCCCATTCTTTCTCTAACTCTGACTAGCTGACTCTTATTATTATTATTCTTAAACTTACTAATACTAATTCTTTACTATTAAATATTATAACTAGTTAATAAATTAGATATAGTAACAATGACCAATTAAAGAACAATTCAATTGTGGTAAATTACATAGCATTGATCATAGTTATAATTATAAATACGTTATTTCATTTTTCTCTTTCTTTTTTTTTCTTTTCAGAGATTATTCTACTTCTTGCTCTAGTCTACAGACCATCAATTTAAATAATTTATATTATATAATTAATTTCATTATTTATTCAAAGTTTAAACTTGTCTTTATTGATTTATTTCATTATAATTGACTAGAGATTTGACTTAAACTATTTTTTATCACACATACTTTTTGTATTTATTGTCAATTTTTGCATATACTTGTACTAATTTTCTGCTTAGTAATATTATTTTTTTAGGTAACAGCCATGTCTCCACCACTTATTGAAGCACCTGGCACTTCTGTTGCTGCATCTGTTTCTACTACTTCTTCGGATGCCTCCCAACCCAGGCCCAGTGTAGTGAATTCCTCAGCGCATCCGAAAGAAAATACTGCTCAAGATTATATGTCATATGTTAACACTTTTACATCTGATGAAGGAACACCATTCACTAATGGCTTTGTTGTGTTTACCTGGATGAGTTTGAAAAAGAGTCCTAACAAAGCTGCGCTAAAACTCATAGAGCTTTTGAAAGCCAGAGGCTATGAACACACATTAATGGGAGTTCGAAGTGTAATAATGCGACTGACCAGAGAGTTAGATATTTACAAGAAAGCCTTGAGACGAAATTGGAACCGTATTACTGAATTGTTGAATAAGATGTTTAAAGTACCAGTCGTAAAAGAAAAATTACCTACTTCAATTGTTGTGAGAATGGAAACTACACCAGTCATTGAACCAGATGCAGGCAAAAAACTTAAAAAAGACTGTGAAAAGTGAATAATTTATCTACATCTACACTAAGGACCACTGGTAAGTGCTTTCACAATTCTTGATTAGTTTTGTTTGTTCTATTAAAAAAATTTGGGTTAAAAAAATAAATATAGACGTTTTATAATATATCCATTGCAGGGTATCACAACTGGATCAAACATAAAAGGAGGACTTTCTGACCACTACTTCTACATGGGAGGATTACTATACCATTTGATAATTTATGAACATTGGTCAGTTTATAGATTTAAATTTAATTTGCATAAAGTTATGTAACGCTAGTTATTCAACCTTAAGCCTTAAAGATAAAAAAACATTTAAACATTTTTAGTGTAAATTTATTTCTATATAAATTTATTTTTCAGGACATCTTGAGCAGTGATCATTTTGCAAATACAAAACTGGACACTAAAGGACAACCTTCACACTGGACATTACAAAAGCTCTTTGGCAAACTTTTAAAATACTTCCACAATTCACTAGGCTATTTTGGACAACTCACTTATCTACAATACACACTTGTTATTTCTAAATCGGACTACACTCTTATCATTTGGATCAGTTAAAATATTTCTACATCAAACTTGACGCTTCCTTGGATTACTGTTTTCTTCTGCATTGGACTTGTATTTAAAAATAGGACTATTGTTATTTCTATATTGGATTACAATGAGGAATAATTCATCTACACTGACAACAACTGGTAAGTACTGTAACTGTTCTTGAATCATTTTGTTCTTCAATTAAAATATGATTTTCAAAAATAAAGCTAAATTTAAGATAGCAGCTTTAGAAATGATTCCATCGCAGGGCACCACTATTGGATCAAAGAAAAACTGGACGACATTCTGAAGACAACTTCTACATTGGAATTGGAGGACTACTACTGGATACACCATTTGATCATTTATAAGCATCGGTTAGTTATTGATAGATTCAAATTTAATTTACTTACATTTAGGTTGCCCTAATTATTTAAACATTAACATATTACTTATCTTTTTTTTTAAATATAGCATATTTGTATACCTTGTATTGTAATGTTATTTCTATATTAATTTTATCCTCAGGACATCTTGAGCACAAAAAATTTCGCAAATACAAATTTGGAGTGAGATACTTATGTGTGTGTGTCACTAGTGCCATGCAAACCTTCAGTAACTTCGGCAAAGCAATTTTAACAAATTATTACAATATTTTGAAGTATTTATAACATATGTATAACTGAAAGATCATTTAGTTTTATAATTATATATATATATATAACTTTAATTAATTTAATAATTTTCTAAATTTTTATTATTGGCTTTCCTCGTCGATGAACCTTTTTTTCCTCTTTCTTTTCAGATCTCAATTGGTTCACTAACAAATAAACAGCAAGCAGTATCATTACAATTATTAAATTATATCATTAAATAAATGAGGGAATAATCCCTGAAAGATATATGTTAGAAAGTTTGACTTTTATTGCTTTAAATTGATGCATGTTTCAATTTTAAAAAAAGAAATTACTTACCTTCTGCTAAAACAATGTCACCTTAATGCATGAGTCATTGCTATTTTGCTCTTGCAATTAGTTATTCTTAAAGCAAAATGAATCATGCAACTATGCTGAAAATTTGACTGGTTTATCTCAAACGGTTACAAAGTTATGACATTTTTAGTGACAAAGGTGTCGATTCGCGGTCACAGATTTCGGAACAATTATATAAGGAAAAACTCAGGCACTAAAAATGCCATAACTTTTTAACCAATTGATGTAGAAAAAAAATCTTGGTAGTTCTGAATTGCAATTTGCAAGCTCTTTCTAATGGTATAGGTTTGATTGAGATCAGACAATTTTGAATTTTTTGTCAAAGTACCTATACAGTAACAATCTAAAAATGTGAATTCACAAACTAATTTGTAATTAGACTAATGTTAGAAAAGCAATTGGTCGTAATTGCAACCTTTTCTTAAGGAATATATGGAGATGAGATGAATATTAGTCTGAATGTTAGGAGTTATGCTTGTTAAACTTTTTTTTAAATTGAACGCGGACACAGGTATAATGATGGAATGCTATATAAAAAGAAGTACATGTGTATTATAAAAAAGTATTACTGACATTAATACTTCACATTCATTAAATTAATTTTAATTTCGTTTTCATTTAGATAATATTAATATCCTTAATTAACATATCGTTTGACAATTTGCTTAACGCCCTGATTTCCCGGTGGTGCCAAAACCGTTTGAACATTGGTTGCAAACAAAATCACTTAAAGAAGAACACGTTAAAAAGCAAAAATTCCTGATGATATTTTAAAAATCGACTGACGAGTTTCGTTACTCTTACGGCTTACGGCAATATACGATAATGAAATGACCAGCCCAGTAAAAATTTTAGCCACGGGCAAACAAAACAAGATTGATATTGAATTGATTTTTTTCCCGAAGTCTTTTAGCTACTGAGACTACTGCATTGACTAACATTACAGCCGTCTATATTGCAGTGGCTATGAATATATGAATTTATAATGGCAATTTGAATTCAAAGTTTTATTTTGCGAACAGAGTCATACGAACATGATAACCGCGATACAACCAAGACCAATCTGTCAACCACCAAGAGTCTTGGACAGGCCAAGACTTCTGTAATATCCTCAATTTGTGCTTTAGTTCTTTGTGTAGTTTAGGTCAAGTGCCAAAAAAAAACATACACGAAAACATAGCGTATTGTATGTTGGAAAACGTTTCGACAATCTCGGTCAGGTCTACATTTTTCCATGTTTAGCGCAGACTAATTCACATGATAGATAGCCTTACTTACGCGTCCATTTTTTTTTAGTTGATTGGCTCATCGCATTAACTTTCTTAGAACTCATTATAAGTGAATTTCCTTTTTTAAAAATTACGTGAAACACACAAAATCATGTGGCAATTTAGAGCCATTGTGCGAATCGTTTGACTTATGGTAGCAACTACTACTAACACACTTGAGTATCGCGCGGTGTGCTGTGATTACTACATGCTAGGCATGCGTGATGTGTCATTTTGACTCATAGGAGCCGTCCATAAGAATACATCACGCACCTAGGGGGGGAGGGGGTCATACATTTGTGACGAGGGAGAGGGGATGTTTAAGAACTGAGAAGTCACATCAAAGCGCGCAACTTTAAATAAAATTTCCACTTAATTACTTATTTGCAATTGCATCAATTTATTTCATGACGTTTTAAATGGCTTCACGCGTGTTACGATATTAGAGTGCAGCATTACACTAAACTAAATACCTACTTAATTAAGTGACAATAAAGTGATTTGGAACATGCTCATTTTCAAATAGTTTTAAAGAGGGAATTCGGCTATTATGACAAGGAGGGGCGAAACTTTGTGACGTCATTTTTGTGACGACGTGTGACGGGAAGGGGCTGGGGGGATCGGTCAAAATCGCGTTAAGTTACGTCATGTATGGGTGACCCCATACAAGTGGGTCGTACTCCAAACAAAGGTCGCAAACCAAGCAAAAAGTTTCTCGTCCAAACAGGACGTATACCAAGTTGGACTTATACCAAAGCAGACGTATAGCGAGGTATCACTGTATATTAAGTTATGTTCCTTGTCCCTTCACCACCAATATCACTACCGAAGCTTCTTTATAATACTTTTCCTTTTAAAATGTCATTTATTTCAAACACTGTTTTAAACCCAGTAAGTCACTAATAAGGTCACCATTGACCATTCAAATGCTTTGTGTTCCACGGGGCATCCCACGCCTTTTGCAATTAATTCTGCTAATAAGACTTAAAAATAACATGAAACTATTTTAAACACGCTTTGACAATATATAAATTATACCCCCCCCCCACAAACACACTTTTTTTTAAAACCCACGCACGCACAGACACACACAAACTTTAGTTTGGTGGGCGTGGGTCCTTCCGCACTTATTTATACCTAAAATAAATATGTAGCCTTTTATTGCTAAGCAAATTAAATAAATTCATATGCTTTTAAAAATTTGTGCAGGGTTCGAACACTACTCGTTCTATTTGAGTATAAGGGAATAATTTACCCTGGAACTCAATATATCCTACTTGTGTAATGGCTTTAAAAAGCCCTTTATTTGTAATGCTTTTATAGGTCTTACCGGGAAATTCTCCAAGCAACTGTGCCCCCCCCCCGAAGAAATTTATAGCTAGGAGATATCTTCGGGGGCGGTCCTCTCTGAGGGGGGGGTGGTCCTCTCTGAGGGGGGCGGTCCTCTCTGAGGGGGGGGGGCGGTACTCTTTGAGGGGGGCCACCTAGGCACACAGGAACACGATCGGAGGTACTTCCACGAAATTGAACTCACAAAAGAGTTGCATTTCCTACTTTGACTTGCTACAATCTCGGCTCCATCGCGGCTCAGGATACGAGTCTATTGGCCATTGGCCGTCGCTAGATAAGGGATCATAAAAGTGGCCAAACTAATGTTAGCCTGTCGGAAAGTTTCCTAAAAGCTGACGTCCGCAGAGTTCCTCGTGGTAGCCCACCTATTCAGAGGCGTAACAACGACTTCGTATCGGGGCAGTTGCCAAAGGCGCCGAGGGCTAATTCTTCAATTTATTCAAATTTAGTATTTTGCTACCTTTTGGATTTTTTATACCCACGTATCATTTTTTACTATCAGTATCATAATATGTTAAAATTTTACAACTAAGAATAATGCAATTATATTTTACTAACTATTGAAAAAGCTGCAAAGCTGAAATTTGTCAAGGGTGCCAAAAACAAATTAGCCAAGGGCGCGGAATACCCAGTTAGGCTTCTGCACCTATTAGCTAAAACCTCAAAACAAATTAATATATTTTGTGTTAACGCTCTTTACAACCATAAGGTAGAAAATTACACTATTTTTATATTCGGAATTAGAAAACTATCACTTTACATTTTACAAGAGCTTATGCTGGGCTACTATTGCATTTAAATTAAGAAATATATTTCTTTTATCTGATTTTATATATACAGCTCTGTTTTCTTTTAATACAATATTTTATTCATATCAGCCTGTAACCTTAAATATAATGGCATATTAGGACTAACTGTATATAAATAGATTTCATTTCTATTAACTGAAAAATTCAACGCAAAAAATCCTGGCACTTAATAATTCGCGCGAAGTGGTGACTGAGGTAAACAAGAAATTTCTCGCTAACTGTTACCATTAACCATGTGTTGTTCAATGTATATTTTTAAATCAAAGTATCTTTTTTTTTGGTTATTGCCGGTGCATGGATTTTGACCAGTTGTTGGAATTGATATTGGCCTATGTCTAACAATAAGACTGATCGTGAACATGTAGGCCCTGCCCTACTAAACTACCACTATCAACTATCTGAACTGCAACTGTCGGTGACTTTTGTCGACGTCGTCCACCCACTATTTACATTTATTTTTAATATTTATTAATAACATTAACAGGTTAGCATTACATACTTATTGGTAATCCTGCAGATTTTACACGTATATTATAATTTATTATTTCACAGCGAAATTTAATTTTCTCTTGAGAACTTTCGTTTTTAATTTATTAAATGCATAATTATATGTTGTATTTCAGCTATTACAGCGCTAATTTGTAAGTCTTTCTAATTTCTAAGCCATTTTTTCGGCTCTCAACAGTAAATAGTCTGATGATGGTGCAACCATTTTTTTAATTCAAACTATATGCCGGATTGTCCGATAAGATGCCAAATGGAAATTTCTCTCTTACAAACAAAGAAAATAAGAATCAAACATCTAGTAACGAAATAAAAAAAAGAAATAGTCTTTAAAATATTTATTTATCTTCTAAGAACATTAAAATAGATGAATAATACTTTTAAAAAAATATCTTCAGTCAGTAAATTTATTTTAGCATGGGTCGAGCCAGGTAAAAAACATCTGGCAGCAGTTCGCTAGGTAAACAAAATGGAGGTATCGTAACAACATTATGTATTATATAGAGCCGAAAAAATGCATTTGAAATTAAAAAGACTCACAAATTAGCGCTGTAATAGCTGAAATACGGCATATAATAATGCATTTAATAAATTAAAAATTTAAGTTCTCATGAGAAAGTAAAATTTCGCTGTGAAATAATAAATTATAATATACGTGTAAAATCTGCAGGATTACCTACTTATTTAACATTCAGTGTTAAGTTATATTATATTTATAATATTATATTCTGTAATATTATTATTTTATTATTATTATATCGACCTAACCACTGACCACGGTGGTACCGAGGGTCACGGTTTCGAATCTCCGTGAAGGCAGGGACTTGTTCCTAGGGCCAAGGGTCTCCCTGGGTACCTGACACTGACACTAGTTAAGCAAACAAAGGTGGTTGGGAACGTCTGTATAGAAGTAAGACATTAATCATTAGTAGATCAAAATTTAGTAACTAAACTATAATAGGGGTGTGCCTAAAACTAAAATAACTGGTACTGATGTCCAAAGTTAACTCTAACTGTAAGGTACATTGGTCCGTGTGCAAAGCACAAAAACTCGTGTGAGTGAGTGTGCAAAGTTACTCAGCATCCATTTATTTAGCAATATTCTACAAAATTTGCTCCGCTGTAATTCTAAATTACTGCGCTGTTATTCTAAACTGCTGCGCGGTGTTGGTCGGATATCCGCGCAGCTTAACGGGAACATTGCTGATGTCACTAATTTGGTAATAGTATTAGTACAATAAGTACAACAAACTTAAACTTAGCATCTTATGTAAGTCGTGTTGATGATAATAATGATGTCAATGTGATAGTGCTAGTCCTGATACCCTACTACCTTAGTGTCCTTAGTCTTTGTCACTAATTGTTAAGTTAAAAAGTAAAAGTAACTAAATAACAGGACAAATATTTAATACTGACATTGCCTTGTTAATGCCTATAAGTGAAATTCTGCCGGAGCCAGATTTGTAAAAATGGCAGGATTCCGGATTTGGTGGAGCCGAAATCCGGTACACCCCTACTCCTAACATTTGCCCTGCTAAATACTAAGACTTAAGGCTTAAGGGGATGTCCATGTGTTACTATAACTATATTTTACTATGTTGTCTATGTTGAATTTTTAAATTATAAATGAAATCACTGCTTAGGGCCAGATGACCTCCCAATGACATGGGTTCAATTCTTATACTTATGCTCTTCCGCACTTTGGAACATGTGTGATTCTGAATCTTAATTATTTAGATTAAGGTTGTTAACGGTTAACCAGTCCTCAGATCAGGACAACCTTAACAACCTTAATTTAGATCATGCTAAATTCACTAATAGTATTGTATCTTGTATAAACATATCTTTCCATTAACTTTTTAGCAGATTTTTATAAATTCTTGCTATACCATCTTGTGGTTGGTTGGAATATTAATTCTTTGTTAAATTGTACTTCCAAGCCCTTTTAAGCATGTAAAGTAATTATGCACTCCGTTCAAATCTGTTGGCTACAGAAACTGCTTATCTGTCCTTCCTCACAGTCTTTAACCTAAAGAATTTAAGAATTTATCATCTTTAATTAATCAATTTTTTCATTGATAGCTTTATTGTAATAGTCTAGACAGCTCTAATTTTTTAAAAATGTGTCTCTTTCAGAGAGCTGCTGGCATATGTATTAATTTTAACCTTACTCATAAAGTTTATGGAAGCAGCCATTGACTATTTATAGAATCCTTGATTCCCTTGGGGTCAAAATGCTTTTTAAAAACATCATCCAGTCTCTTGAAGAAGATGAAAATACACTTGAAAGGGATTCTAAAACTGGATATTTATTCATCAGTTTTGAGGTATTTATAAGTGTTCTGTCAAGATCTGTCTATACTACACATTAATTTCAAATACTTTAGTGAACTTTTAACAAATAATCCAGCTTTATTTCATTTATTTTGCAAAATTCTTTTTAAAAATTGTGGATATTTTTTTAACATACATTGACAATTTGTGTGTGTTGAGAAGTAAAGAAATTTAGCTTTTGAGAAAGTAACCATTGACATTGGTCTGGAAAATGGTAAGACAAGGGTCTGTGGTAAACCCTGTTTTGTGGATTTTTGACGTTTTTACAAGCTAATATCTAATTTAATTACCCTGTTAATTAACAACTTAATTCTTAGTCTACATTTTATAACATTGTATGCTATCATAAGTTTACTAATTAATGTTATTCTTTACATTGAAACAAGATGCATTTTCTGTTAAGATTAATGGCATTTCAAAAAAATATACATTCATTACTTTTTTTCGTTTCTACTTACTGCCTAAAGGATTCATACTCAAATTTTCATGTAAAATTTATTTATATATTTAAAGGTATTTGAAAAGTGAGGAGATTAATATTAAAGATGTTCAAGTATCCTCACAAGAATTCCTTAAGTTTGTGATTAGGGATATTCTTGACAATAACCAGGAGATAGTCAACATCGCATTGGAGGTCCTACATTGTTGCCTAACAAGGGGAATTTTAGAGAGGTCGGTTAAAAGTTAAAATCAATGTTTGTAATTGGTTCTTAGTACAGTACTTTCATCTTTCTACCTACTACTACATTTTATTTAGGTCCATTAATTAATAATTAGTTTGTATCTATTGCTTAATTAAATATATTGACTGGTAGCTTGTCTGTTAACACAAAAGAATATTGTGTTTTTAACCTGGAATTGTTTTAAAATGTATTCATTATTATTTTCAGCCTCCCCAATGCTCAGCATTCATCAATTAAAGATGTTTTGATTAAATGTGGCCTCAAAATGGTATCTATGGATTCCTTGCGATTGTCTCTAAAATGCTTGACAGCGCTTGATTTCAAATCTGACGATACTGTTGTTGCAGAGGTAAATTTTGTTATCATGTGCATTTAGTATGCTATTTTTTTTTCTCTAGAAATATCTAGATGCAACTCATTTATTATTTCTTTTTATTAATAGGTATTGGGGATACTTGGAAACTTAGAAGACATCCGCACAAAATTTAATCTGATGGAAAACCTTCAAGAGGAAATAGTTGCCTTTTTTTCCAGGTGCAGTACATTTTTGGATAGGCCTTTAAAATTTAAATAAATGTTTAGATTTTAAAAATTATTTTCTGATGTTAGTACCAATAAAATATTGGCTCAAAATCCTGATATGTTAAACATTTTGTCAATGTTTTCAGCCTTGAAAAGAAAATTGGTAGTGGTCTGATTCCTTTATCTCCTTCTTGGGCTGTATTTGTGTTCCCTGGACTTGTACATCGGGTTGCTGGTGTAAGGGAAAAAACATTCTACCTTCTGGAAAAGTTCCTGAAGCATCTCATCAATGTTCCAGTACTTAGCAAGCAAATGATAAAAATAATTAATTCTGTAAGTTTTAAATAATTTGTGATAAATTTGCTTCATTCAGTTTATGTCTGGCCATGTGTTGTTGATAAATTCAATTTCTAATTATCTACTTTTTATTTAACTAAAATGACACTTGTAATTATTTAATAATTTATCATAATTATGGAACTATTTTGTTTATGTGGATTAAGGATAATACATTAAACATGACCCAATAGTTTATACATAGACTTGTCAATCAGCCTCTCACAAATGTGATAAGCATTGTGTATTTGGATTATCTTATAATCATTTAACTAGCATTCTAAAAACATTTTATTCTGATAGGTGTATATTTGAAATCTAGAGAAAAAGCTGCCCCGTATTGTTATTCATTAAGATTATAAAAGTTTTGGCAAAATTTTTAAATACAAGTTGCCACAATTATTCCATGAAAGGCAGGGATCCCAAACCATAACTTAATTCATTCATTGGATTATGGAATGTAATGGTCATGAGATTTTGTGCAGGTATCATATGTAAGAGAAACTAAATTAAATTGCAATTTTTATTAATCTTACTATTATTCTTTTCTAGGGATTTGGTGCATCTTTGAAACAAATATTTTCCAAGAATGAGCTGTATGTTTTAAAAGCTTGGATTATAATTGTTAAAATAATTGGAAAAGTAAGTTATAAATGTAGTATATTGAGTATTACGGAATGTGAACACCGTAAATAACTATGTAAAATAACGGGGTCACTTCCGGCAGTAATGTAAATTATAAATATGGAATTCAATGTGAACTTCAACAACTTGCTTATGATTGTATTCTAATTGCAGGCCTGCCAACCCTCCCGATTTTATCGGGATTATACGGATTTTTTACCCATGCTTACGAAATCCCGATAAGACCCTTAATCTCCAAATTTTCCGAGAGAAAAAAAATTCACCATGCAAAATCCGAATGCGAAAAAATTATAAAAAGAAAAAGCTAATACTAATAATGGCGGTGATGTATTTCGAAAATGAAAATGCCACTTCCTAGGTTTTTTCCTGTACTTCCGTTATCCAAGCGAACTGCGATATCTAACTATTTCTTCGTTGGCCATCCGATCGTACATTATTCCTTTTACCAGTCTAATAAATAAAATAAAAAAAATTCAGCTGTTCTGTGACTTTAAAAAAAAAGGATGCATTTGTAAGGAACGCTGCTAAAAACGGTTTTCCAGTGACTGAGCTTCAGAGTGTTTGTACTAGTACTAAGACTAGTCTAACTAAACAAATAAAGTTTTTCACATATGATAATGAACAGAGGCTGCATAGAGTTCAGCTTTCCAGCATTTCCCTAGTGGCCTTTTTGATAAAAGTAGTAAATCTACATCTGTTAACAATTACTTTGTTATTATTGTTGAAGGAATAGGAAATTCAGATATGAGATGGAAAGTTTTATTTACCATCCTACTTTTTGGAAGAAATAAAGATTTTTCTAATACCTATCTTTTTAATGCCAGATTCACAGAAATGTTTCCAGAAAAATTACAATGAAACAAGAGCAATCATTAATTTGGTTAATTCAGATGAATGATACTCTTTCTAAAGTTTCTAACTAAAAACTAATATTTATCTAAAAGCAAAGCTAACTTCAATTGACTAAAGAACTGTTCAAGTTCAAAAAGGCCACTAGGGAAATGCTGGAAAGCTGAACTCTATGCAGCCTCTGTTCATATGTGAAAAACATGGTTATTCTCTCGTGTATCTGAATGCAATGTAAACATTTCCAGTATTCTGTGGTGTTCTGTAGACACTTAAATTAAAAGATAATGGATTTAACTTATTACTTTATATTTATTTAGTATGTAGTTCTTAAACCAGCGCCGTGGGGTGCTGCAATGCCGCGCGTGGACCCCTCTACAGATTTTTTTTCTTGGCAGGTTGGCAGGCCTGTAATTGTCTTCCATGTATGACCATAATTAGCGAACAAATACTGAAACCATTCAGTACACCACAATAAAAATAGTATTTATTAACTTTAAATAAAATATGTGATTTTTTTTGTTGAGTCATAGGTTAACATAAATTTACAGTTTTAAAAATATATATATATAAAATGTAATATAAAAATTATTTTATGATCCATCCAATTTGTTTTTTTGTTTTTTTCATCATAGGAACTTCACAAAGGACCAACTATCAATACACTATTGGAAGTTATTGAATTAGGCTTCAAAAGTGTCCCAGAATGTAGAGTTCAGTCATTTATTGCTTGGAAAAGTCTTATTCACAACTTTGCATTGGATAAATGTTAGTAGGAGTGTATTGTCAACTTAGTGTATTTGCCCATTAAACTTGGTTTATTTTATTTCAAAAGAGACATTTCCTCCATCTGGAATAAATCATCAATAAATTGTAGCTGGAATAAGCTTTTCATTTGGTAGCGCAATATTCTGATTCTACTTTTAAAGTGTAAGCAAATTCTAGTACTCTTTCAGTCCCTGGCTCATTATTATGAATTTTGACAAATGTTACTATGCTAAATCTTCACTTAAGTAAGGTAAAAGAGGTAACTATTATTTAAAGAGGAAAAAAACGTACTATTATCCTAGGCTCCCTATTACAAATTTAAAAGTAAAATAAGCCTGTTTGTTTACTTGAAGCTATTTTCCTATATGATTGAAATATTTATTTTACAGGTGTACTTTTAGATCAAAAGCGTATTAAGCTTTTGATGTTGGTCTTAAAAATAGACAATGCTAAAAGCGAAGAAGTCGCTGTAGAAAAGCTGAAGACCTGGTGGTATTTTATTAATTCATTGGGACCTAAGGTCACCTCATTTTTGGAAGAGGTGAGAAGCTTGGGATATACTGTGTCTTAATTAGACTTAAGGATGAAGTTTTAATCCCTCTTTCATCATCTTTTTTTTTATTAACATTTATTAATGTTAAATTTATCAAGCTTAAAATTTTTATAGATTCTGAATTAAATATTGATGTTACATGTTTATTATTCTCTTAATATAATTATACAAATAAATTTTTCTCTAGGTTGTCAATCCCCTGCTAATATTTTGTTCAGGCTATGGCAAAGCCCAGATAGCAACTACCAAAGTTGTCCAGCCCTCAAGATTAGGTGAGCATACGGTTTTTTTAGTTTTTATTTCAAAAATTGTTTGTTATTTCCAGTTTGTTTAGTTCTAATCAGCGTATTAGCATCTTGTAAGTGAAAATAAGTTTATATAAAAACTGATAAGAGCCAGGGTTGCAAAAATATTTATTGGAAATTACTTTGTGACATCAAAATTAAAATATCTTTAATGTATTAAATGTTTTTTTATATTTTAAACATGCATTCAATGTCTTTTCAATAGCCTTGACATCACCCACAGCCAGTTCAAATGCAAGCTTGGCCTCTACACCTAATGGAAGCAATCTATCGCCATCAGTTTTTCCTAAAGTTCAGAAATTAGCCTTTGAACTTCTAGTTCATTTTCTGGGTGATGAAAAAATGCCCAAAAGCTTAGAGAATTACGAATGGACATTAGGTAGAAAGATAAAATTAATATAACCTTAACTTGTTTTATTGCTCAAATAAGTTTTATGAAATAAACATTTATATTTTTATTCATTATATATATATATATATATGATGTATGTATTTTTTAAACGTCGCTAAACAAATTTTGCATCTACTTTTGACTAGCAAGTTTTAAATGTAATAATTAAATATTTCATCTTCAGAACCCTTGCCATTCAAAGTTTTCACAAGTACTTTGCATTTTGTTAAGGCCTCTTCAACCATTTATAAAGCCATCGAAACTATCTTCAAAACAATTGGGAATGAAGTAGATGGTAAGTCAATACATGTTGTGCAGCATTAAAAGTTCTGTCTCCACATGTGTTGTCAGAGGTAGTGCAATGCTGTACATTAATTTAAAACTTTGTCTACATTGTATAACTGAAGACGTTCTCCTTTTTTAAATTTATTGTTTTTGCAATTGATATAAGTTTGAGAATTCCCAATTGTTTGGAGAGTTGCATTAATTTACCCCCACCTCGCCCCCATCACACTCTTTCTTTGTATGAAAAATATATATTGTAGATCACTGATAAAAAACAATATAATTTGCTATTCTTTTTCCCCTAAAAATCCCATAACTGAAAATATTTAGATTTCCATATCTAAAAATAATATTTGCATACAATGCAGCCAATGCGAGAGTGAGTAGAAGAAGAGAAATATTTTCAACATTTTACTTATTACTGAAAGGCGAAGGTCACAAAACTTTTTTTCACAGTTATAAATTTCATACCACAAAATTCTTTGTCCACTTTACTAACCGGTTATATAACTTTTATGGGTATCTGAATTTATATTTTTTAATAGTTTTGGCTATTTTAGTAGCGCAATGCCAATGATGAAAACCAAAGTACCCGTTGAGGGTCGGGTTATTCAGAAGCGACCGTTTCGTCCCCTCATTTAACTAGCAACGCCATTGAGCGGTGCTGGTTTAAGGCCAGGAGCGCCAGTACGGATTAGCAAAAGGAAACTGCGAAGAACGCAGCAAACGCCAGCTCTGAAGAAACCTTCCAGTGGGGGTCACACCCTAGTTATGTCATTGATGATCCCCCACTTAGCAGCGGTCCTAACCATGGAGACTCGTGTGCTTTGCGGGGTGGCGTCAAAGTGGTAGCGGCTCACAGTAGGGAATTCCACCCCTCCTTGTGAGGTCAATTTAGTGGGAGATATTTTCGACTTTCTGTCCTGGATGCCCAGGTGGCCGCTTCAGAAGAGACCGCTCCAGTGGGGTTTTCTCAGCTGTTACGCCCTTTTGGGGGCCAGATAGCTGAGAGGGTCTTCCGGGAAGACCCATGAAAAGCACTTGGCTCAGGGGCTACTGACTTCCTTCCACATTTAGGTTATTGAGTAACACATATAAAATACTTTTAAAAAGGCAATTAACAGATTGAGAAAGGTTTGGCTGGTTCGAATTGAGTCATCAGCTATTTCCAAGCACCCTCTTAACATTTCATTCAAAATTAGAATTTTTTAAAAATAGAAAAGTTGGTTGCTATATTTTAACACACTTTTTTTCTCCTTCCTTTTATGTCAGACTGCCTGGTTCTATGCATATGGACAAGACTAACGTGCCTTGTGAAAGAGGCGCTTAAAGAATCCGCTGCATCAGAGATCAAGATTGACTGTAGAGATATGTACAGCAACTTCCTGTCACTTTTAAATGATATGGTCCAAAGTGAAGTGTTTAAAGGAGAAATCACCCAGGTGTGTTGTTGATCCGGGTATCTGCTATAAAATGTTTCAAATACTGTTAGATAATGATGAAAGTTTATTTTAAAGGGAAAACTAAATTAAACATAAATGTAATGATAACTTTAAGGTTTAATATGTGAACTTGATTAAATCGTAAATATCTATATTTTTTAGGGATTTGTACTGGATTTCGGCTCCAGCAAATCCGTAATCCTGCCATTTTTACAAAATCCTGCTTTGGCTCCGGCAGAATTTCACTTCATAAATCCGGCCAAATCCAGCTGGCCGGTAGAGCCATCAAACATATATACGCTTAATAGCTGCGCAAATCTGGAATCCGGCCATTTTTACAAATCCGGATTTCAATTTATAAATCCAGCCAGATCTGGCTCCGGCTGGATTTCAAAAATTTGAATCTGGTACACCCCTAATATTTTTCTAATTTTCTTTGTTAATTTAAAGCTTTTAATTATAACTTTATTGATCATGAAAAATGTCAATGCATTTGTTAAAAACTGTATTTCTCTGAAACTTTACTTTTGACAGAAAATGCTGTCAACAAATATTGATTTCCCTGCCAAAGTATTGGCTTCTACATCCTACAATATCAGTGGATACACATCCATGAAGGTGAGCACTTTAATGGCATTATCAGCAGACACACTTCACAAATGTAGTACTTGACCCTAAATCATATTTTACTCTTTTCATTAGTTTGTATTTTAATATTGCAAGGCAACAGGATTGTGGTTGTGAATGAAGTCCAGGGGTGTATTGACACAAAGTGAATTGAGTTATTCTTAAACATCTTTATAACGTCTGTGATTTCAAAATAAGTTCATTTTGTTATTATTCTACATGCATTATGCTTTTTTTTCGAGTTCTTAAAATGATTTTTATTTATTTGAAAAAGAATTTTGTTATAGCTTTATACTATTTCTAGGATATAAGAATAATTTTAAAAAGATTAGGTAAAAATCTAGTTAAGCATTGCTGTCCCTAGCTTGTTAAATTTAATATTTGTATATGATCCTCTTGAGTATTGGAAAAAAAAAGGAAAAATCAAAGCTTATTTATGTTATAAGCACATATGTTTTCCAATTTGCAATATAACAAAATAGTTCACTTTAAAACATTTGAACATCAACTAGATTTTCCACCATATTTTAGATTTGTATCATATATTTGTATAATGCACAGAATAACTAGTATTGTGTGCATTATGCCCATTATTTGTACGAAGTGTCAGCACCATTGATGCCTCTTAAATTAAAGAATATCTCTTCTGCACAGGGTTGTCCTGCACTGCTTCTCATTGATCTGTTGTCAACTAAGAAAGTTGTGGAAAGCTGCAAGATTTTAACTGAGTATGTAACTATGAATATGAATCAATAGATATTTATTAGAGCTGCAGTATGAGTCTTTAAAATATAGGAAATGAGCTGTTTTACATTTACCAAACTTTCACAATCAGAAGTTAAGAGCTTAAAGTAAAATTAAACGCAGATGCCAAAATATAAACGATACTAGCGTATCACCCGTCAAAAATGACAGAAGTTTTCAGCTGAAATCTATTTATTTTGAAAAAATGCACTATTTTAGGGCGCCTACGGCGCCCCTTTTTCAAAAGCCCAACTAACTTGTCCTTGTTTGATAAATACGAAATATTAAACTTTCTGAAATGCACACAAAGTATTTTATAATAGGAGTTGTAGGGCGCCTACGGTGCCCCCTTTGTTTTTTTATTTTATAATTAACCATCATCAAATTCTCTTTTTACATTGTTTCCTTTTCCAAAATTAAAATATGAGCTAAATCAATGACATATAATAGTTTTTACAGCGTATCTTTAATTTGCACACCTTTTGATGCATTGGTGCAGTAATTTGGTTTTCCCTGCTTTCTGACAGACTACTTGCGTGACAATTGCAAATTTTATTGTTTAATTTCTATGTATGTTCTTTTAGTAGTTAGTAATAAAGTTGTTAAGATTCAGTTAATGAGAAAAAGATAAGCAATATATCTTTTTTAATTCTATTCTTTTCATTTATGTATATTTTTATGGTTTATTTTTGTCTAGGCACAATAATTTGTTCTCAACCCTGGTCAGTGCTGGGACTTGCAATATACAAGGGGCGTTGCCATTCCTACACAGTGTTGCGAAAATCATTGACTCACAGGCAGAAGTGCTACTCTCCTCCGACCTTTTTTTCAGTACCTGGTTAACGTTGGCTCAAACATTACATGGTCACATCAATAAAGTGAGTTGAAAACAGTGACTCCCGATTGATTTGGGGGAGGGTTTTTTTAATATTAATTTGAAATGTCATTAAGAGCAATTTCAATCATTTGAGAGTACCAATTATAAATAGTCATGTATTTTTAATTTCAAACTGCTTTTCAAATTTTATTGAGTGAAGGAGTGATTAAAAAATCTTGGCAAAGCTAAAAATTGCTCATCATGAGCCGAGTTATTTAGCTTTCATGTTCTTTTTATTTTATATATTGCCAGGTGAATGACGTGAATCAAGGCGATGCACTGGAGTATAACTTTGACTGCATGCTTTTAACACTTCTTCTTCCTATAAAACACCAGTTGGTTAATAAGCTGCTACAGGTATGTGTTTTCCGGTATATTAGGGTTTTATATCTTTATTATTTTCATTCATTTAATTTTTAGTTTTGGCCAAACTATCTATTATTTTTCAATTAACTTGTGCTTTTATTTATATATAAAGCAAGATTTATATGTTAAAATGTATTAAAATAATTTTGAAAAGGGCAGAAGTAAATGAAGTGCGTTGTCATTAGAATGAACTGTCAAATTAATAAATTATTTTTTCCAATAGGTTGATTGCAAAATCTTGAACAAGACATGGAAAGAGTTGTATGGCAGTTTTTCCAGACTGTCTGCTCTTGTCACCACAGCTGAGGCCAATGTCTGCCTTGAACAGTTAACAGCCAGAATGATCAAAGTTTTGAAACCTGGCTTTGAAGTAAGTCACATCAAGGCTGTGTTTCTCATTATGCATTTTGCATATTGATGGACATTTCTTTGGAAGTTCCACCAGGGAACTGTCAAATATTTATTAAGTATATTTGACCACAAATATTGAGGTGTGTGTACCAACAACTTAAGTAAAATTACTAGAACAAATAGATTCTTAAAACTCCATACCTTGTTATTCTTTAAACATTTTTGGACACATAGATCTCATATGCTAATAATAGTTTTTATCGGATTATTCTATATAAACTTTGAAGTATAAAATTTAACAAAAATTACACTTTTATTTCCATGTATATGATTCCATTGTAAGAACTTTCAAGTAGTTTAATATACATTTGAAAAGATTACTTAGAATTTCATTTTGACTGCCTAAAGATGTATTTTGACACTTTCGATTTCTTTTTTATAACTAGGTACCAATTGGTTTGGAATTTTTAGCTTCGCTCTGTAGTAAAATGGTGGATTGTGTCGACTTCTCGTCCATCTCATTTAATCGATCTGTTGGAAGTGGACTTACCATTAGTCCCAGCAAGTGGGCATGTAGAAGACAGCGGCCAATGGGAGTATTGCATTCTCTAGTTCACCTACTTGCCCTTTTGCAAAATAACACAAATAAAGTCCTCTCCATATTTGAGGAAGAAAAGCATGTAAAGGTATGGGTAATAATTTTTATTTCAATTTTGTGTTAAAAAAATAATAATTAAGTTAAAAATAAAATTTTATATCTTTATTTTAGCCATTATGTATTTAAAAATATTTCATTTTCAAAATACACATTTTGTTTGCAGAAAAGTGAAAGAGATTCTATCACAACTGCAGTTCACTCATTGGTAGAAGTCTTCACTAAACTCTTCACCCACATAACAACTAATGCTGTAATCATCAACTGCATTGCAACTCTTGCTGAGCCAATAGCCTATTTATTTAAGTCGCACACCAAATCAAGTGCCATTAAAGTATTTTTTGAATCAAGTATTTTACTGAAGGTATGGGCACAAATCTTGTGTTTGTTTATGCTTGGTTTCATTAATATTTTCACTTAACTTATAATGACCTAAAGCGCGGTAATACGCGCCTCATCTCTAGTCCTGAAACGCGGTAAAGCGCGCCTCTATAGCGCTCTCTTTAGTAATGAAATCATAGAAAGTAAAAATTCTTCATAGCGTGAGAGAAGATTTAGTCGACTTCAGGAAAAGTCGATGTTTACTTTCCACTGGTGGTTTTGCGAAGTTTTCTGTAGTTTTTACCGGTTTTTTGTTTTTGAAGATGTGATTTTGCAAAAAATTTCGTCCCAAAAAATAGTACTAAACTTGAGATAGTCTTTTGTATATGTAAAATAACCATTCTATAAGCTTATCCTAAAAGATGAAGTCAGTATGACAATAATTACATTTTCAGCAATTTTTTAAAATTCATAACCCAATTTATTGCAATATATAATTGAAATCCTTATGGGACTGAGGGATAAGTTTTTAGAAAATCTTATAGGACATTATAAGTTAAATTTTGTTTCCTATTCTAGTAAAACCTGGTGTATTAGTAAAATTTTGGCTCATTTTACCGCAACAGTATCCAAATGGATAAATGAAATAGATCTCCTTATCAGAATAAATGTATGCCTTTTAAAAAAATTCTCTTAGCTTGAAAAGCTTTGGCAAGAAATAACCCTGTGTGTCACCGGGAGATACAATGGCCCCTATGACTCTGAGTTGTTAGAAAAATTGTCACCTTTGCTGGTTGTGACACTCTTGCACACACGTCGGGACATCAAAAGTAAAAGTCTGTCATTGTGGAACTCAACATTCAGTCGTTTAAACACTCTGGTGTATCCAGAGGCTCTTAAGTAGGTGTTCATTTTTAAATTGTTTTTAAATCATTATTGTTACCATTAAATGTTCTATTTATCGGAATAGCAGTTGTTCTTAGTAAGATTATTTGTCACACAAAATTAATCTTTTTTGTACTTTATTGCATGTTCAAAGTATTTCTTTATGATTGCCAGGAAGTATTATATTGAGAATATCTTTCATTATCCTGGTTTACCTTTTTTCTCCTCTTTCCCTCAGTATATATCTTTTTAAGTGACAGAATGTCTTAATTTAATTTGTTTTTTTATTCTATCTTTTCATTTTGTGTAAATTATTTCCTGGATTTTAATTTAATTTTTTGTTTCTTTCTTTGTTTTTTTTCTGTATGTGTTTTAAAAAAATATATATTTATGTTTATAATAAAATCTAAAACTGTAGTTTCTATCAAGTCACACACATTTAAGTGAGCTACATGTGATGCAAAATGGCAAAGACCCAAAAATAACCCTTGTTGTATATATATTTATTAGTATTTTCCCCCCTTTTATTCTTGTTGCCAAACAGACCAGTTCTTGTTAAGCTGAAAGAGCAGACTGTCATAAATCTTCCTAGTTGGATACCTTGTGATGAAGCTGCCTGCATTGCAGAGACTCCATACAGTGAAATGAGCATGGTCAGTTATTTTCCCTCTAAACTAGACACATTTAAATAAATGTATTCCTTTTGTATACACTTCCTAAGTTTACTGGTTTTAATCTCTTTGCTCTTGGTTTATTACTTTTTTAAATATCATTCTTTTATTTTTGCACATTGTTTCAATACTTTCAAATACAATTTTTAGGGGGATTCCCAAGTCTTTGCTCCTGTGCTATCTGGCATGCCATCTCCAAAACAACAGAGGGGCAGCTTACTCAACAGAAATATTTCCCCTGCCAGGAAATTGTCCCCCAACGCTAAAATGTCACCTGTTAAAGTTGATCCAAAAACTCACAGCTTCTTCTCTTCAGCTCGCAAAAACATTTCTGTTGACTTTCTACCAAATGAAGTAAGTATTATTGAAATTAACTTGTAAAAAAATGTAATTCACATATGTTTTGAGTTAAATGTTAATACAATTGGTCTCAACCTAACTTCCTTTTTAAATCCCTTATATTAACTTCGAAATCTTGTCATTCGTCGTCAGGCAGGCGGAAAAACAAAAGTAAAAAATGACACACTTCCCGTGATGCGATCGAGCTGAAATTTTGCATATAGACTGTTACCTAACAATGCAACGTATTAAAATTTCAGGTCGATCGAATGTACCAGAAATAAATTAATGCATTTTTAGTTTATCTCTTTGTAACTATATGTAATTCAATTTCACAGTTTGTTATTGTTCGCCTTCCACGTGCAACTTGAGTTTAGCCAGCCCATTTATGTCCCACACCCCCTTTCCCCCGGTTTTAAAGCCAGGGGAGATCAGTCGGTTTCAGTCTGTAAATGTTTGTCGAGTGTTGCATAATATATTGAACATATCAATACTTTGAGTTCTGTCTTATATATAAGGGATTTATAGGCAAAAACTTTGTTTTTACGGGGTTGTTTATTGCTGTTGAAAGCTTTCTCACATGCATTTTGTTGAGCCTGTTCAGTTAATGCGGATATGAATCAACTTGGGATGTTAAAATTAAAACCTGAATTTGTTGCATGTTTTTAAAAGAAACATTCATTATTTTCACCTTTTTTTAAGTTACATGTTGTTTTTTTTTAAGGAGTGTGCCAAACACATTTTTAGCTTCTGTTTTACAAAACGCACCTTCATTTTTATTTACAGGAATTTGTAGTCATCAATTCCCCAAGAACCAGGAGTAAAAGAATTTTAACAGATCATCAAAAGGAGGTTCTAAAATCAAAGCGGTGAGTTCATATTGGGTTCTGGGTGGTAACTAGGTGAATTCCAAACCAATAGATCAGAATTTAAGCCCCAGCTAAAGCTGACATCATAAAACATTACCAGTGGCTGGGGCTCTTAATCCTTTCTTGGCACCTTATTTAGGTGAAGACACTACTCTAAATTCAAAATTTTCCAGTGGAGTCCCTTAGGCTGTATGAGTTTGATAAATAACCATTTCTTCAACTTCTGCAATGCTTTTTGTGTCATTCCCAAAAGAAGTTCCTTTAGATTATCCTGAAGTCTAAAGAGAGATGTTTTAATGTTAAAAGGTCACAGGTTTATCAACCTAAAGAAAATTTCTTGACGTGTGGTTTCATCCTGTAAGTCTAAGCAATGTCACATTATTATTATGAAAGGCTAAATGTGTGGGACGGAAGGGATTCATGATATTAATCCATGGGTTTTTCCATTTTCTATCTCTGTGCAGGGCAAGATTGCTTTCGGTTTTTTTTTCAAATTTAGGTTTACATTTTTTATTTTTTTAAAAATCATGTTTGGTATATTGTCTATAATTATCAAAATGATTTTTTTATATTATGCTAGTATCAAACTTAGAACTTGTTAATGCTGCTGACCTAAATTTTGTATATAATGTTACACTTCTTTCTACAATAAGATGCAGCTGTTTTTCCTTTGCTGTTCGATGTGTAACATTTACTTTTTCTTGGACTACAGGGATCTGCCTGCAATGTACAATAATCTTGACACTTCTCAAGACATATCTTTGGGCGCTCATTTTGTTGTGGATACCCAGCATGAGTAAGTTTTCTTTTAAGATTTTCAATTTACCCTTTACTGGGCGTAGCGGCCAAACCGCCATATCCCCCAAACGGGAAAAACGGCCAATACTACCATTGGTTGTATTCTCGCTTCTTTTTTTTTAAATCGCGAGACTTCCGGCACATGATTTCCTGTTTATTCTGTTGTGGATATATTCGACTGCATCTCCACGTGTTCTCTTCGATTGGTTTTTTTTTGTTGATTTTTTTGGTCAAATTTTTTGTTGTTGTGAGTGTTCAAAATGGGTGGTCTGAATTCTTCATTTGATATTGAGTTGAGATTAATGGACTTTGAGTTGGAGGAAGAGATGAGCAGTGACATTAGTGTACGTATCGTGCATACATCTGATCATTCAGTCAGACTGGATATTTGTGCTTGTAAATAGTGCTTGTTAGGACTTCTTAAAACATTTTTGAAACTTTTTTGGGGGAACACATCGATTAATAAAAAACACGATGACAAGAATAAAAAGGTAAATAATCAAAAGAGAATTCATTTCTGTTTATTTTGATCTTTTTTTTTCATTTAAATATTTGCACACCCTAAGATATAGTGTTTTTACTGACGCACCTCTAAATATCTCTAAAATTGTAATTAAAAAAATCTTGCCCATTTGGAGGATGAAATGGTAAAAAATTCTGCCCAGTAAAGAGTTTAAAAAATTTCACTGGCTGCTTCCTTCATAACTAGTCTGCGCCATCCTTACGTCAAGTATATTAATTAGATAAATTTTGTTTTAGTAAGTGACTTCATATTTGAGCCTTATACAAAATCACATATGATTTCTCCTAAGGGTTTTTTTGATAGTGATGAGGCTGTTATGAAAATTGTTTTGTATTTTCATCTCAATCTCAGCAGCCAGTCCAGTGCAGATGTTACTATGGTCAATTCCAGTGAATCACAAGACAGGAGCATAAAATTGTTGGTAAGTTTGAGAATTTTAGTATCGGAAGCAGTTTACATTCTTTGTGTATAATTTGCCAACACTTATTTAGCGAGTTAGTTGTTTTTTGGTGTTTTTTTTAAATTTAAATTATACATTTATGGGTGCTGTTCAAGAATTAAATGATTTTGTTTCCATCCAGATAGTATTCTCATCAGTGAAGCAGCCTTATCTGTGCTGCATACATTATTATATAGCTTTTTAAGATGTGTCCCTGCATAAAAACTTGTTTTCTTTACTGCAGGGCAGCAGAAAGTTGATGAGAGAAACAAGCAGAGCAGATGATTCAAACTTTGTATCACCCGGACCCCGAAAACCTGCTCACAAAAAACAGTCGGTTCGTATTGAAGAACTGTCCAAGGACAGTGTACGAGCTAAAGACATTGCAAAAATAGAAAAGAAGGACACTAAAGACGACGGTGCCATAAAAACCAGTGACGGCAATCGCATGAGTACAAGAAGTTCCAAAAATACCAAAGAAAGTTCTTTAGCCAGCTTATTAAAAAGCAGTGAAGATTTAGTGGATTCTGGTGTGACAAATTCAGTTGTAGACTCTGGAGAGCACGAGTGTGAATCATCTACGTCTCAAAACCCTGTTGATGAATCCAACAAACCGTCTGGGCTTTCAGATTCACCGTTTGTTATGTTTAGAAGTAAGACTCGTTCCCTGGAGGCCTCACTTCCATCACAGAATTCTTCAAGTTCTGTCCCCGATTCTTCTGGCTCAGCATCTAGACGGAGGGTTTCCCTAAAATCCACCTCAGGCAAGGCCACTCCGGATGATACAGAGAGAGTTTCAGAAGTCAAAACTCCCCGGCGAGTTCCGCTTAAAAAAATCAGCGAGCAAGTCAACAAGCAAGCTGAGATCTTAAAAGATCAGTCGTCACCAGAACATTCTGGAACCTCCATTGCATTGGTGGATAAAGTCAACCAGAATCCAGATAAGAGAAAGTGTTCGAATTCTGACATCTCAAAGCTGCTTGTGGAAGACACCCAGTCGCCACAGAAGATGACCAAGCCGACGACGACACGTGAGGTGAGCCACTGTGTATTTGAGACGCCAACGAAAAGTGATGACAACCAGTCGCCCCCCTTGAAATCTAGTGCCAGGAAGCTTTTCGTCGATGAAGCAGTCGGCTGTGACTCGGCCGCCTTAAAAAGCAGCAAAGAAAATGAGGGGCCTGATCAAACTGCCCTGGGGCCGTCTCAAGGTTTCGACACCGCCCAGTCTTCAACAGGCGCCTCTGGGGATCACTGTCAGGTCAGTGGGAATGAGGAAACTCAAGAAAATCAGAGAGTGAGACTCTGTTTCCAAGTTCTGAAGCAGCTGGTGAGTCGTCACCCCTGGGCATGATGGCAACTATGGCTTCTCCCTCTAAAACTTTGCAGCAGTTTTCACACTCAAAAAGTTCCACATCTAGTTCGGGAGAGTCTGATAAAACAACTAGCGCCAGTTTCACCCAGACCAATCTGAGCCCAGAATCTGATTTCAACCCATCACAGTCGACTCTTCAAGAAGAGGAAAGCCCAAATGACAACAGGGTCAATAAGAGGAAGACAAAAATGCCCGCTAAATACGTGTTTGATAGCAGGAAAAGGAGGCGAGTGAACTCCGTGAAGACACAGTGTCCTTGTTGTTCAGTAAGAGTAACAACTCGCAGAAAATGTGTACAACCGAAAGATGATATCTCCCCACCAAATGTATGTAAAACTAAAATCAGGGCTGACAAAGAGGCACTGACAGAGAAAGTGGAAATCTTTTCACCATATATATGTAAAACTAAAATCAGTGCCGACCAAGAGGCACTGACAGGGAAAGGGGAAATCTTCCCACCTTATGTATGTAAAACTAAAATCAGTGCTGACCAAGAGGCACTGACAGGGAAAGTGGAAATCTTCCCACCTTATGTATGTAAAACTAAAATCAGTGCCGACCAAGAGGCACTGACAGGGAAAGGGGAAATCTTCCCACCTTATGTATGTAAAACTAAAATCAGTGCCAACCAAGAGGCACTGACAGGGAAAGGGGAAATCTTCCCACCTTATGTATGTAAAACTAAAATCAGTGCCAACAAAGAGGCACAGACAGAGAAGGGGGAAGTTACTCCACAGGTTAAGTCACCATCCGTCGTCAATCCACAGCGACGCCACAGTGCGGTCAAGAAAAGTGGTGGGCTTTCCAAAAAACGAGCCAGGGAATCTGCATCCTCAGTGCAGTTTGCTCTTAAGGACAAGGATAGCGAGTCTGATGATTCACTTCGAGAGACTGAGCCGAAACGGAAGAAAGTAGCCGAAAGCTCACTGAACACGTGTACCAAAAAAAGAAATGAATTGGAAATATGTGAAAAGAAAAGGAGTAGAGAACTTCAAGCCCTGGTGCGAACATCTCCCAAAAAAGCTATCTATAAACTAAGGTCTAAAAGCGAGTCAAATAAGCGCGTGTCACCCTTCAAAGATCAACTTATTCCTAATAAGAGTAAGAGAATGAAAAGGACAGCTTTTGCAAACAAGACAGTTTCAGTTATTAAGCCTTTACAGCAACAGGAGGGTTATCCAGGGGCAGAAGCCAGCGCCATTGAAAACACCAGTGCTGCCAGAGAACCGCCCAGAGAAGCAGCTGATGTTGACGGGCCGGACTGGGACACAACTGTCAGTGTCAACAGGCAGGTTGTTGACGAAGCTCTGAGCACTGCTCTATCTGCTCTAACGGCCAGCTTTGAGCGGGAATCACAGCACAGCGGAGCTGCAGGCGACGCCAGCCACCTCTCACCTGTAAACCAGCAGGCCCTTCCTGTAATTCACACGAGGCCTGTCGGCAAAAGTCATGTCGGTGGGCCGCAATGGCAAGAACAAAAAGTCCAGAAAGAAAAGGCGGTCCAGTATGTGGGGCCAATTAACATGAGTCATGAGGTTTTCAGTGAAAACCTTTTCAGTGAATCAGACCCGTCCGACAGTCACATCTGTGTAGAGCTTCAGCATACGTCGGGCACAGATAGTGTGAATGGTGAAGGCAGCTACCATGAGGGTAGATCACTTAATACGGCAGTAGAGAGCGATGATTCAGTGATTGAGCTCATTACCTTAGATGATGATGATGTTGCTGATGATAAAACAAATCAGACACAGTCTAATGATGTTATTTTGGTTTTAGAAGATCAAGAAGACGCTGACGTTCAGGTCATAGAGGCACCAGATGAGCCACTGGAAACTGATACTACAGGAATTCAGCAAGAAGAAGAAGAAAGCCGTAATGTAGATGCTAGTCACCAAAAACAAACTTCTGGAAACCAAGAACAGCAACAAGCAGATGTAGCCAATCAAGCCGACCAATCAGAAAGAGGGTTGAAGTCAGCCAACTCACCAGTGCAAGGAAGTGAAGAATTAACTGACGCAGGAATTGACCAGGCAGTTGTTGAAAACGACGAGGGCAAACAAAGAGATGTAAGAGACAGGACCAATCAAGTAGCTGAAAAAGAAGAGACAATTCAAGAAGGAGGTAAAGAAGTAGTTGTTGGGCAAGAAAGCAATAAAAAAGAATGCACCAACAGGACGAATCAAGTAATTGATACAGACATAACAAAAACTAATGTGGTAACTGATGATGAAGGAAAAAATCAAAACTCTTGTGAAAAGGGGATCAGTGAAGCAGAAACAGATGACAACAATGAAAGGGCTGAGAATGCAGGAACTGTTAATAAATTAAGTGTTGCAAACGAAGCCAACAATCCAGTAAATGGTGCCTGTTTGATTGAAGTTGAATCTCAAGTGCCTTGCACAGAATTTTCAGAACAAAGAGATAATATGGATGTTCAGGATGATAATATGGATGTTCATGATGGTAATATGGTAGTATTAGATCAAGAAGTTCCTGTGCATGGTGCTGACATAGAAGTACCAGAGCATTTAACTGAATTAGAAATACCTGGGTCATGAAGCTGATTTAGAAGTGCTTGGATATGAAGCTGACAAAGAAGTACCTGTGAATAAAGCTGACATGGAAGTACCTGGGGATGAAGCTGACATGGAAGTACCTGGGGATGAAGCTGATGTAGAAGTACCTGGGGATGAAGCTGACATGGAAGTACCTGGGGATGAAGCTGACATAGAAGTACCTGGGGATGAAGCTGACATGGAAGTACCTGGGAATGAAGCTGATGTAGAAGTACCTGGGGATGAAGCTGACATGGAAGTACCTGGGGATGAAGCTGATGTAGAAGTACCTGGGGATGAAGCTGAGCTAGAAGCATCTGGTAATGAAGCTGAACTAGAAGCACTTGGGCAAGAAGCTGGCCTAGAGGTACCTGGGAATGAAGCTGGCATAGTATTACCTGGGAATGAAGTTGATCTAGACATGGCAAGACGTCAAGCTGATAAAGAAGTGGCAATGAAGAAAGTGAAATCTAACGTGACTACACACACAGCCGATGTTGAAACTGAAAAACCGCCCCGTCTGGAAATGTGTGCACCATTAGTTGGCACAGCAGAAACTGATGCTGCAGGTGAGGGCCATACAACTGGGGCTCTAGGTGAAAAACCGCCCCGTCTGGAAATGTGTGCACCATTAGTTGGCACAGCAGAAACTGATGCTGCAGGTGAGGGCCATACAACTGGGGCTCTAGGTGAAAAACCGCCCCGTCTGGAAATGTGTGCACCATTAGTTGGCACAGCAGAAACTGATGCTGCAGGTGAGAGCCATACAACTGGGGCTGTAGGTGAAAAACCGCCCCGTCTGGAAATGTGTGAACCATTAGCTGACACGGTAGACACTGATGCCGCAGGTGAGCGCCGTGCAACTGGGGCTGTAGATGACCAGCAGGCTAGTGATATAGAGTGTGACCCATTAGATCATGAACAGATGATTCTTCATGATTGGTCTCCATCAAAGTCTCCTAGCTGCAGCATCCTTAAGAAGACGGTCACTGATACTCCACCATCAGGACAAGTGAGTAGCTCTGTTATTTTATTCTAAATTCAGTTAGTCATTCTTATGTTCCTATTCAATGTTAACATTTTTTTCAAGCATTGGCAGTCAATGCAGGAAGTTGTTCTAGAGCAGGGGTGGCCAAACCTGTAGTAACTGAGAGCCATTTTAAAAATAAAACCTTTTTTTTTAAAGCCACAATGAAGCACTGTGAGTCACAACCCCACTCACAATGAAAAATTTCTTTTGTGATTTATTTTTAAGAATTATTTTCATTAGAATTTGATTTAAACTTTTCAAATGCAGGTTGAAGAAATATATGCGTTGGTTACACAGTTAACAAACATTTAAATATGTAAAATTTTATGGAAACACACTACATGTAGACTAATAATTATAGTCAACGTGAAATTTTATAATTCTGCTGAAAAGCCTTTGAACTAGGAAGTTTCTTTACATCTGGTTGGTAACTAGTTGTTGATCTGTAAAGTTCTGTTATGTCGTGTTAGTTTAATAATAAAACTCAAATTTATTGTTTTCATTACACAATTTGTTTGTGTATATATATTTTTTTGTTTTGAAGTTCTGTTAGAATAAAGTCATTTAGCACTAGCAATATTGCAAGCGACGGCATAACTTTCCTCAACTGAAGTGACGCCTACTTTGCTGAAAGCAGAAAGTAATGTCTGCTGACACATTCTAGTATTTAACCCAGCAAGCTTGCTTTTTCTTAATTCAGAGCAAGCCCAAATTATTTTCAACCCATTTTTTTTCTACACCTTCATTTATTTTTTCAAACGAAAAGTTTTAATTTCATAAATTGTTCGCAAGTTGCAATGTGAACACATAAGAGCCGCATGCGGCTCGCGAACCACGATTTGTCTATCTTTGGTCTAGAGTTTACATGCTGACAATGGTGTTGGGAGAGAGAGAAAAAAATAGTTGAAAGAGAGAGAGAGTGAAAATAATTTTAGAGAGAGAAAAAAATAATTAAGTTATGTATTTTTATTACCTAATACAGAGACAGAGAAAAGGGGGGGGGGAGCTAAAAATTGATCAGGCACTGAGGGAGATATTTATTCAGTGTGTCATAATAGTTCAACAATTTTAAATTTGCTTTACCTTTTAAATTCACAATGGAAGTATTTTTTTGTTAAATTAATTTATTTGATAGCTAAATCCAAGCCTTATAATGAGATGTTAAATTGGAAGAATTTTCTGTAAACTATTTTCTATCTTGAGTGGTCCCAAAAAAAAACCATCTCACAGCAGACAGCATTTTGTTTTTCAATACATGTATTTCGTTTTAAATCAATGTTTAAAAATACAAATTGAGTGAACTTGAATTTTCATGTTACTGTTTTTAATTTTGTTCTTTATATTTATTGGTTCAAGGCGTGTGGGGAAATACTGAGGCCTCATATCTTCTCTTCGGCTTGGCACCTTGATGTTGATGTAGGGCTTCAAGTGATTTATGCAGTTTTTCCGCCAACAGATGTGTAAATATTTAACCAGAGAGTGAACTAATCAGTTCACACCTTCTCTTGTTCTCAGAGTCGCAGAGTCTCGTTTGCAGAGCCTGTTGTTAGTGGTGAGAGTCCCATTAGAGAGAAATACCATAGTGAGGCGCTCCCTACATCCCCACTCATTTCGTGCAGAGAAAAATCAGGAAGAAAGGGCTCCTTTTCCAGGGTGAGAATACATTGGTCATCTGTAACCCGTGGTTAAAAAGAACTAAGTGCATGATTTCAACTTAATTGGTGGCCCAAATGTTACAGTTTGTTTTTCAGGACTGTTAGGGAAGAATGTTAGCACATAATCTCCTGGAGCCAGCCAGCTGAAACAGTGCTTTTGTTTTTCTGTTGTAAATCTTCAATTTTCTCAAGAAAAAAATTAAATAATTTTATCTCTCATTCCAGTCACTGATTCGCTTGTCCAGTTACAGAAGAAAGCTAGATTCATCGCCCAAAAAGGTAAACTCCAGTGGGATTTTAGTTATTTTTAACATTTTATTATTTCATTTAGATCTTGAATTTAAACTTACAATAATTATGGAATGCTTAAATCACCAAAGTAATGGTGATTATAAACGTCAGTAAATTTAAATCGTATTTGGCTTATAAACTTGGGATATTTTTTTTAAAAAGGATTCACCTTTTACAAATTTGATGAAGAAGCCTGGCAGCCCAGTTACAGTTCAGATTTCACAGGTTACCTACAAGCCTACTCAGGAGTCTCAGTTGGACAGCACGGGCCCAATTTTTCCTGACTTGATCGGCTGCACTAAGCCCTTAGATGATATTCTCCCCCAGCTCACATCATCCTTATGGTAACTTCATAAACTTAATGGCCTTACCATTTCAGGACCTTGGTTGTTTAAGTAAATTTACAAGGAGAACCCAGTGTTCTGTTAACTGAAATTTAAAGCAGTGGACCATGGAAGCGTATTAGAATTTATTTTTTCATAAAAGATTGGACAAAAAAAACTAGTCCAGCCTCAAAGATTATCCCTTAAGGTTTAAAGAACAATAATTCCATTTGATTCCTAATCTAAGGAACGAATTTATCACATTATTACATATGATGCATTCTCTAACTGTAAATCTTAAGCCTATTAAAAATTATTGTTCTAGGTACCGTGGTCTATGTCAGCTAATGAAAGGCCGCAATTTGAACACCATTGGTGACCTCAGCAGTCTTACTGAAGTGCAAATAAACCAGCTGCCAATACGAAATCCTAAAGTGCAGACTGTAAAGACCACACTGACATCTTACATGACCCAGCATGGGTTGCTTAAAGCCATCAGCAGTGATGAACCTAAAGAGACTCCAACTAGTCAACCTTCAAAAGAGAATAGTCTGGGTAAAGTTTATTTTTGTATATCTCTCTTTATAAGTGTATAATTTCACATGAAGGAATTTGGAATAGTAATAAATAGTATTGTTCAAAAGACACACTTTGAAGCCATCTCATGCGTTTTTAACTTTAAAATTTGATAAACAAACTGGAATTAATTTGTAATTTTTACTGATTGTGGTACAGAAATAAGTTGTGGAATAAATTAGAGTTGCTGTGCTACTGTTTGGTTGTTTATTATTAGTTTGGTAAATCACAAGAAAAGCAACCATTGTTTGCAACCAAATTCAACATGGTATTAACTGCAATTACGGGATTATATCATCTGGCGTCTAACTCTGACTAAATAGACTGATCAATCAATATAACTCAAACTAATCATCCTTCGCTTTAAAAACTAATCAAAGAAAAATGCTAATGTAAAACTTTCAAAAGTGGAGGATTCATCCCGCCCTCTTAACACGGTATGACATAATAGGTGGTTTAACATCAGCTTATCATAATCTCTTATTTGATAACCAGGGGTTGTAGGGCGTCTATGGCGCCCACTTTTTTTCAAAAGCCCAGGTAACTTATCCTTGTTTGATAAATACGAAATATTAAACTTCCTGAAATGTACACAAAGAATTTTAAAATTATAAATCCTCTTTACATCGTTCCCTTTTCCAAAATTACAATATAAGCTCAAACAATGACGTCATATATTTTACGGCGAGAAACACCACACGCTTAACTGCTATAGACTGTTGTACTATGTCCCTCAGCGTTACGGAGACTGTGAGTGACTTGGGCTTTTATATTGTTTATGTTGTGGCCTACCTATGGATCTACAGTGCTGGGATTTCTTTTATTAAGTTTATGAGCATTATAACTAAGGCTGCGGAAATTATCTATTAATTTCTCGATTAATCATTTAAACAAATTTAATGATTAAATTATTTTTAAACGATTAATCGACCCATCGCTTACAAATTATTGGAGTAAAAAAAGTATTAAAATAAATAATAAAAAAGGGCAGATAAATAATAACAAATTTCCTGACGGTTACACGAAACATTTTGGTTTTAAACTATTGACTGGAGGGAATGTTCAAAATGTTGATAAAGTTTGCCTACCATGGTTCTAACGCTTCGCCTACTTATCAAACCAAATGAAAAGCGTATAAAGCTAATGACAGTAATGGAGTCTGGCTCAGAGACAGAAAATGACGACAGCTCTTCTGATGAATTACTGCGTTACAAAATGGAGATAAAAGTTCCTGAATCCATTAACCCTCTACAATGGTGGAAACTTAATGAACACCAATATCTGATAATGTCATTTCTTGCCAAGACCATTTTGTGCATACCAGTTACCTCAGTTCCATGTGAATGATTGTTCAGCTCGGCTGGTTATATTGTCAATTAGACCCGCGCATCACTTGAACTAAATAATGTCAGCACACTTGTCTTTTTGCGTAGTTTGTTTAAAGATGACATATAAAGAAGACATTCCAGTGTTATTTAGATTTTCAACAAGAACGTTTAATAAGTGTTACTTATGACATCATAAATTTTAATTTTTGGCTTTAATCGAAATTAACTATTAATTAATAGTTAATTTTTCAAAAGTTAACTATTAAAATTAAATTAATCGTTAACAGCCCTAATTATAACCAACTTAATATTGGAATGTGTTGTTTTAATGCAGCTACATGATTTTTTTTTACCCAGGGGCTTTTATTTTATATATATATATATATATATATATATTAGCTAAAAGACTTGTTTTTAAAACTGCCATCCTTAGAAACATAGGAAATTTAGATGGTTTTTTTTTAATATAATTTTTTTTTAAAACTTTTCAGCTGCAACATTTTAGTAATAATTTATTTCATCTAATTAATATATTTTAATCCATAATTTAGAAAATGTTAAACCTGACGAGATTAATCAAAATCAGAAAAATGGACCTGTTTCACAAGATCTCTCTGAGAATAATGGTAAGAGACGTGTAAAAAAAATAATGTGCATTTAATTTGTTTGTTGTAAACTTTTTAAAACTGTACAATGTGACAAGAAAACATTGATACTGGTTGCAGTGTGCAGAATTAAGTTTTTAAGTTGAGGGTTTATTAAAAAATGTAATAATAACCATTTTCCACACACACAAAAAATATTCAGTTTATAAAAGAATTTTCTTTTCAAGCTATTACAACATAAATCTCTTTGTATGAAATCATTTAGCTCTGAATAGGGCTCCAGAAAATTTATTGCCATAAAATGTTGGATTTTTATCATTTTAATCATTTTATATTTACCATTTGTCATAATTCCAGATATCGGACAAAGTAATGTCTGTGAAGATGTTTTGGTACATGAAAAGGCTGCTTCCCAAACACTTAATGAGAACTCCCTTGTGTTGTCAACATTGTTGAATCTGAAAGGAACCGACCTTAAAAACATGGACACAGCCCAGCTTTTTGAAGCCCACACAGCTTTGCTTAAAGCCCAAACAGCTTTACTTACTCTTACAGCAGATCTTGTTGAGGAGATTAAATCTCGGTCTATCACATTGTAACTTATTCAATCATGAAAAGTATTAAGTTTCAAATTTATAATGGCTTATGTAGTGTTTATAAAGTAAAAATTGACCTTTTAATCCCCTTGTTCTCGAATTTCTAGTGTTACTGTAAACTGTTTGGAAACGTCTTTTTAATGGAGATGTTGTTATTATTTCCTAATAAATAATGTAATTGCTATTTTGGGAATTAATTTAATATTTATTGTAAATTTTTAAATACTTCATTTAAATATTATTACATTTAACGTCATCTATTTGAACAAAAAACATTTAATTATTTTTGTTAAATTTTATTATTTTTTTGGTCTAGCCATTTATTTCCCTTTAGCATAAGGTTAATAAAAGCTATTCATAATTTTAATTTATGTTATGGTTTAAACAGTTTTGTCCCTGGAATTCTTTTTATAAAATTTATTTTACGCATCCATATATAAAGAATAATTTTAAAGGCTCATTGCTTATAAATTACCTTGTGCAATCATCAATTTTATTTTGCATAAGGTAAAGGCATGTCTTCTTAATTATTAAAAAAATTTGGATAATTTTATTACAAACTGATTCTTTGATGTTAGTTTTGATTTGATTATTATTTTTAAGCATTAAAAACTCTTTTCCTATTTTCATAGCCTATTTGTAATTATAAGAAAAATTGTTCTTTAAGTGATCATTTGTAAAATTTTAAGTAATTTTTAAGTTTAAATTAATTCAGTTGTTATTTTATGAACAGATTTGAAGTACAATTTTTGAAATTAAATAACTATATTTTTAAACTGTATCGATAGAAATTTCACCTGAACTGGTGGAAATTTGAAAAAATGTTTTTGTTAACATTCTGGTCCAGTCCCTGTTGAAGTAAAATAAATGATTTTATGGCAGTGTTGTTGCTGAATGTCTATTTAATAATATAAATGATTTTAGAATGTTGATTTCTTGTCTGTAAAAAAAAATCCGTTTTTTAATGTTGAAAGTTTATGAATTTCCTGTATATGCCAATGAGAAAAATAAATATGAAATTGTTCGCTTTTTTGTTGTTTTATTTTTTCAAGTATACTCCCCTTACAATGTTCTTTTCTTGAAGCTGATCATGCACCTTCAGACTAGTTCTAATTAAAAGCGAAATAAGTCTAGACAGGCAGTATTAACAGTTCCTATGATCAAATATAATTTTTTATGATTTTTTTTTGGGGGGGGGGTGCTAAAATTTGGATATGTAGATAATTAATAAAAATGTTAACTTTTCCTCCCTCTTCCCCCACCCAAATAAAATTTTAAACTTTATCAATATAGAGTTGGCAACTTGTATCACTAATAATATATTACAAATCTGTGCTATCGTCAAATGATCAGTGGCGGGACTGAAATGGAGACATGTGCAAGGCAGATTGATTACTTATCATTTGTAACGTGGACGTCCCAACGCTCAATTTTATTTATCTTAATAATTTATAGAGATGTGAAAATTCCAGGGGGAAAAAAAACCTAGTATAAAATCAAGTTCAAAATCAGTAGTGACCTAACTACTTCAAAATTGTTTCTTTGGGTTCATTGTTAAGGAATCTCTCTAACTCGCTCACTCACTTCGCAAATATATGCATCAGTTCCAAAATATTGCCTTTATTTGCTCTTCTTTCCGTGGCTGCGAACAATCTAATTCTGTTTTGCCACAAATTTAAACATTCTACCAAGAACATCTTGCCAGCTTTTCTTTCATTTGCAACAACGTAATTCCCTTCCATTCAGTTGTCTAATCCCATTTAAAGTAAGCTTCCAATAACTAATTCATTCCATTGGTAAACATATTGTTTGTTCTGAGCGTTTGAGTTTTATTCACAATTGGCTACTTTGGGGCGCGGTGGTCGAGTGGCAGCGCGCTCGACTAGCGTACCGATGGTCACGGGTTCGAATCCATGTGAAGGCAGGGATTTGTGTCTAGGGCGTCCCTGAGTCCACCCAGCTCTTAGTGGGTACCCGACATCAGTTGGGGTAGTAAAGGCGACTGGGCATTGTGCTAGCCACACAATCCCCTCGTATGCCGTGGCTATTGAAACTTGTGAACGCTGTTTCACTTGCCCCATATGCCATTCATGGTCTGAGAGGGAACTTACTACTACTACTACTTTGGGGTTTACATTCTCCCAGTTAGATGAGCAATACTTTGATTCATATCTTTTGTGGTTTTGCTAGAAATCAAACGACCTTAAAAACATCCTTACAAAATGAAATTATATCGCGTTATCCGTCTGAACTCTTCTTTGGTGTAAGTTCCGTTTCTATTTTGGTGATTTGTTCATGTGTTTCATTATCAGATAGCCAGGTTAGGGGATGCACAATACTAAGTTTTGGCGTTGTGATTCTAGCGCAATAATTCGCCGTTCACTTACTTTTCCCCTCTTCTGTCCCCTTTATCACGTTTATGGGTTCTTCAGGGTACTTTATTTTAAAGATCTAATTATTTTTTTTTAAACTTTAAATTTGTTCTTTTCGTTGATGGAGGCTCCTTGCTGACATGTTCATTTATTTTAGCAGCCTGCTCTTCGGATTTTTGCTAAATTTCGATATTTGAAACACAGAGAAGGTGCAGACTGATAACGAAGAAAAAAGACATCGAGAAGTGTTTTGTAATATAATTGCTCACTTATTAAATTTTTAGTCACAAAAGCCAATCCCCGGGTTTTCTCTTTTCCTTTTAGTTCTGTAAATGTGTGGGCAAATATATTTATATAGGACTATGACTGTGTAATAAGCCATCAAGAGACGAAAATTAAATCTAATTATAATCCTTAAGTTTGAGAACTCACAAGATAACATATGAAATTGTTACACTGTGTCGTTTGATGTTGACATCAAAGCATTTGTGATGTAACCGCAGCTCCGTCGGTTAACTTTTTTGCCCGTTACCCCGAAATATACAAGTTTATGTGTGCGTTACCCCCCCCCCAACCCCCTGACTCTAGGTACTGCTCCCATGACTCGGGGATTTTGAGGACCGTTGTTAGCCCCCCCCCCAAAAAAAAAGCTAATGGTGAGTTTTACTAGCATGACAAGTGTCTAAAAAGGATCTGAATAGGATTATGTGTAGATATTTTAAGTCAAAACGACACGGAATATCCATTTTCTTTTTTAAAAAAAAAGTGGAATCTATTTTATAGAAATATAAACGTTTTAAGTTGATATAATTGTTGTGTTGGTTTTTGGTCAAACGCCCCTAGCCATTCTAGATATAATGATAAATGAGCCCATTTAAACGTTGTCAAGTATTCATTAACTTTATTTAATGCATCAAATTCTTGACATCGCAATTCGAGAGGAGCACAAAACAACTTTTCTTCTTAGCTCAGTTTTTAAGGCATTAATTTTAAATATCACAGAAAGGATACTTGATACAGTCAAGTCATGTGGATTAAGATTATTGTCACTCGTGTCAATATAAATGAAAGTAGGGTGGATTTAGGTGTCTTCGTATAGTACGTAGGTAAGAAATCTACATAGTTGTCAAATTTTTAAAAAATGCCTTTTCTGGAAGGAACCGGTTCCATTATGGGCATATGTTCCAAGCGTTCACGTACACATGACGTATTTTAATATATATATAGTGGATTGTAGTGGATGTTATTTGTCCCAAATGAGTCTGCATTACCCCCAAGAATTCCCTTTTGACCCCAGATGAGGTTATTTACCCCTGTTCGCGACCTCTTTCTTACAGGTTGCCCGTCAGTCAATTGAAGGATTTTTAAAAAATACATTTTAAAAATATTATTTTTAAATATTTTGTTTCTAAACAAAGACGTTAACCGTGATGATTAATAGTCAATGTTTAATTTTTATTCATTAAAATAAAATATAATCTAAGGATGTTAACACAGTTGTTGTTTTTTTTTGAAGGCCGGTTAAACGTTTTGAAAAAAAATGCTTCACGCGGGTTACGATATTACAATGTAGACCTTCACTAAATAAATAATAAATACTTAAATGACAATAAAATTGATTTGAAACATACTTTTTTTTTCAAATAGAAAATAAGGTTGTTGTTTTTTTTGGAGGGGGGGGGTCAAAGCTTTGTGACGTATTTTTAGAGGGGGTCTAAGTTTTTGTGACGACGCGTGACAGGGGGGGGGAGGGGGTAAAAGATCGACCAAAATCGCGTGACGTAATTTATGGACGGCCCCTAACACATTTGGGGGGGGGGCGTTAGCCCTTAGTTGTACGGGTGCGAAAGGGAGGGGGGGAACCCAACTGTGGCGAAACATTAAAATATCATTTAATTTTTCTGATAACTGCGGCAACTCTAGACTTGAAAGATCTATCTGTTACAGACGCTCCTTTTTAAAACATCCTTCATATTAACTCGTGGCGTCCGTTTGAGCCCTTGATAGCCGAAAAAACTTTGGATCGATTTTTATCTCACTTCCTCGGAAGCTAGCGAGCTGAAATTGTGCAGGCAGACTCGTGCTGATGATAAAAATGATCTATAAAAATTTCAGATCGATCGAATGTACTGTAATTAAATTAATGAATTTTTAGATTATCTCTATTTATCTCTATATAGCATGTTAATTTTTGTGCGAGAGTGTCGCGGTGCGTATTATATTGAACGACCCTTTTCAATACTTTCCTAATGTGCTGTGCGGTGCGTATTATATTGACGATACTTTTTAAAAAATATATTCCCGATCGGTGCGCATTATATTAAAAATGTTTTACGAGACATAAGGGGCCGTCCATAAAGTACGTCACGCTATCTTTGACCATTTTTAACTCCCCCCTCCACCCTGTCACAAATCTTGGACCCCCCCCCTTAAAGTACGTCACACTTTCGAACAAAAATTGTGTTTTTATTAACAAAATAATTAAAATTTAATATAAAAGCACCGTGACGTCACACATGGCCGGACCCCCCTCCCCCTTGTCACAAACTGTCACTCTTTCTTACACCCCCTCCCCCTCTGGAGCGTGACGTACTTTATGGACGGCCCCTAACTAAAATTTTGATATTTTTTTTATCGTCTTGCGCTGCGTATTATAATGAAGATTCTTTTAGTTATGTCTCGTATATAAAGGATTTATAGTCAAAAACTTGTTTTTTTACGGGTTTTTTTAAAAAAAATTGATTTTGATCTTGAGCCCTGAATATTTAGGGAAAGACGAGTTATGAGACCCGAATCAGTTTTTAGCAAATATTTAATTAAATGTGACTATAAATGTTACTCCTTCAAAAATCCCCAAATGAATTACAGCGAAAAGGCCCGCATTGCCCCGCATTTATTCATTTTGAGAAAGTCGAGTTGTTGGAGCTACTGTCGCTGATTCCCTACCGCTGGTACTGTACAGTGTACATTAAAGTTTTTTTTCAACTTTATATTCGGAAGAGCTACTTCATCAAAACTTACAAGAACAATCAAAAGCAATATTTCACGGAATCTTTAAATTTAAAGGATAATGTCAGCGAAATTTAAATCAATGACTGCACAGCTTAAATAATCATTAACCACAATAAAAATCTATGATAGGGTAGGTCTATACGGTATACCGGTCTATACTATTATTATTATACTGTTAATCAGTGCTTTTTTTCTAGCGAAACATGTTTGGGAACTCATTTCAGGTCTATAATTGAATTTTCCACTGAACACAAATTTTATTGTACAGATATTTAAAGAAATAAACGTTTTTATAAGAAAATGAGAGACTCAAAGAGTTTATTTATAATAAAAACCGACCTGACTATATATTATATAGCCTAGTTTATGATTTTATGTGGAAAAATGTATTCTACTGTATAAATAATAAAATGTATTATAATAAATATAGGCTAACTAGTAACAAAGCCCGCCCCAAGGACGGGAATAAGTGGCGGGTGACATGTGAAGTTCATGGACGCTATGTTTTGGTAGTTGTTATGCTGAAGCGTTTGCAGGACATTGTTGTCGCAGGGCAAGGGATGTGGACAACAACAAAAACAACAGTGGTCAACAGCAACAACAACATCAACAACAAAAACAACAACAGCAACAAAAACAAAACAACAATAGCAAAACAACAACAACAAAACAAAACAGCAACAAAAACAACAAAACAACAACAATAACAACAACCACAAAACAACAGCAACAAAAAACAAACAACACTTAAAACTCTTGCCACTACCCCCCAGGACCATCAAGGAAAAAGCAGAATTGTCATTGGAATAAGCGGCAGGCATCACTTCAAGATGGGAACAACATAATGAATTATGACAAAAAAACTGCACCAAAAATAACTCGTTTTGAACCTCCGCGTAATATGTAAATTTTTCTCCGCTAGTGATTGGCTGTAGGAGTCATATGTGTTTGAGGGACCAATCGCTATAGATGACGGGACAGAAAGGACAGAAACTTGCCTTTTATTATATAGGATATTTGTATAAATATACACGAATCAGGCCGAAAAAAAGGTATGGGAACTGAGTTCCCATGAGTTCCCACTGAAAAAAAGCACTGCTGTTAATAATGAAATATATTCATAACCAATAGTCCTAGTCAGTGGCGTCACTAGGGGGTGCGGTGCTGCGGGCCGCCCCGGGTGAGACCATGCCGTCACAAGGGGTGACACCAAAATGTAAAATTCTGTATGTTCCCGTAATTTGGAACTGGAGGACTCGGAGGGGTTCTATGGGGTAAGTAAGTCGTGAGGGGGTGACACCACGAGCTACCGCCCCGGGTGACACCAACGCTAGTGACGCCTCTGGTCCTAGTCTAGTTTAAGTCTAATTAATTAATAAATAAAAGTTAGCTTAGTTATTGGTAAGCCTAATACTAAATTAGTATTAGTCGTATTAGTAATTTAATTAGTTAAGTTCAGTGGTCTCAGTGGATTGTACTTTTGCCCAATTGCCAAATGGAGTAATTTACTTTGCCCACACATGGTTTAGTAGTTTAAGTTTAGGTAGTAAGTTATTTTAGTTATTAAGTAAGTATTAAGAACTAAGTGTCTGCTGCCACTGCTACGACTAGTCGTAGCACTAGCCAGGAAACTGCTGCTATGACTAGCATATTTTTTACAACTAGTAGCAGTTTCCTGTCTAGTGCTATGACTGGTCGTAAAAAATATGCTATTTGCTTGCTTGAACTATCCCTTAACCCGTCGTTGGGGCACCATCGTGAACTGCACACTATCACACGCCATTTGTCCCGGTCCTCTGCTGCCTTTTGAGAGTCGCTGAATGACAGGTCGGTCCACTCTTTGATATTGTCTTCCCATCTCTTCCTTTGTCTGCCTCTTTTCCTTCCTCCCTGGACTGTGCCTTGCATTATAGTCTTTGCGAGACCTCCAGATCTTGTCACGTTTCCGTACCATCGTAGTTTCCTCTTCTTAATTGAGGTGAGAAGACTAAAGACTAAAGCTGTATTTTAATTAGGTTGCGGCTATTGGTAGTCAGCTACCAATAGCTTGTAGAGAGCTATAAATGATATGTCAAAACCTTTTGGGATAATATTTATTCAAAAGATACAGATATGACAAGAAAGCTAAGGATTTCCCTCCATCATTCTTCTTACAATATATAATCCTGTTATTATTTAACTTTACAAACTAAATTATTATAGCGTGAGGTAGTGTTTATTTAAAAAAGTTTAGGAACAGATATGGATTGATTACGAGTTACAGTTTTTGGATGATTGAGATTTTAAAATTATTTTTTACTAAATACGTGGCGTAGCATACACCGCAAACTTGCTCATAGATAGTGCAGGAAAGGGGGGAAAGAATGGACACAAACTACAGCACTAAGAAATCAGAACAATGCGAATGAGGTTTAGGGAGGGGGGCATTGCTGACGTATTGATGGTCTCAAGACATGCGCACTGTGGTTAGCTACCTGCACCACCTAGCTTGCCAACCATAAACTGATTGGCCGACCCTAGCGAGGGGGAAAAGAACGGGCACAAATAAACATTATTAAAAATTTAAAAATTGTGTTTCCGCTGAGGCTTGAACCAATGTTCCCTCTAAGGTTCGTTGGTCCGTGTGCAAAGTAAAAAAACTCGTGTGCAAAGTACAGCGCAGCATCTATTTTTTGTGCAATATTTAAACAAATTTCCTGCGCGGTAATCCCAAACTGCTGCGCGGCGTCGTTCAGATATCTGCGCGGCCGCGCAGCTTAAATGGAACATTGGCTTGAACCCAGTACCTCTCGCATGTAAGGCGGACGTGATAACCACTACACTACGAACAACATGTTGTTGTGTGAAAGAACAATGCAAGTGAACGCAAGAAGCATTGTTAGTCTCAAAACATGCTTTTGAACCTACTTCGCTTTCTTTGTGGTCGTTCATCATGCTCATTTGCACACTACTCGCTCTTGATCTTGTTCTGGTGATTTATATATAAAGATTATAAATTACTTTTAGTCTTATCTATGCATTAGCAGTTAGCTTAAGGATTGTCTTACTGAGTATGGAGGAAAGCAAAATAACCAAACCAGACTATAGCTTCCAGGCTTGTTACCAAACTAGACAGATACTATTGATTTAAATCTAGATTTAAAGACTGAATATGTCTGAAGTAGGGGATACGGTGGTCGAATTGGCAGCGCGCTCGACTGGCGTACCGAAGGTCACGGGTTCGAATCCCTGGGAAGCCATGGATTTGCTCCCGGGGCCTAGGGCGTCCCCGAGTCCACCCAGCTTCGAGTGGGTACCTAACGCATAGTTAGGGAAAATAAAAGGCGGCTGGGTAATGCGTGGAACCCTTATAGCCGTGGCATATGAACGCTGCATCACTTGCCAAAATCAACTGCTGCCTTGCAGATGGTCTTGGCTGACCAAAGGCTATGGAAGCACATCCAGAAAAAACAGCAGGCTGAAGTCGGAGACCACGGGCCATTTGGCGCAAAACTCGTCGGCACGCAATACTCAAATTGAGAACGAAGAAGAAGAAGAAGTCTGAAGTATCTATCTATATTTTACTTGCTACTTAAAATCTTGTGTTTTTAAAAAAAATTAAAACCCCTTTTGTCAGAAATGTATTTTTGAATTTTATATTAATGTATTACTAATGAATAAATAAATGATGTAAGAGAAATTCTTATTTTAGATGTACTATTTTTGTCTATGTATATTTTCACAAATTTTCTATAGTTATAGAATTTTCAAAAATATGTGGACTTATAATTATCTGTCTTTATGTTGTTAACAGCCCACACAACTTATAATCATATATTGCCATTAAAATCATGATTAAGTTTTAATAAAGAATGTAAATAAATTTGCATTTCTGCTTATCTTTTTTTTTATTTTAATTTTCCAGAATTTAAAATTAAACTACCCCTTTGCTCTAGCTCAAATGAGATCACCATGCTTCGCAAAACACTCAAAGCTTTAAAGCTACAAGTGGAAGAATCCATAGATCTGTTGGAGTCAAGAGATGAGAATATTGATATTGATGACAATGCAATAAAACTTTTGCAAAAGTGCACAGAATACTTGTCAGCATTTCAGGTTGCTATAAAGAAAACAGCAATAAAGACTAAAGATACCAGTGAGGAGTCACAAGAACACCCAGTGAGATCTTTGTCTGAACAGAGAGGAGAGTTAGAAGGGGAAAATTCTGAGCCACTTGATAAATCTGAGATTGCTCAAAATTATCCAAAATTCAACTTAGATGAAGAAATAGATAATTTAGATGATTTAGATTTTGATAAATGTTTTCAAGAAGCTCATGAAAATGATAGGTCTGGCAAAAGACCAAATATTGAGACAAATGAAGCTCATGCAAGATCATCAATTGTTGAAGTAAGTTTAAATTGTTTTTAAAAAATATATAAATATTGAAAGTATTTTATAAAGTTTAAATTTATACACTTTCTTAATGCAAGGTTATTCAGTTGCATTTTGCACTTTATTTTTGTTATAAATTATGTTTATTATACATGTATTTAATTTAAATAATTAAGTTGGAGTCACAGCTATTATAAATGTGAGTGACTGATAAGGGCTAACTTAACACATTTAGAACACTGTATTCTCAGTGCATCGTAAATATGGATTTTAACAACTTTTGATGAGTAAAACTGACCAATCAGAGTGCTTGGCTTGGTCATGTAATTAAGAGAAAGGTAGTAGTTGAGAGGATGCGCCTTTAATTTGATCAAGATTAAAACTGCCAGAGACTTTGGCCCCAACTACTAAGTTCGTGTCCATATGTCCCTGACAAAATTTTTATACCATCTTGATCAGTAACAAACTTTCACACTATTTTAGACTCATCTCCTGGAGGCATGTAGTGTTATATCATTTAAAAAGTTTTATAACCAAAGAATTACACCAATCCAAATATAAACACATGCATTTTTTTAGCTAACAACCTGATTACACAGCAACACAATTTTACACAGACTTCAACCTTCAGTGTCTAAGATATTTCAGCTGCCTGTGGCCCCAATGTAAAGAGCCCTTTTGTTGAGGAGCCTATTGGCAGGAAGCTTTTTTTATGGGCTGAATTGATGTGACCCTATTTGAAAATCACAATGAAAACTTTGAAGTGATATGAGAAAAGATACGATTTATGTGACAATTTTGAGACAATGAAGTGACGACAAAATTTTTCAGGATTATAACTGAATATTTTACTTCATAATATTTTCTGCCTCTATGTATGTGTCCTTATTGACTGGATATTGTAATATCAAATTAACCCAAAAAGTCTTTTACATAAATTGTATACATTAAGTGAATATGCCTTTCAGAATTCTGCACCCAAATTTGTTGATGTTATTATACAAGACAGCAATGAGCAGAGCAATTTAGAGAACTACTTTGATGACAGTGACTTTGATGATGAGGATATGAGAGTAAGAGGAATTTAATCTGTATTCTGTGTCCTTTATTTATACAAGACATTACTTTTTAAAAATACATAAACAGCATTAAAAGCAACAGTTCACCCCACAATCCATGACTCACACAAATGCGCACAGCACACACTTAATTGAGATGTTTATTTGGCTAGATTTCAAGTTACATTATTTAGTTTTTATTTCTAAAAATTGTGACGGTTGCAAATATTAATAATAAGTTAAGAGAGAATTATGAAGTAGATTTTAAATTCAAAAGAAAGGATTATGCAGAAGAAAAAAAATAAGGTAACAGGTTTGCAGGAAAGGGAGTTTGGAGTTTCAGAAAAGGTAGAAAGATATTGGAGAAAGCAGAAAATTCAGCTTTTAAAAATGCCAAAATATACAGTAAATTATCTTATTAGCACCCTGGGTTAATAAATGTTAATTTTCACATTAGTATCAGGACTTTTTTGCCCTTTTGTTGTACAAATTTATAACATTATTACACATATTCTGCTCCTGCAAGTGTAGGGGGCTCTACTAGGTCGGACTGGACTTTTAAAATGGAAACTTCTAGCTGTAAAGGCACTGTATATCATATTCTCCAGCTTTTAATAAAATTTAATAATAAAATTGATACAAATTTTAAAGTGGCCAAATTTATCCAAGAAAGGGGAAATACAAAACAGCATATAATTTTTAAGTGTTGATAGGATAAAAATGCATGAATAGTGTAATGAATGGACGGTCAAGCTGATTACAACAACACATGGCAAAAACGGGAGCTGGACAATAATCCAGATTATAGTTTGACCTATTTTCTAGTCAACTACAAAACATCGCTTGGATACAGTAGAAAACCTTAACATATTTCATCTAATATTTTTTACATTTTTTTTTCAACTCACCAACTAAAGAATGAGTATCAGCACATTCATGCTCTTGCTACAGTGTACTCGATTTCTCTAAAGTGTGCTCTTAAAATACTTTGGAGATCATTTAAAATGCAGCCTTACTTGAAAACCAAAATAGTTTCAGTACTTGAAAATGCATAATTCTCTAGGTATCAGTAGGTCAATCCAACTCAAAAGCTTCTGTTAAAATTCAAATAAAGTTCCCAATGTCTGCAAAAAATCAGATTCTTAAAAAATACAAATGTTAATGTTTTCATTTGTGTTATAAAATTTTAAAAATTAATGTAATGATGTTTATTTAGTAAATGTGAAGTGTACAAATTGCTGCCTCTGTTTTTTCAAGGCACTATTGTTTATCTGATTTTGATCAAGTTATTAATGATATTAATATTACATGTTGTATTATTACATGTATTTAAAATCTTACATTTTTAAGCACACCAGGGGTGCCACTGCTCCGGTTTATCCCGGAATTCCGGATTCATGAAGCTAAATATTTTAATTTTCCGGATTCGCGAGTTTTTTATTTTGCTTTTTCCGGATTCGCGAGGTTTTTTTCTCACTCTTCCCGGATTTGCGAGTTAAGATTTTTCAAATTTGGCTTCTGCGGTTAAAAGGAGGGGGGCAAAAATCATAATAAACGCGCGGCGCGGAAAGCCTATTCAGTGAGATGCGGACTCGCTATAAATAGGACTGGTACCGTGACTGTGACCTCTCCCTTCCTTTTGCCAGCATCTCATGGTCGCGCGATCGCGCATCGTTCTGCGCATATCAATAATATACGGAAAAACTTAAACAAAATAATTGAACGGATCGCACCCCGTTTGAATCGGAATTTTGTGCTTGACGTCAGTTTTCTAAAAAAATAATTTAATTTTATCATAGATTACGTCAGATGTGTGCCTTCGGATGAGCGTTTCACGGGTTATAAATACTAACATGGCATTAGGAGTTTTTCGTCTTCTTACTTTTAGTTAGTAAAAGTTTGTTTGTTGAGTTCATTATAGATGTCTCAACCGCTTTCGTTTTAGTTTTAGCATGCATTAATTATCGGGAAAATGAAGAAAAAATTATTGCAATTGCATCTGAACTGCCTGGGTTGGAAAAAACATAAATATATTTCTTTATTTTTTTACCGTGATATTTACAAAAAAACATAATTAAATTAGTGTTAGGCATACAGGCCTCTTTTACGTACAGATAAATAAATAAAATTTAAAAAATTACGACTTTTAAGTTTAAGGCAGGACTTTGTGCTACTTTAACTTTAGCAATACTAAATATATTAATCATTTTCACTGCTACTTATCTTTTAGTAATTAAAATTTAAATAAGTATCTAATAGTTGCAATAGTAGTAGTTAGTAGTAATTGTAATTTAATGTAATTCTAACCAAACCTAAATTATAAATTATAGTTATACTATTCATTTTCATTAGGCCTCTAACTCTAGTGCCTCTACTCTTACAAATTAAACAGTATAAGTAGTATAAGTACGAGATAAAGGCCCTAGCCCTATATACTAAAGACTATAGACAATAATAATTATTAAATTATGAACCTACTATAAACTATAATTTATTTAATAAATATATTGAGTTAATTTCAAAACAAGTCCATAAAATGGCTTAAAACAAAGAAATAAAATTCAAAGTAATAATAATGTATTTAATTTAGTTATCACATTATAATATATAAATAATATGAAATATTAGTGTAAGTTATTGTAAGGGAATTCCATAGTATATGCATGTTTCTATTATATTGTACATATTGCCTAGCATATGCACACACACACACACACATACTATATATATATATATATATATATATATATATATATATACTTTTTCCTTTAAATTTAAACTTTCTCAAAATACTTTTTGCGAATGCGAAATACACTATAAATATTGTCGAAATGGGAAAAGGTGCTAAACACAATTGATGATTGATTTAAGTGGTTGGAAAATGAAAATTACAGTGGCACTTCGTTACGTTTAAATTTTCAGGGTTTGAAAAATTTATAAAAGAATTTTCAGGGTTCAAGAAATTTTAAAAAAGGGATTTCAGGGTTCACAGCTTCCAGTGAGTGGCACCCCTGATATATATATATATATATATATATATATATATACTTTTTCCTTTAAATTTAAACTTTCTCAAAATACTTTTTGCGAATGCGAAATACACTATAAATATTGTCGAAATGGGAAAAGGTGCTAAACACAATTGATGATTGATTTAAGTGGTTGGAAAATGAAAATTACAGTGGCACTTCGTTACGTTTAAATTTTCAGGGTTTGAAAAATTTATAAAAGAATTTTCAGGGTTCAAGAAATTTTAAAAAAGGGATTTCAGGGTTCACAGCTTCCAGTGAGTGGCACCCCTGAAGCACACACACACACACACAAATACAGGTATATTAAATGTACTGGCATGTATGTTTTTTTACCCATTAGTTAATAGATGAAGCAGAGAAAAGTGCACAAGATGATGAAGATTTTGAGGAACTGCTAGTCGATGATGATGAGCCTGGTACGTTTAATCTGTTGGGGGGGGGGTCAAAAAATTCTTTAAAACACATTGATATACTATTTGGTTATGTAGTAAAATAAGTTAGCTTTTTATTGAGGGGTAGTCTTTACATTTTATTTCTTCAACCACTGCAACTTTCTTTAAACATTTTAAGAGTAAATGTGCATCTGAAAAACCTGAATTGTTACGCATATTTGTTAATTCACCTATTAATAATTATGTGTGCTTTCTGAGTACACTAAGATGTGTGCTAAAGTAAATGATCTCCCCTTTCACTCTCTCTCTCTGAAGAACTTGCACAATGGCTAATATGGTCATTGTCTTCACAAGAAAATGCAATTTATTGTAACATAGTATGTTAAAATAATATGTCTTTTTATTAACAGATGACAACGCACAGCCTGCAATAGATTCTGCTTACCTGGATGTATTAAAGCAATATTTTGGATTCTCCAGTTTTCGTCCGTGAGTCAGCTGTTTTTTAATTTATTTATTTTACTTCTGTGTTTAGTGTTTATGTGACTTCTTTTGTTTTGATCTCTTTATTTCTTGTCTTGAAACATTAGTGGAAATGTTCCGTCATTAGTGGAAATTTTGTGTCAATGTACTGAGATATAATTCTAATAATTCTGGTTTAAAATAATAGAGCACTTTATTTTTAATCATACTTTCTTGCCCCCACCACTCCCCCCCCCTCTCTTTCTTTCTCTCTCTCTCTCTCTCTCTCTCTGACCCTTCCCACTGTGGGGAAACAATTATTTTTCATTAGAAAATAAAACTTAGCCTTTTTTTTTATTAAAGGGTAACATTAAAATATGCTATTGATTCTACTGAATAGGAAGCAACTGAATTAATTATTTATTATAAGTATAAGTTGCCCTTATATTTACTTCTAGTTTTCCAGAATATTTGCTCTCTGTTAAAAGGGATGTGACTATTTTAATATTAAAAAAAAATAAGGGTGGGAAATTAGTAACCAATATGTTTTTTTTATAAAATAAATGATTTATAAATTTTTTAGAATGCAATGGAAGATAATCAACTCTGTGTTGAATGAAAAAAGAGACAACTGTGTTATCATGGCTACGGGTGAGTTTTTATTCTATTCATATTATGATCAATATAAAAATGTTGGTCCTTAAATTATTTCTAGTAGCAAACAAGATACAAAGCTTATACATTTTTTACTTTTGAGAAAAATGTATATTTATTTCCTTAAAACAATTTTGTTGACCTTTTGAATTGATATAATAATGTTTATTTTATTAATGTTGAAATCGTAATTTAAGTCACCCAGAGTGAGAAATAAAGCAATATGAAAATAAAATGAAACAGTCTATTTTTAGACCAAGCAATTTATTTCTTTAGTTGTATATCATCTGTGTTAATATTTTTGATGTTAAGATATGCAATCTAGTGGAGGCCGAAAAAGTGATAATAATTCTACAGTAGAGTTCATCAATACTTTTTCTATTACAGGTTATGGGAAAAGTCTAACATTTCAGTTTCCTTCTGTATTTACAAAGCGCACTTCAATTGTCATCAGCCCCCTTATATCCTTAATGGAGGATCAGGTTCATGGGCTAAAGTAGGTTATATTTTTAATTATTTTATTTTTTGTCTGTCAAAAAACTAAATTCAATTCAATTTTGTACATTTTTTTTTCTTCTTTGAACTTCGTATATTATGTTAAACAATCAACAATATATATACAAAAAAACTTCAGTTGCTACAAGATTTATCACTATGCAATATTTTTATCATCATCTTTAGATAAAATAAAAATATGCTTTGCTTAGATATACTTTTGTCGACAATTAATTTTCATTTCTGGAATCCATATTTTTTAGAGCATCAAACATCAAAGCCTGCTTTTTAGGCTCGGCCCAGGTGAATTCAAGCCTGGTAAAGGATGAGATATTCAAAGGTCATTATCGCTTAGTGTATGTCACACCAGAGTTTGCTGTTGGTGCGATATCTGACTTCAAAAGATTGAATAAAGAAGTTGGTAAGTGTTGGTCACAGCCCTAGTGGTTTTTAGAAACTTACAGACTTCAGAACCCTTAGAGTTGAAAGCATTTTACAATTAATATGGATATGTCAAATTAAAAAAAAAGTTTATTCCCTTGGCTTCTCTTCCTTCTTTAGAGCATTCATATGCTGAAATATTCCTTTAGCAGTTAAAAATATAACTTATTTCATGGAAAAGAATCTTTTTCTTCCTTTACATAGGTATTGACTTGATAGCCATTGATGAAGCTCATTGTGTATCTCAATGGGGACATGATTTTCGGGCATCTTACAGAAAGCTTGGGTGTCTTAAAAGGGAATTTCCAGAGGTAAATTATTTTTTGGTTAGGTACTGCAGTGGTTCTCAATGAGATTAGCAAGGGGTCTCATGAAACTTCTGAGATTTATTAGCTTTTTCTAGTTTAAAAAATTATAATAATCTAATATAAAATATTCTCATTATTTTTTGTAAATAAGATTCAAGATCTTAGGATGTCCTTAGAAAAATTTTAAAAACTGGGTCACCTCAGTTTTAAAAAGACTTTCTTTTAGGTTACTTATCGGGCAATGCTGTCAAAGCATCAAAATATTGTTTATATCTCGTTATGAGTTCACCATTTCTCTTGGAACTCAATGAATGAGATAATTTTGGTCACAATGATTTTTTATAAAAGCTGTGTTGAATGAGAAATGGGTGGTGGTGGGGTAATGGATGCTTAAAAAAAAACCTATTAAAAAATGTATTTAAAACAGACTTTGTAGTACGAATGTATTAAAAAGTGGAACTGATTTTTAAATTTCTTAAAATGTTTGACTCCAAAAATAATTTTAAAAATACTTCTGGCAGTTGATTGTTTTTTAATATTATAGCTAGGCCCATTCTATAAGCTGTGTTCATTCATGGTTTACCCAAGTGTTACATTCTTTTAATGCAGATAATGTAAAGTTTAAAATTTAAATTCTAAGAAGCTATCATATATAAATATCTTGTAAAAACTTTTCAAGAAAGACTATGATAATGGCAAGGTACACGAAACTAAATAGTAGAAAATAACTTTAAAATTTCTTAAAATACATTAAACAAAGAAAGTCTGTGAAGAAAGTGTTAAAAAAAATTAATAAAAGAAACCAAAATTAACTTTCATCTACAATAAGTTCAAATACTTATGTTAAATTTGGTGCTCACTTCCTCTTCTGCATGGTCTTTCTTGTGTAATGCATTTTAAGAAATTTAAATTACTTTCTACTTCTAAATTCAGTTTATCTTGTTTTTGATAGAAAGTGTTGTTATTTTTAAAAAAGTATTTAAAACTAAATAATGTGATTTCTTCTGCTTGGCAGACATTTAAAAAATTTTATAACAATGTACAGCTTTCCATAGCTTTATAGTTCCGGAAGTTTAATTGAATAATTTTTAACAGATTTTTTGTTGTGCTAAGTAAATATAGAGATTACTGTTTATAAATCTTAATATTTACTAAAAACAATATGATGAAATGTAATTTTATTGAATTGGCAACCCGTAAGTGCTGTGATTAAAAATATTTGATAATCACTGATTTAAATGACTTGCGCATTAATTTGAAAAATAAAAATTTGGTGGGATCCATATAATGAAAAATATGCTTAAAGTATTCAAAAATTATTTTTTAAAATTAAAATGCATTTCTTTAAGTCGTAATTTTGTTATCATAGTGATCTGTATACTTAATTCCTTCCCCATTGTCTTTCAGTAACCAAATATTCCTTTAAAAATGGAATCCCTTTTCTTATTTCAGATTCCCATACTGGCGCTAACTGCTACAGCCACTGTGGAGATTCGAAGAGATATTTGCCGCAGTTTAAACCTAATTAACCCAAATATGACATGCACAAGCTTTGATAGGTAATCAAAAATCTCTTTCGGTCCCAACTGAGGAACTTTTTTTTGGGGTGGGGGGGATGATTTAGGAGATATGAGACCCACAGCAATCAGTTGTTCTGTAACTGATATAGCGATACCTTATGTATGTGAAGGAAATTAATGCTCTAAAAATTGTTAGCTGTAAGAGTTGTCAGTGATTATGAAAAATAGTACATTGCACTAGTTTCATGGATATTTTATATAATTCTTTCAAGGCCCAACCTTTACCTCAGTGTATCATCAAAAACTAGTGACGCTGCATCGGACTTGAAGAGGGAGCTGAAGCTGTCAGGGAATAAATTTGTTTTTGATGGTCCAACCATTATCTATTGTCCCACTAAAAAAAAACAGAGGAAGTTACAAATGTTTTGAGTGGTATGCGTTACATTTTTTGTAGTTTGTCTTTGTGATGTGATTATTTAAATTTCTTATTACATACCCCTAACATTTTTTTATTTAATGTTTTCAATATTTATACATATATTATTTATTTCCACAATGATTATACCTTACTTATTTAGGTTTGGGTGTGCCTTGTTTACCATATCATGCTTCCTTGTCCCTTGCTGCTAGAAAAAAAGCTCACCATCAATTTTTGAATGATCAAATTCAGGTGAGCTGAAAGTATATGCATGTTTGTCAAAGTTTGTGCCTGCTTCACATAAATTGGCTGCAATAAATATATCCCTTTTTTTATCATTAAATTTTTAAAATAAATTTCTGAAATATTTAATTTTTGAAATAAAATTTGAAGTTAGGTTGTCCCATTGTGGATTTTTTAAATATGATAAATATATAGAAAAACAAAATTTTAAATTTAATTAGGACACCATAGCTTATCATGTTTCCAACTCTTTCTCAGGTTATTGTAGCTACAGTAGCATTTGGCATGGGAATTGACAAACCAGATGTTAGAAAAATTATTCACTATGGAGGTAGGATTATACTTTATAAATTTTGCATTGACCTATATTATTTCGTGCTACCAGGCTTAAAAATTTCTCTTCATAAAACCAGTGCACTCATGAAATTTAAAAATAGTAAGACGAATTGTTACATTTTCTAACGATAAATAATTACAACTTACATTTAATGTACCCTGACGAAGAAGAAATGTCTTATCTCTTTAACAGCCCCTAAAGATATAGAATCGTATTATCAAGAAATAGGACGAGCAGGTAGAGATGGTTTACCTAGCATCTGCACGGCAATTTTCAGTAAAGCTGATTTTAATGTTTCTAAGTGAGTAATGTGACTAAATTATATGTTTTTATAAAAAAATCACATGCAAAGCAGCAAAGTCTTTGTGATCTTATCTCTGCTTTTCATTGATACTTTTGCAATACCTTCCCTTAATAAATCACGATTTCAGACATAACAAGAAATTTAATTTGAACTATGACAATGCTGTCTCAAATTCTCTGGTCACAGACATTTTATCAGAGAAATCGACAGTGAAAAATTTAAGCAGCACAAGTTGAAAATGTTCAGCAAAGTTGAACAGTACTTGACTACACCAGGTTGTCGTCGCAGGTAAAATGTGAATTAAAATTTCCTCAAACTTTAATTTTAATTTTGTAATACTTCTCATTTATATAATAATATAGCTTTTCAATTTCTTTGGTCTTTTAACTCTTTTTCTCCGGATAAACGCTACCATCGTTGATTTTGAAAAGACGTTTTTGACGTGTCGACGATAGGAGCGTCGAATTATTAAAACTGGATTGTTTCGTTTCTTTTCTTAGCTATTTAACTAAAATTAGTTTTAATGTAATCTAGAATGATTTCCCTTGAATAAAAAAGTAGGAAATTCTTTGTTTGAATGTGTTTTCACCGCAAAAGAAGCATTTGAAAGGCTTGTTCTCATTTTTTTTCGTTTTTACGTTTGTTAACAATCATGGATATTCAAGCAGCTCATCTGGTTATCGATCTAATATTATTTTAAATACTACGATGATGAACAAGAAAAGGGTATTGTTTTTTTATGATGATTCAGATAGTAATTTTAATTCGTAGTGTTAACTTGCACGGTATTATACCGTGTAAGTTATTTTTTTTCTAACTTGCACGGTATTTGCGCATGCGCAGAGATGGTTTTGTAGTCACTTATTTATAAGTTTTTAAAATTTACAAAAGTACCGAACTTCCGTGGTCTCATGATTGAGAGTTGGACTAGAGAACGTGATGTAGAAGAACAGGCATGGGTTCGATAATCGGTTGTGTCTAATATTTTTTCTTTTTTTTTACAATTCTTAAATTCTTATAATTACAATTAAATTAGATCTTTTACTTTTAGGGTCAGGGTTAGAGTTAGTTGTCTATTTTTTACACTAAAATAGAAAAACAAAAATATGGAAATCAATTAAAAATTCTTATTATAATTACGATTAAATTAGATCTTTTAGTTTTAGGGTCAAGGTTAGGGTTAGTTGTCTATTTTTTACATTAAAATAGAAAAACAAATATATTGAAATCAATTAAAAATTCTTATTATAATTACGATTAAATTAGATCTTTTAGTTTTAGGGTCAAGGTTAGGGTTAGTTGTCTATTTTTTACATTAAAACATTACCATACCGTGCAAGTTATTTTTTTACTAACTTACACGGTATCATACCGTGCAAGTTATTTTTTTACTAACTTACACGGTATCATACCGTGCAAGTTAACGGCACCATTTTAATTTGCCGATGAATCATACGCCTAGTAGTTGTAGTGAAATTGACAATGAAGTTGACAAGTCATCTGTTAATAAACAACAAGCCCCGCCCCCGTCTCAAATGCCGCGATGAACTGATAATATTTCTACTATAAATAATAATATAGACAATAAAGAGTCCAGTTTGAAAGCTGCTAAACTTTTTCACTAAAACTAAGGGAAATTTTGGATGGAATTTAAAATAATTTCTAGTTGCAATAAATAGTATAGCTTCCAGCTCCATTGTAAACAGCACAATTTTCCTATTATTTCCCCGTATGGGTGACCATTGATATTGAGCTCTAATGTTTTTATTTGTTTTTGTTTTTTTAATGTTAAGTTATTTCAGTTTGCTGTAAATATGAATATAGTTCAGAAAAAAACACCATTTTCTTACATTTTGGATAAAAATCTTGATTTTTGTGTCTTAGAATGTGTTTTAAATGTGGTGTTTTTAAATTTCTTTTTTTATTTTCACTAAAACAAAATCATAATATTTTAAGAAAATAAAGTCATGGGTCTGTTTTGCATAAAAACATAATTCTTTTACCTTTAATTCAATACCAAATATATCATCTTCTGTTAAATAATAAAAAAAGTTATTAACATTTTAAGTTAGCATGGTAGCCCGTGACAAATTTCCAGAATAGATAATTTCCAGCAGAATGAGGAAAATAATTCCGGAGAAAAAGAATTAATAATACTCAAGTTCATGTATTTGTTCAATGTGAATTATTTTTATTAGAAATTTAGAAAAAAAGGATTTTTCTTTTCTTTACAACCTTAGAGCTTACAAAAATTATTTAATTTTGTAACCCAGGTGCGACCAAAGTTATTTTGTTAAGTCCATATAAAAAATTTGCTGATGCATCAAAAATAATTTTTTTACTCATACTATGTATTTAATCTTAAAAATTTTGTGTGAAATATCTTTCGTTGTTGATAAATCCGTTTTCAGTAATATCCATTCATGTTGACACTACTATATTGACTGTGTTTTTAAAATTATTAATTATAATATTTCTACGCTTTCCAGAATTCTTTTGTCCCACTTTGAAGCTGGTAATCTGAGTGAGCTTGGGGGTACTGAGAACTGTTGCGACAATTGTAGGCTGAGGTAACTCTTTCAGCATGCCATTTAATTTAGAGAAATTATCACTTAGCATGTACGTTTTTATTAAACATGATTAATTTTCAAATATTTATCAAAATATATTTTTTTACTCAAGATAGTTAGGTAAACATTTTTTTAAAAGTATTTATCTGCCAGGACATTGAAATTATTTTTATATCCCTTATATTAACTTCACCGCCGTCTCTGTCTTGGGCGGGCGGAAAAACAAAAGTAAAAAATGACCCACTTCCCGTGATGCCATCGAGCTGAAATTTGGCACATAGACTTGTGTCACCTTGGTATCAAAATTTCAGATCGATCGAACGTACCGTAATTAAATTAATGCATTTTTAGTTTATCTCTATACGGCATATGTAATTCAATTTCACGGTTTGTTATTGTGTTTTTTTTCACGTGACAGTTCAGTTCGCGCGTTGACGCAACATCGTCGATGTACCGGCGTGCTTTTGTTTACATTTTACGTGTCACGCTGAGCTCGGTCCAGCAATCGGTAACCAGACCTCTCGGTTATAAATCAAAGGGGAGTTAAGACAGATTCAGTCTGTAAATGTTAGTCGCGTTTGAACATAATCAATACTGTTAGTTATGTCTCATATATAAGGGACTAGCTGGGGTACCCGGCGTTTCACGATTTAAAAAATAGTAAACAGATTTTTAAAAAAGAATAGAATTCCACACCGTTGGACCTAGGGTGCTGAAATTTTGCACGGGACCCTCAGTTGACCCGGGACAGGTCATAGGCTATGTTTCAACCCCAGGTGACCACCCCTAGAGTAACCTAACCCTACTCAGGGTCACCTTGATTTACTATTCTGTTTATTGATGCTAAGAACTGTGAATTAAATAAAACTATTTATTGTTGTTAAGAAGAATAAATGAAATGAATGTCTGTATTTCTCAAGATCTTATAAAATTGAATGGGGGATAAAATCTTAAACATTAACCGAAAAAAGACATTTGGTGCCCCCGGCCCCGAAGAAATGGACATTTTGAGTTCAGTGCCCTGCAGTATTTCAATAAAGGCTCTCACGTACTTATAAACCAAGTTTGGTCAAGAATCATTCATTTACACAGTAGCTAACGCTCAAACTAATCTTTATATAACTCATATAAGCAAAAAAGCAATATAATGGCCCCCCTTACCCTAGGGGTGGTCACCTGGGGTTGAAACATAGCCTATGACCTGTCCCGGGTCAAATGAGGGTCCCATGCAAAATTTCAGCACCCTAGGTCGAACGGTTTGGAATTCTATGGGTAACAAACAAACAAACTTTCATCTTTATATATTAGATTTATAGTCAAAAACTTTGTTTTTACGGGTTTGTTTTATTATGCAATAAAATTAAAGTTTAAGCATGCAACTACATGATAAAATAAAACAACCCCGTAAAAACAAAGTTTTTGACTATAAATCCCTTATATATGAGACATAACTAAAAGTAATGATTATGTTCAAACGCGACAAACATTTACAGAGTGAAACCGAAATTATCTCCCCTGGCTTTAAAACTGGGGGAATGGGGGAGGGAGTTTGGACATGGACGGGTGGCGTCAACGCGTTAACTCAACTCCAGGTGGTTTACCTGGTTAAAACACGAGATGTGTTCACCGGTGGCTGGCGTGAAGTCAAGTGACCCGTAAAATGTAAACAAAGCAACCGCTACATATAGTTTATATAGATAAACTAAAAATGCATGAATTTAATTACGGTACGTTCGATCGATCTGAAATTTTGATATGATGCATTGTTAGGTGACACAGGTCCGTGTGCCAAATTTCAGCTCGATGGCTTCACGGGAAGTGGGTCATTTTTTACTTATGTTTTTCCGCCCGACGGCGAACAACAGAGAGAGGCGGCGGTGAAGTTAATATAAGGGATTTTAAAAAAGATGGGTTCGCCTATATTTATAGTCATTTTAGTTTTTTAAAATAATTATCAGGCTGCTTACAGCTTCATTTGTCTTTTTAAATATTTAGAATAGTTCGTATGCGACATGGATTAACAGTTTCCGATTCAACAGCATCAGAAAAAGAAGTTGATTTTGCCAAAGAAGCTGCAGATTTGTTCAAAGCTATTGAGGTATGCTTGGTCTAAAGAGATATATTTCTCTGTAAAAAAATCAACTCATGAATGCTTACATAACATTTTAAAATGATTTAGAATGAGGTGATGCTGTATACTTTTATTTTCTTCTTAGACAGTTTTTTTTTATACAAACTAATAAACTCTAGATATCTAATCCATGAATAAGCTGTTATATTGTTTTTAGGTTACAGGTAACAGATATGGGTTAACTATTCCAACACAAGTTTTATTGGGCTCAAGTATACAAAGGGTTGAACCTTTCAAACATAGCAACATTTTTGGATCTGGAAAGTAAGTCTTTTTATAACATATGAATATGGTAAAATAAGTAATTCTATTTTAAGTTAAATAAATATTGTTTTTTGTGTGAGGTGCTTCATCTTTATGCAAGCAATCAAATGATGTACATTTTAAACAATTTTATTTTTAAGTTGATTTATTTAACCTTAGCTCAACGATAAAAATGCATTTCATAGCAATCTTAAAGCCCAATAAAGCAAAAAAGTAGAATATTCACTATTTATGCTTTTGATCATTTGACTTAATTAATTCCAGATAAAAATAAACAGCGTTAAAATGCAGCACACATCATCTTTATTTAAATTTGGAATAAAAACTTAACATATAAAAAATATCGCTTTCATTTCATGACCTTAAACTTTAAAGATTTTTGTACACAGGTATAGATCTGCCAAATTTTGGAGTGCATTGGGTCAGTTTTCATAATTTTTATATTTTAAAAGTTTCAGAACAAAAATATTTACATTTGAAACTAACACTTATTAAGAAAATATTTTTTTTATTTTTTTTAAATACTCCCTTAAATAAGTTTCAATTACAACATTGTTGCGGTGGTGTGGAATTATGGCCATATTTTTTAATGTTTTTGTTTAAATCAGTGAAAATTTAAGCGATATTCCCCTTTATTAATTTAAATAATTTTTAAAAATTCTTCTGTCTTCTAAAGGCAAAGCCTTGGTCTACGAGGGTTACCTAAGAGAGAAATCAGTTTCTGGATCCTTTGGTTCAACAGTCGAGATAGCCCCTCAAGCAAGGTCATGGCTGGATCAGAGCAAGTCCAAGAGCAATGCACACCAACTTTTGTTGACACCAACAGTAGATCTGCAGCAGGAGCTGGACTCTGGCAATAAAAAACATGTCACATATGCGCCAAAGTGAGTTTGATAGAATCATACCGGGAATAAACTGACAAAATCAGGCTTTTAGTGAAAAAAAAATGTTATTTAAACAGGGTAAAATTATATAGGCTTGACCAATGTTCCCTCTAAGGTTCGTTGGTCCGTGTGCAAAGTCATAAAACTCGTGTGCAAAGTTGCTCAGCATCCATATTTTGGGCAATATTTTAACAAATTTGCTGCGCGGTAATTCCAAACTGCTGCGCGGCGTCTGTCAAATATCTGCACGGCCGCTCACCCGTGCAGCTTAAAGGGAACATTGGGCCTGACTGGATGTCACAAAACAAAGGGAATAAACCGTTAGTTATAAATATATAATACACAAATAAATTGAAAGAAAATTATGTTCACTTTATTATTAAAAACTAACATGTGTAACTGTTGGCCAATATTTTAAATTGTCAACTAAATAAATATCATTAAATTTGAGCTACTGGATCGATAAAAGATGAAGCCAGTGCTTTTTTACAAAATATTAATCTTAACTTTGTCTAAAATTCAGATTACATCAGATTCCTTCATTACCTATTCAAACTATGTCTACCAAGCTGTTGCCTGTACCCTTGGTCGAGGCACCTACTGCTTCGTCCTCAGTGGCACCACCAAAACCCATTGATGAAAAGACGGCAAAGCTTGAAGCGGAACTGTATGCCCTTCTAGTAAAGCTGAGAAATGAGATGTCGCAAGAAACAGGATTTGTGCCCCACAAAATTGCCAGCAACAGAGTGCTTTTGGATATGACAAAATTTAGGTTTGCTTTTGATTGTGTTGTTTTTATCCCGGGTTAAAAGTATTTGCGAAAATAAGGTGTGATTTTATTTTTGGTTTGAGTGGGGTTTGTTCTCCCCAAACTATATTAAAGACCTAATTTTATATCCTTTCTAGGCTTTTTTGACATCAAGTTTATAATATTGGCAGTATTTAGATTAAAATTATTGTGGCTGAAACATTACTTCCAACCTTGAATGATTTTCAGATAAATTATAGCATAACTTAAATAATTAGTGATCATTGTGTATTCTTTCAAAATGTTTTCATGTACTCCTATATAAAACAAATTTCAATGTTTTTTTTAAAATCTTAAATCTCCAAAAGTTCTTCCCTAATTGCTTTGATATTTTGACAAAACATTGCATACAAATATGTGCATTTACATACTATGTTGTACCTTATGTCCAATCTGGAATCGGGCCCATAATGTAGTATTTTCTTACTTGAGCTATATAAATATAAGTGTAATAGATGCGACCCGCGGAGTACTTGCTCATAGATAGTGCAAAGAAAAGGGGAAGGGGGGGGGAGAACGGACACAAACTACATAACGAAGAAATCAGAGCAACGCGAGTGAACCTGGGGGGGAGGGGGTAGAACCGCCGACGCATTGTTGGTCTCGAAACTTGCGCACTGCGGCTAGCTACCTGCCCCCCACCCTGCACCACCCTAGCTTGCCAACCATAAACTGTGATTGGCCAACCCTGGCGAGGTTCATTCGTCATGCTTATTTGCACATACTTGCTCTTGATTTGGTGAATTAATTATATATTTCGATACATTGGCTACTACATGAATATATGGTTCTAGCCCCAAATTCATTTTTCTTACAATTATACCATTTTTTCCCCATAAGATTGTACTATACACAATTTCACAATACATATATTGATGGCTCTTGACACAATTTGGCATACAAATTCTTCATTATCAAGAAAAAAAATCTGTGGTATTTTAAATTTACAAATTTAAAAAAAAATTAATTTTTATTTCATCCTTTGTTTATGACAGCAATATTTTGTAGAAACCTTCATTTTCCCAATATTATAATTACAGTCGAAACCGGTTAAGTCGACGGCATTGGGGTATGAAAAATGGCGTCGAGATAACCGATGATCAAGTTAAAACGAAAACCAATATGGCGGCAAAATATTAACATGTGCTTGAAATTTCTTTATGTACATGATTAATTAGTTAGCGTTAATTAGTGATGGGACGATTAATCGGAATCGTATCGGAACCCTAATATTTCTTCACTCTTTCCTAAGGTTGTAATGACCATTCGTTTTTAAGGACCTCGTTTAAAATTTAAATATAACCATGGTTCCCACTCAGGAAAACGGGAAAAAGTCTGAAATTCTTTAAAAATATTCTCGGCTTTGAAAGTCGGGAAAAGTTATGACTAATCGGGAATTTATATATATATGTCTCTGTCATGTTTCGTTTCCATTTAATTAAAAATAAGTTACCAGTTTATAATTGTCTGCGCATGCGCTAAAAGGTCAAAGTTTACGCCTCGCCTAGTTGTCACAGCCGCTAGCGTTTGCAATGCCGTCGAATCAGCGAATAAAAAAAATTAACATATCAATATGGTAATTTTAAGTTTAATGCTTTTGACGTGCAGGATATCTGTTACTATCAGAACGCTCTCGAATTTCCTCAGTCTTGTAATAATATAAATAAAACTATTGCGGCCTTGACCGTTGATCACAGCACGCTGTGGGCTGTGTGTTAGACAAGCCGGCAACTAAATCTAAGCGAATTTTAAAAAAAAATCATTCCAAAAGTGATGACGTGTATATTAATAATATTATATACATGTACTGGAATATTAAGAAAATGATTTGATTTCATCGTCACGCGCGTGTTAGTGTCACAGTCATGTATCTTACTGATAACAAAGCAACAACAAACTTTTAAAAAAATTATTATTTTTTATTTAATTATATAAAAACCATCGTCGATTCTCGATACAAACCTTTATTTTCATTTCTAAAGATGTTCATCTTCAAAAATAAAATGATCAATGCATCAGAAAATGAATTAAGTTTAATAATAATATAACATGCACTGCGAAATAATGACGGATTAAAGATCGCTAATGCCGATTTACGGGCACCTCGGGTGAATACATCTAATTCACACATGGATCGAACCTGAAAGAAGATAATAACATCCGGTAATTTTTATTGAAATCTCGTAGAATCACACAATAGCCGGAAGTCTCGAAGAAAGCGAGATGTCCACACTATTTTGAACTAAAAATGCATTGCTAGGCGAACCGACGAGGATCGAGCTAACCAACTTTAAGTTGCAAATTTGGCCCTCTTTTGTGCTCGAGGTATTAGGTTTCGGCAACTTAGAAAAATCGAATTAGCCGATGAAAAAATGCTTAGACAAAGAGAGAATTTGGCGGTTCCAATAAAAAACGTTGAGTTAGTGGGGTGGTCGAGCTAACCGAGCTCGAGGTAAGTGGGTTCGACTGTATACAAACCAGAATGAATTTCATGGAGAATGGCATCCCATCTGTAATAGGATCCCTTTAAGAAATTGGATGCTGCACGGATTTGTGTCTCACCAGGGAATGTTTTTTCTAGGAAATGAGATCTATCGTAAAATGGGGTTAGAACAGTGTTTCTCAATTATTTTCTGTCATGCCCCTAGGAAGAAAGAAAATATTTCGCCCCGCACTGTAAATAGTATCATTTGTCTATAAAATTGTTATAAATACACCTCTGCATAACGGTCAAACGAGCCCCCTTTTACGGAGCCTCGCGCCCCACTATTTGAGAAACACTGTGTTAGAAGAATGGGATCCATTTGTGTAACATGCACATATTGGCATTAAGGTTTCCGTTGTACTATGGCCTATGGGAACATGATATGGGAAAGAGATCCTATCAGGAAAACAAACTGTCTACACAAATAATTTGAATGTGTTTCATTAGATAATTTCTTTTGCAATTTAGTGAAGTAAAATTTTTAACAGGGCTTTTAATTTACATGTTTTTTTTCCTACACCATCCTGGGCTCCACTGTAAAGCGCAGGTATTTTACTAGTCATTTTATAAAATTAATATCCTCATCTCATTAAACCTTTGATGGAAATTCAATTTCTATAGGCCAAGCACCAGGACATCATTGCTAAGGCTAGAGGATTTTTCAGATGTCAAGGCTGATAATTTTGGTGACAAGTTCCTGGAACTGATAAATTCATTCTGCTTGAAATCTGCTTTGAAAACTGACGCCTTCCCAGTAATGGACGCCATGGTGAGAGAGCTAGTTTACTAATCATTACTTTTAAAAGCATACTATTCATTTTCAACTTATGGAATTTCTCCTCAAGTACAAATGTCAAATTGTTTAAAATATGGCTTTACACTTTGTGGTTTGAGTGTGATTAAAATGTTTTAATGTAATTCACTGACACAAATCACAAAGGAAGAGCTAGTAAGGTAATGTTTGTTGTTAAATAAAAACTATTTTCAAAGTATTCCTACTACTAAGGCCTTAAACTTCAGGACTGCACTAACAATCATCTCTTCAAACTTTACTTTCAAAATTAATTAAACAACAATCAAACATTTCTTTAAATGACAAATGTAGTTTATGTGCACCATCATGTCATTATATGTTTTAAGTTAGATTATGAATGTTTTCATTGAAAGCATTTATAATTATATGTGTGTGTTACTATTTTTAGGTGAAGGGCTGTGAGCCCAGCTGCTTGCTAAATAAATTATCAAATTATTATTATTTCCAAAGGATTCTGCCAATAGCATGGCTTGCATAAAAGAAGACCTTATGAAATTGACAGAAACACAAAGACAATCATATATGATGTTTGCACTTCAAAACTGTTCGCTGGTAATTATATTAAACTTATTCATTTGTTTTTTAAATATTATTTTGAAGGTACTGATTTTATTTTTAATTGATTAATCCATGGGTTATAGCGTTATTAAATCAATCATTCACAAAACACATTGCATTAATTTAAAGGAATTCTTTGACTAATTATACCAAACTTAATTAATTTTCCTTTAAAAACAAATTTTATTCTTTGACAACTCTCCAAATTTAGGAGGAAGTGGCCTCCAAACGTGGTTTGAAAACATCCACAGTTGTCAGCCACCTATGTGAAGCACTGAAAGTTGGATTGGCTTTTGATATTAGACACCTTGGCTTAACCCCTCAGATGGAAAAATTGATTTCTGATAAAATATGGGCTCCTCCTGTTAATGGAGGTATACAAAAAAATATATATAGATATACTTATAATGCCATTATATTTGTTTCTCCTGAAAACTATGTGACTGGTGATTATATTATTTATAATTTATTTCATCAAATTTTTTTCACCACAAACAAAGTGACATTTCTATAGGCTGAAACTTCAGTGTTTGTTGTGTGAGGATGACCTTATTTCATCGTTTTGATGAAACCTTTTAACTGGCAATAATTTGATGGTTTACTTTCTTACATATTTCTTTTTCTATTAGTGCTTTTATTAATGTGGCTTTTCATTAAAATCTGTTCAGTTTTTTTTTATTGTCCCAGATTAGAATTTATTTTAATAGAGTGCGCTTTTCTCTCTCTGTGCATTTGTTAAAGTTCATTCACAAAATGCAGTCATTTCAAGCTTGACCAAAATCAAAGACCAGCTTCCAGATTATGTTGAATACAACCATATAAAAGTTATTATCTCGAATCTTGTTCTGAAACATGGCGAGGAGATCAACAATGACGGTGAACGTGTTCTCATCGGTGTCCAAAAAACCAATTCAGAATCAGCTATTGCCTCAAATGGAGACACAACCGACTCTGATGTCGTAAGTTGTAACAGTAACATTCTCATTAAAACATTAAAATGTTTTGCAAAATAATTACTATGTGTACTTTTACTTTTAAGAAATTATATATCCAAATTTTTTTTGTATAAACACAGTATACAGCAATGTAAGAGGGCTAGTTGTAAAGTCACAAGATTTAATTTTTCATTTTAATCATTATATTATTTTTGTTATGCAATACATCGCATGCATTTCCTGATCAGACAAGTTTTAACTAAGATTTTGAAACTTTTCTAGGAAATTACTTCCATAGCACCTACGCCTCCATTAAAGAAGCAAAGATTGAGTGTGTCCCAATCATCTTCTTCATCGAACCTGAAATTAGCCACTTCTGGAACTCCTGAGCGTGAGACTACTTTAAAGACATCTTTATCTGACTCACAGACTCAACCCATCAACCCTTTCCTGGCTCAGAGTCAGTTAAGTTCACAAAATCAGGTCAAATCATTGCCGCCATGGATGGGGAAGACTGCAGATAAATCAATATTCACAAAAAAAATTAAATCTGGCAGTCTTTTCAAATAATGAATTTTGTTAACAGTTTTCTTGGATGATATTAATTAAGGGATGATGATAAAAGGCAGTATTGAGATTTGAATCAGGCCCCTGATTCATCATGAAAGACAAGAATCAAATGGATTATTTTTCGAGGCCTGTACTTCCTCCTGATAATGGTGCTGCTGGAATAAATAAGCTTGAAATACCACTCTCATAATTTATCAGTGGTATCCAAGCTTTAAATACATCAAGTATTAAGTATTCATGTATTATATCTTGGAATGTGGCCTCACAAGTTTTCAGACATATATAACAAGGATGTTCACTGTTGTTGAATTTGTTTTTCTTTATTTTTGCATTATGGCCAGTGTTTCTTTCATTAAAGAAAGTTGAACTTCATTGACTTGTTGTGAAAGGAGGTTCTTGCTTTTGTGGTAGAATGGCAAATGAAACTATTCTAGTTGTATTCCCAGGTGTCAATATCATAAATTATTCATAGGAACTTTACAAAAAAAATTTATAACAAAACATGCTGCTAATTTACAGTGTTATCTTCTTCAATAAAAATACAGCATACCCCTTCTTATATTTAAAATAAATGTATTTATTTTGAAGGGACAGAACATGTAGTAGAAGATTTGAAAATCATAAATTGAACAGGACTTAACAACTAAATCATTTGAATAAGAAGTTTAGTCAGAGGTATGCTAATGTAATCCATAACAACAAACCTTTTCTCACATCTCAAAAAAGTCACCAAACCACGGCGGCACAACAGCAGCCACACAATAAATCTCTACACCAAATATGCTTAGTATCTAATAGAATTTTATATCTGAATTTAATCTACAAAGTATCTGGAAACAATATATTATTTATGTGTAATACATAAACATTTCTACTTCAACATTATCAATATAAAATAAAATACAAAATACACAAACAAATTGTGTAATGAAAACAATAAATTTGAGCTTTATTATTAAACTAACAGACAGTATACGTTTCGGCTAATGCCTTCATCAGTACAATAAACAGAAAATACGTACTTACATAAGTAATAAAATTATATTTAAATTATTAAGACATACTATATCATAAAATAATTATGTAAAATAAAAAGAAAGGAAAAACAACAAACAATGACACAGGATATATGATATAGGAAAAAGGGGGAAGTGACTTGGACAACCAGGCATTTCCCACGGATTGAAATGCATTTATTCCACTCTACTCGGCCTCAGGAACCAACCAATGTATCAAAAAATATTTTTCAAATCCATAATCACCATTTTCTCATCACCTATGACAAACAACATTGTTAGAATATACACATTTAAGCAGAATAAATTATCTTTCATTAACTGAATCATTAAAAAATATTCACTCCTTAAAATGTATCTGTACAGACTTGGTACTACTGTATTAGTAATAAGTAACTCATTATTAATCTGTTTCATATGTTCATGTGATTCTTTGTGACTGCCAATTGATTTACTGAAGACACACCTTAATACAAATGTCCATCCGTTTAGTTTACTTCAGGTAAAAAGTACTCCTGATTAAATCAAATGTGCGCTTAAAATGTTTATCTTACCTGTTACAGACGCTCCTTCTATACAGAAGATTATTGCATCTTACTCTAATTTATGGTTTGTGTCTAGTTTTACATTTTTTAAAAAGTTTTAAATGATAAAGTGTTGGTTTTCTCAGGCAACCCATTCCACGCCCGAATTCTTGATGGGAAAAACAAAAATTTGAATGTCGTGCTCTTGCATACGGAATAAGAAAAGTGTTTTTTTCCCTATGTCTATCTGAGGGTTGTATTAGGTTATCTTTTTGTTTTATTTTCAAGTTAGAATTGATTGCCTAATGTATTATCACTACCTTGCTCTTTTTTCTTCTATCCTCTTCTATCTTCTATTGTGACTGAGAAATTCCAAACTAATTAAACTTTTTATATGCGAAACAGTGGTCTTTACATGCAAAATAGTAAACTCATTAGCCTTTTTAGATGCAAAACAGTAGTCTTTACGCTCAGCAACATCTCTGACATGATTTTCAAATTAAGTTTGTGGTATCGCCACTGTTTTTTTAATTTTTATTAAAGACCACCAATGTACATTCTTGTGTGTTGGTGTGTGGGGGGGGGGAAGACGGGGGGAGAGAAGCGAACTTTGCAGATTCTCTTAAGATCTAAACCCGCGGAGGAGAGCTGAACTAGTTTCACCTATACCAGGGGTCTCAAACACGCGGCCCGCGGGCCAATTGCGGCCCGCTGGATGATATTTTGTGGCCCCCCACTTGATATCCAAGTTCAGTGCAAGTGCGGCCCGCCGTGGCGATAACGAAGAAAATTTTTAAAAAATTAAATTAAAATAAGATATTTTAAAATGTAATTGGAAATTTTTCTTTGGCCTTCCAGTACCCTTTTTTCTAAGACATGAAGTTTTATTGATCATATTGTTTTTATCTAATTTGTTTAACCATTTCCCCCTTGGAGTCTCCGCGCGTCGCCTTCTATCGGTAGACTCTTACAGTCGCCGAGCGTTGCCGATTTTGGGTTGTTTCGTTTGCAGAGCCGATCCATTTTTTTAAGTAGCTAATTTATATTATCTTTAACATTTCACATAGAAGAGCTAAAAAAGAGGGAAAAATAATGACAATTACATATAAAATCCTTCCAATAATTAGTGGGCGTATAAACAAAAACCATAGCAAGCGGTGATAAAAATTCTCTGTAAGAATTAATGTTTGCAAATATTGGTGTATCTAATGCTTTACAAATTGAATACAATTGATTCTTAAACTGTTTTAACTTGATGTGAAAATATTGTAACATACTATTTTTTAGAAGGTTTTAAGACCTAAAAAATAATTAATAAAATGTTGGTTTAGATTTTCCCCAAAATAGTTTGAAAATAGACGGTCAAATTTGATCTTTGGCAAAAATGGAGTGTCAATTTACTAAAAATAGAACTTTTCAATTAAAATAATTTTTGTCAAACCTAAAATAGAAATAAAAAATACCGGTGCCAATATTTTTTTCTTTTCACCCAGCCCAAGTCATGATTTCCTCAAAGCCTACCATGAAGAGAAAGATTGATGACGAGCATAGACTATTTCAGGAAAAGTGGGAAACTGAATATTTTTTTATTGAGCATATGGGTACCCCGATGTGTCTTATTTGCACAGAGAAAGTTGCAGTGCACAAAGAATACAACATACGACGTCATTACACAACTAAGCACGCTGAGGAATATTCAAAATACAAAGGAAATGATAGAGAGGGCCGGATCAGCAGTCTTAAAGCATGTCTAACAAGGAGGCAACATTTTTTCAAGAAATCATGCAAAGATAGTGATTCGGCTGTTGAAGCCAGCTATGTAGTGAGTGAAATGATTGTTCAGGCGGGGAAGCCATTCACAGATGGCGAGTTTATCAAAAAGTGTATGTTACAGGTTGCAAGTATTGTCTGTCCAGAAAAGAAGGGTCAGTTTAGCAACATCAGTCTTTCAGCCAACACAGTGGCAGAGCGCACTATTGAGCTGTCAAGAAACATATACAATCAACTGCAAGAGAAGGCCAAACATTTCAGTGCGTACTCAGTCGCTCTTGATGAGAGCACAGACATTACTGACACAGCACAACTGGCAATCTGTATCCGTGGTATTGATGACAATTTTGAAGTGATAGAGGAGTTGCTCACAGTAATGCCAATGCATGGTCAGACCACTGCTCAGGACATATTCCGGCAGCTGTGTAATGCCATTGTGGATGCCGGTTTACCATGGCAGAAGTTTGCTGGGATAACAACAGACGGAGCACCTTCAATGACAGGGAGGAAAAATGGACTGGTTGCACTTGTTCAAAAAAAACTAGAAGAGGAGGGTGTGGAGGAGGCTATCGCTCTGCATTGTATTATCCATCAGCATGCCCTGTGCAGCAAATGCCTCAAGTTTGACAATGTGATGTCTGTCATTGTGAAATGCATCAACCGTATTAGATCCAGGGGTTTAAAGCACAGGCAATTTCGGGCTTTTTTGGAGGAAATAGAGTCTGCATATAAAGATGTGCTCTACTTTACTGAGGTGCGTTGGCTCAGCAGGGGAACCTGCTTGAAGAGGTTTTTTGAGTTGAGAACAGAAGTGAAAGCTTTCATGGAGAACGATGGGATGGCTGTTCCTGTGCTAAGTGATCCAAAATGGCTCATGGACTTAGCTTTTCTTGTTGACATCACACAGGAGCTGAATGTACTGAACAAGAAGTTACAAGGACAGGAGCAGCTTGTCAGTGCTGCCTATGAAAACGTGAGAGCATTTTCCACAAAACTTATTTTATGGAAAGCCCAGCTCTCTCAGAAAAACCTTAGCCATTTCCCAGCATGCAAGGCACTCGTGGATGTGGACATACCATTCGATGGTGAGGAATATATTGATGCCATTGAAAAGCTACAGGAAGAATTTGATCACCGATTTGCAGATTTTAAGAATCACAAAATCACTTTTAAAATATTTGCTGACCCTTTCTCTGTCGATGTCCAAGATGCCCCCCCTGTGTTGCAGTTGGAACTCATCGACTTGCAGTGCAACTCTCATCTGAAAGCTAAGTTCAGGGAGGTGAATGGAAAAGCAGACAAGCTTGGAAACTTTTTGAGAGAATTGTCCCCAACATTCCCTGAACTTTCCAGAATGTTCAGCCGGACTATGTGCCTTTTTGGGAGCACATACATGTGTGAAAAGCTGTTCTCCACCATGAACTTCAATAAATCCAAGCACAGGTCAAAACTCAGTGATGATCATCTTCAAGCTATACTGAGGGTCTCGACTGCTTCCTCCCTCAAGCCAAATGTGCTTCAGCTGTGTAAGGGGAAACGCAGCCAGGTCTCTTCCAGCAAGGAGCAGTAGGAATAGCAAAGGCAACAAGAGTGCTACCAGTTAAGCCAATGTTTGAACCTTAAATAAATAATAATGAATAAAGATGGGGGATACTGAACAGTTGTACTTTTTTTGTATTAACTTCATGCGGCCCAGCATCACCCAGACTCTGACTCATGTGGCCCCCGGGCAAATTGAGTTTGAGACCCCTGACCTATACTGAAACATGGCTCTTTGCTTTTTACTTTCTGTCGATGAAACTGAATCCTTTCAAAGTCAGATATGGTTCATAGATAATGAGGGACGCATAATTGGGAAGTGGGACATTTTGAAAATAGAAATAATTTTAATAAACATCGTTGTTGTATAAGGGACCGTCCATAAAGTACGTCACGCTATTTTTTTAAAAACCATTTTAAACTCCGCCCTGTCACAAACTGTCACAAATCTTGACCCCCCCCCCTAAAGTAGGTCACACTTTCGAAAATATTTTGTTATTTTTATTAACAAAATAATTAAAATTTTATAGAAAACACCGTGACGTCACACATGGCCGGACCCCCCCCCTCCCTCCTGTTACAAACTGTCACACTTTCTTACACCCCCTCCCCCCATCTGGAGCGTGACGTACTTTATGGAAGGCCTTCTATCAAGGGGGTACTAATTAGTAAAAAAATGTAAATTTTCTTTATTTAAATGAAAAGTTATGCGAAGAAAGACTATTGTGTAGGAGTGTCGCAAATGTGAAGACAAATTGAATTGAATGTTGATGCCAATTCCGTTGTTACTGCAAAATTTTTTTTTATCATTATTAAATTATATTTTATTAAATACTATTTGACAATTTTCGTATCTTTTTCTTTTGGAGGAGGCTCGTGGTACTCCTTTAGCGCACACACACACATACATACTAATCCCCCGTCTTGTGAGAGTGATATATTGTGAGAACCCGGTTGCCACTTTGAAATTTTTAGTTAGTCCCGGTCCCGGTCACCGTGGGTTAATAAATGAACTCTGGCGGATATTTCGAAGTTTCCGTTGTCCTCCCCCGTCCCCTTTTGCTTACTTTTAAACAACAAAACGCTGTGGTCTCATAACGCGAGCGCTTGGCATTTACGATAATTACTATGACATTAAAACTATCTGAAAACAGTGCCGTGTCAGTGATTAGATACATTAGATTATTATTATTATCTCTATGGTAAATAATGTTCAGTTTTTTAAATTGTTTTTTTTTATTAACTCGTAAATAATTTGGCTTATCGGTCATTGACCTCACTGAAACTGTGAGTGTGTGAGAGATTGTTTTGTGGATGCTTGGTCAGCTAGAGGAGCTGGATGTATCATAAAGTGATATGTTCTGAGTCCTTCTACCTGCCAACTATGCTGTTGATTTCTTGGCAGGAGCGGCCTTTGGGGGTGGCAGCTGGGGCAATCGCCCCAGACCCTGCGCTTAGGCTTAAGGGGCCCCGCGTTTCAGACTTGAGACTATATTTTAGTAACAAAAGAGCCGGCAGATATTGCAATACTGAGTTTGCGCAAGAATTGATCTAATCTAGGGGGGCCCCGCGGGGTCATTGTTGCACCAGGCCTCGCGCGTACCTAACGCCGCCTCTGTTGCTTGGTCCTGTAAGATATGATATGTAAACCACTGTCTTAGAAATTACCCAGCAGCCTAGGGGCCGTCCATAAATGACGTCACGCGGCTGGGAGGGAGGGGTGTTTAAGAAATGTGACGTCACATAAAAAATGCGCACTTAAATGTCAAAAAAGTTATTTGAAACATGTTCATATTGGAGGGTGGGGGGGGGCTAACTTTTTGTGACGAGGTTGGGGGGTGAAAAATCGGCCAAAATCGCTTTACGTCATTTATGGACGGCCCATATGCCTTTTAAAAAAAACCTGGCATGAAGCGTTAATGATTTTATTTACTAGAACTGAAACCAAAATGACGCTTGCGGCGTTACATTATAAAGAATAAACAAGGCGTTTAGAAGGCGACGCCATTTATATTTTTTGTCTCGGGCGCAAAATATCCTTGCTACGCCTCTGACTAAACGTCAATATCTCATTATAACGTTTCATTATAATTACATCTTTAGAGAAAGAAATGCATATTCCTATAGTTTTCTTCTTCCTAACAGCAAGAGTACCGTTCTGCGAACACATAATTGATGGCTTAAACTTAAACAAGGAAAATAACGAAAGATATAAAATATAAACTGAACATAGTGCCACTGCTAAGAAATCTTTTACTGCTGTGGATTAAGGCCAATGAAAGTGAAACGGCGCACACGTGCAATACTAGGCTAGCGCCGAGCAGTGTTAGTACTGCAGGGCCTTCGTTTCTAGCCTACTGTACGCGATCATTTGTTTGGAAAATTAAACCTTGGTCTCTCTCTCTCTCTCTCTCTCTCTCTCTACTCTCTCTCTCTCTCTCTCTCTCTCTCTCTCTCTCTCTCTCTCTCTCTCTGTGTGTGTGTGTGTGTAACCTGGGTAACCACTGTTTTGTTAGTTAAAAAATGAAAGGCAGTTTAAAGCAACCCGAGTGATCATCTACTAAGTCTTAAGACCATAATTCAGGAATAAATGCTGGCGGTGGTGCTTTGTAGTTAAATTTGAACGTAGGCATTGGCTGACAGAATTGAAGCGTCACCCAGCTCCGAATGGGTACCTAACACTAGTTAGGTGGCTGGGTAATGCGTGGAACCCACAAAGCCGTGGCCTGTGAACGCTGCATCACTTGCCAACAGATCATCTGTCATGGTCTGTGGACGCAATTATCTTCTGCATAGAAGGAGCGTCTGTATATATAAGATAAGTTCTAAGATAAGATAAGTCATTTTCGTGAGAAAGCTACTGGAGTAACAAATTTTAATCTATGATATGCTTTTGACGCTGAAACACGTTTGCATAGTTGTTTTTTTTTAAAAAAGAAAAATCCATCCTTGTCTAAATCTCCCATTGCACAATTTATATTCTATGAAAATATGGTCAAAATAATGCGATCTAAGTTGTTTTTCGTGAAGAAAACAAACAAAATATTAAGTGTGTGAAATATTAGTTACCTAGTATCAGTATTGGTACTAAACAATTAAGCATGTATAAACTCCTAAATTAAACCGTAAAGCCTGTCAAATATAAATATCAAAAGCTACCGCCAGATGTCAGTGAGAGAAGACTTTCTCATGAACCGGAGGCTTGTTGCTTACCGTGGTGTCCAGAAATAAATCAAGACTTTACCTGTCTCTGCATGCCTTCCAAGCTCAGTGTTTCAAAAAAGGCTATAACGAAACGGGAAACATATGCCCTATGCACGAACAGCATTGCCTCCCCCCCCCACACACACACACACGTATACACACCATGAAGATAAATGATGACACGTGTGGGATTAATTTCAAATAAAAATGGTTGAATTAATTTGGCTTCGTTCCATGGAATTGATCTATCGACTCGGACTCACCAAAAGTAAAAAGTATGGGAAACACTGTGCTAGGGTCACCCACTACCACTTCACATTTGGAAGTGATAATTTATCATCAGGTAGAACCTAGATGCACCATAAGAACGGAATCCTGGCAAATGTGAATATTTATGCATAATTACTTTATTTTTTAATCTCAAAAGGGCACCAGATCATACCAGTACGTGACGATAAATGTGAAATATTTGTCTAACATATATACATGTACATGTATATTATGTTAACAGGGCCGGTCTTAGGCATAGGCAAACTAGGCAGCCGCCTATGGCATCCGATTAGTGGGGGCCTCGTACAGAAATCATATACATTTTTAAATATATATTTTCTATTACATTTAGGGCCACCAAATTCACTTCGCCTAGGGCAGTGATAGCCAACCTATGCCACGCAGAGCCTCATCCGCCGTCACGCAACTATACATTATTTCCTTAATCAAACCACTTTGCTGGCACTTTGTGTTGGTACTTTGCTATATATACGTAGATCTTAATTGAATTTTGGGCACGCGGACCCAAAAAGGTTCGTCATCAATGGCATAGGGCCTCCAATTCCCTAAGTCGGCCCTGATATTAAGTTCTTAGCAATCAGTGGCATAGAGGCTTCCGTAATATTTATTTATATACTGCGTGTAAAAATGAGAAGCCATAAGAAAATTAATTGTCTGATAATTTTAGATTCGACACTAAATTAAAGGGATTATTTCGTGAAATTTCTCTTAAATTGAAATTGATCATTTGGTAAAATATTTGAACATAAATATTAAATTTAGCCTTTGTTTTAATCTCTAAGACAAAACTTATATAATTTCGAATTACGTCAGCATAGTTAGTGCTACACGGGGATGGTCAACATTTTTTAAGCATCCATTATGAACAAAACTGCAATGCCTCCCTTAAAATGTATCAAAAAAATCCAATCATGGGCGAACCGCCCATTCGCTAAACACCTTTTACTTATATCCAATGATCACAACCCTTAACAATAATAAACACGTTTGAAGATTATTGAGGATGTATTTACATTTCCAAAGGGTGGTAAGGAGATTAGAACCAAAACAGGTGATCAACAAGACAGGTGGTGAAGGGGGCACATGGTTTCTCAAGCTTGATGAGCCGCAGTTTTTAACTCAGCCCACGAAAACGATATCAAACTACATATCGGGTATCAAAATTAACACGAAAGGGAGATATCCTCTTTCAATGTGTCAGTGTAATCTTAAATATCCTTGTTCCACAGTTAGTTATTAAACAGACAGGATAAAGGCCATCCTATGGGTAAGCCCGGAGAAAGGGACATATAAAACCAAACATATAGCCCTGCGTTTTTTTTTGTGGCGTCTTTTTATGTTTACATACATCCTGTTCAGTTTGATAGCTCTCTTAAGTTATTAATGAAGTTTCTTTGAATCTATCCTAGCAGCATTCTCATCTTTAAAAAAAAACAACCTTTGCGTAGTTAGATGTAATAATTTATATAGGTGAAATTTGTCAAGGTCTTTAGTGAAGAACAAACAGCGAATAACTGCGAATAGCGAACAACGAATTATTAAATTTCATGAAAATGAACCCAACAAGATTCCATGACGCAGTCGGGGGCCCCTATCAGCACCAACAAGACCCATAAAACACGGGCCGTAATTTTTCGCGAATTTTTATGGTCAGTATAATATTCACTATTCTATACTCCATCCCACCCCCTTCTATTCAATGTTCCAAGACAGTGGACCTGGTGAATGAGTATTTATAAGATTTTCTAGCATCGACACAAAAGTACTTATTTCTCTGACGTTGGAAGGAGGTTGCGGTACTATTTTCCCCCCTTATAAAAATATACGCTAAATATTGTTGGGGGCTGGGGGTTACGTTTTCGGTCTACTTGTACTACTACTACTATATGGATGGACAATAATGGAGTTTATCGTGGGGAGTGGGCGAATATTTAATATCTTGTCCCATGCCATACATGTATAACACTAAACTAATACTAGCTACGCCACTGACCATGTTCAAAGATGGCAAATAAGGCCACTCTTATATGTATTTTAGTATTCAAAAGGGTCATAGTTGAAATAAAAGGGGATAGGTAGAAATAAAAAAATTACCATCGGTGGTTCTCGTTTAACTAATTTGCATAATGTAATCATTGTCGGTTTGCATTTATAAATAAAACAAACTTTTAACAAATGTAGTAATGAATTTATTTTTTTTCAAAGAATACTCTTTCAAAATAAATAATAATTTAATTCTAAATTATAAAATTTTGATGCGTAAAATAGCATTATTTTAAACTTAGCAATAAAAAACAATGTTTATAAACGAATTTAAATATATGCAGAGGTCAAAGAGCAATTCTCAACTCATCGGCTGATATTCTTGAGCACGCGAGTAGAAACAGGCCACTTGATTATTCAGTTGTTAATTTCGGCTGATGTTGTGTTGCCTATAATTTAACAAATTTAATTTTAAAACCATTTTCATTCTATCTCTACACTGGTAAGAATTTATGGTTATTATTTTAAAGAAAAAGGCTATTTATTTAAAACTGTCTGTATTGAATTAGGTCGTAATTTACGTACAGACTGAATTACTTTTATTTTTATTAGTATTATTACCGCGCCGGCACGTAAGCCAAAGTAGTAAACAACAACAAAACAGTGGGCATAAAATATTTGTTATTGTTAAAATATTAGGTCCAAATATTATTTGATAGTCTGTTACAATAAATTTCATCGATATTTGCATGAAGGATTTTAGGCGCAGGCCTATATTTTTGTTTACAAAGCTAGATCGAGATATTAATATATATTTGGATATAAAGTTTTAAAAAATATTTTTACTTTGCAATATTATTTATTTATTAGTTTATTATTAGTCTAATAATTGCTAAGGCTAAATGTTCTCAATTACAGTCATTAGTCATTACATGTATTAGTAAGTATTAGTATTAGGCTTATATTAGGATATCATTTCATCAATATTGTCAATAATTAGGCTTATATTAGGATATCATTTCATCAATATTGTCAATAATCAACATACTATACATAATTTATGAATTTATGACATGTCATAAATTTACTTTATTTCCTAAGCCTAAGTCCTAAGTTTGCGCTCACTTATCAAATTTATAAAAATGGCATTGATTAATTAATAATAAATAATTCATAGTAATAGTAGTCGTAATATTAATAGTCCTTAATAGTAAAATTTAAAAGTAATAGCAGTAATCAGTAATAGCTTACTGAATACTTACTGTTACTGTTTTTTTTGTGTGTCCCATAACCTTGTGGTCGTGGTCGTAAGGGATCTAATGTTTCCATTAGAACTTTCTCAGTGCTTGGTAGACCTTGGCCTTGGCGGCGCCCATCTCCTCTCCAGGTCAGCGGATAACTTTTTTAGCGATAGTCATTCATCAACATTATTATTGTGGCTTTAACATGGGCTCGATCACACGCCCCTCAGCTTGTGAGGCGAGCGCACTATTGACTTCGCTATCCAGCCGCCAACTGTTACTGTTACTAATTTTTAAATTTAAAGCCAGGGCCATAGAGCTTAGACGGCTTAGTCTTAGTAGTATTGGCACTATTGGTAGATTAGTAGGCTTTGACTCTTGACACTCAGAGGCAAGTCACCATCACTAGTCTAGACCCAACACTGTCACAATTTAGGCCAGTGGCAAGGGTAGGCCTAGGCCCTATGCCTATATCGTTTGTTTTATAGGCCTATGCCTATTAAAAATAAATTATTATATATTATATAGCAAATTACTATTAGTAGTGTTTTAGCCGCCTAACTACATGTAGTGTTAGGTACCCATTCGGAGTGGGGTGACTCAGGGACGCCCTAGGCCCCGGGAACAAACCCTTGCCTTCACACGGATTCGAACCCGTGACCATCTGTACGACAGTCCAGTGCGCTGCCACTCGACCACCGCGTCCCCTGATTTACTGTAAAGTAACATTTATTAAATTAATATTAATAAATTAACATCAACATTTTAATTATATAATCTCGGCCCCGGCCTACATGATTTATATTACACCATGATTGGCATGATAATCATGATATAGGCTAGGCCAACTTGAGTCATGACTAAGCATAGGCCTAAGCCTAAGCTGTATCCTTCAAAATATTTTACAATTACAATAATAATGTATGATACATTTGTTATATAAAAATAATTTGATAAACTAGAACAAATTCAAAAAAGAGCTGCCAGATTCATTACTGGAGGATATTCAAAACTGGCAAGAATAACACCATTAGTTAAATCATTAAACCTTGAAACACTAGAGGTTAGAAGAACCAAGAGTAAAGTATTAATTATACATAAAGCAATTAATTCTAATTTAGAAATAAAACACAAAGATAACTTGATACAACCCTCAGATAGACATAAGGATAAAAACACCTTTCTTATTCCGTATGCAAGAACAAACACATACAAACTTTCGTTCTTCCCGTCCGGAATTAGGGCGTGGAATGGGTTGCCTGAAGAAACCAGGAAAGCCAACACTTTATCAACATTTAAAACTCTAATAAGAATGCAGGACTAAACACAAACCATAGATAAGCGTAGGACGCAATAATTCTGTATAGAAGGAGCGTCTGTAACAGATAAGATAAGACACAACCATTTCAGTTTCATTTCTACAAACAGGGTTTCTTAGTCTTTTCTTATTTTGACCTCCTTATCATTATGATATACATTTGTTAGATGCGTAACATGTATATATCTTAAATTTGTGCCACCCCCTTTAGATAGAAGCCTTTATTGCACCCTAGTATGAGAATTCTGGATCTACTGTATTCCACATTAAAAACTAGTTATTTCAATTAGAATTAATGATTAACTAATAGCCTATGTCTTATGTTCTAACTTAAAATTATGGTTCATAATAAATGTAGGCAATTCTGTCAACGGCGGTCCCAAAATCACAGTCATTTGTATTGCGGATATCCGTGTTCAGCCAGCCAATTAATATTTATTTGAGGTTTTAGTTTTAGGGTCTGGGTTAGGTTTAGTTGTCTATTTTTTAAATTAAATAGAAAAAAAAACAAATGTAGCAGCCAAAAATAACATAAATAATATTATTCTGGGCATGTTTGATTTTGAGACCGCCGTTGACAGGAGTGCCTAAATGTATATACTATATTGTTTTTCATTAGCTTATTGTAAAAGGCTAGCCCTAAATACTAAATTAAGAATTGTATGGTATAAAATATTAAATCATTTTCATTTAAGTATTATCAACTGTCTGGGTTATAGGCTAAGATGTAACAGTGTTTCTTTGTGCATCACTGTTCTCTTCATGTGCTCCATTCTATAGTCGCAGGAGTTGCTGAAATTTTCATTTTGTCTTTGTTATTTAACTTGCAGGACAAAGCTGCTGTTCTAGGTTTGAAATTAAAATTAGTGTTTGCTGCCCCCCCCCCTCAGATAACGAGCCTGATACACCCAAAATGCTGCTTTTTTCCTACCTAGGTTTTTGCTGGCCAATGAATAAATCCACTATGTTACATATAATAACTGCGCACGCTATACAAAAATACATTGCTAATATCCTCTGTCTTATTCATCTTCACATGCAAAGGGGATAAAATATTAAAATAACTATAAATAAGTTTTTCAAGATTTACACAAAATAAATAATCTCATTTCATTATAACTTTATAAGTTTAAATTAAACTAATTAGCCTATCCATTATGCAGTTCATTATGAAAACGACACTTGGAATATTTTTAAAACACTTTACAGAAAATGGAATTTCAAATTTGATATTAGATTTGATACATATCATTTTAAGAGTGAAATCCTTAAAATATAAATGATTGTGAAATCAAACATTTTAATCAACACATTACCAACTGATTGCTTGGCAGGTTATAAATATTGATAATAATCTTGAATGATAATGAAACTGAACTCAGTATCATCTCTCTTTGTGGAAACTACTTGAAAGTTTTTCATTTTGTATTTTGACTGCACAATAATGTTGACTCTGCATATACTATTTAAAATACATGTATATCAAATCCATGAATGACCAAAGGTATGTAAGGGGGACCAGTGCCATGCATTTAAGACATTGCATTATAAGAAATTATAAATTATGTCGAGAATTTTGTAATAATTGTGTTGAAGATGAGGTTAAAAATCTGCCAATATAACAAAATAATTTATGGATCATGTAAGAGGCCTACCTACCATAGGTCTAAATTTGCATAATACTAATGATAATGAAAGCATATCATTTTTCGGTACATAAAATTTGTAACTCCATTAATTGATCCAACTACTGTAGTTATCTTCTAATATGACACCAAATGTTACCACTAAATTATTAACAGTGGGTAAACAGCTGTAAAAAAAGAAATGTAATATTCTCACGCTAAGGAGTTGAAACTTGTACCTAAATTGTTCTGTAAATTATTTTTTAGCCTTTTATTGAAACAAATTCACATTTCATGCTGTGGTCACTGTGGATTTATTTTTAACATAGTTGTTATTATACTACTTCACATTTGTAGAATTTCATTTATATTATCCATTTTTCATTTTGAGCCCCTCTTTTTTTGAAAAAAGATTTAAAATTATTAATAAATTGGAAAAATTGGCATAAAATGTTTTTTTTCTATTGTATTAGTATGAAATAACGCATTTTATTGAATGTAGATATTGTCACATAATTGTTATAAAATGTGGAGAAAATAACAATAATTTTACTATTCAGAATTCAGCAGGAGGATTATCAGAAATAAAATATATTTCAGACATAATTAGTTTATTATTTTATGAGAAAGATTTCTCATGGGATATTTTCTTAAATAAAATGTGGAGCTGTGGTTGTCTTGGTTTAAATAAATATTAACAGTCCCTTTAGTTCTGTTAAAAAAAAACCCACATTTTTATTGACCCTAGCGAAAAAGTATTATTTATTTTAAGTGGTACATTTTTAAACCAGTGGAGAGGTTTTGAATCCAAAATGTTATAGCTAATACCAAGTCCTGTAGACTGGTAATACACACATTTTTCAAATATCAATATGTGAAACAAGTCACGCCTTCTGAGCCTATTCTATTTGTAGGTGTGTGCATATATTTTTTTTAATATACATAAGATTAACAAACCTGAGGTGTGTCAGCTCAAGTGTAAATTCTTATGGATCCTTGTGTTCAGTGGTCTACTTTTGTGTTGTTAAGCTATTTTATCACAAAGTCTTGATGTTTTTGTCTCGGAATGATGTGTTTTGTCTGTGGCATAATATAGGATGCAAATGAAAGAAAGAATTAGCAAATGAGATTTGCTGTAATTAATTTGTATTTTGAGTGAAATGCTATTAGTGAGGATTTTAGTTTATAGCTTCATGAGAAAATTTTTTACTCACTATTCTAGTTAAAAATTTTCTGACTTTTCTTTTTAGTTAATTCTTTAGAGGCCCTGATCAAGCTCTACCTGACAGAATGTCTGCCAAGGCTATATATGAAGCTAAGGGTAAAGAGCTACTGAACAAATTTTTAGGAGATGTGGCAATGAAAAACCGTTATGCATTTATTGATGAGAATGTTAACTGGAATCAGATTTTGCAAGAAAACCCCTGGCTTTCAAATGAGGTTAGTTTTAGGCAAATAATTTAAGTGGAACATATTATTAGAACTATGTGTCATTAGTAATTTATTCTTGTATAATAAGGTATAATTTGATTGCTATCACAGTTTTAAAAATGTCAGTTTGATTGGCATTTTAGTTGGCAATACATAACTAAAAAACACAATAGTAATGACAAAAATTGTGTTACAAACATGTGGCTCCTTAGTTAAAATAACAAACAACTTTATGTAATTACTTAATATTTGTTTCCACCCTTAGAAACTTGTTGTAAAGCCTGATCAGTTAATAAAGCGTAGAGGTAAACTAGGCCTAATTAAAGCAGGAGTAGACATTGGAGGGGTTCAGGAATGGCTCCAGACCAAACTAGGGAAACAGTTTGAGGTAAGAGTGTACTCATAATAAGCCCTGTCATTATGTAAAATAAGCTTTGAAAATAAACATTGCTCTTTAAGGAAAACAATGTACTCAATAATCATATTTAAATCATCAAAAGCTTGTTGCAAATAGTGTGATCTTCTTTACTAATTTTGTAAAATTTCATGTTAAAATTTTTTAAAATTACATATCACCTAGTAAATAATACTACTTTTGACAATACAGTACTCTATCCTCTATTCAAATATTTTTCTTGACACAGTTCATATATTTAAGTAACAGTACTGATACTTAATTGATTTATTTTCTTGACATAATATATTTATTTAGCCATTTCTAACTAACATGATTTTTTGAAAATGGCGAAATGAACATGAAAAAAAAACAACTCCTTTTGAAAATCTGTTATGCATAATTGGATTAAAATTTACTTTTATGGGAAGATTCATTTTTAATAAGTATACCTTTATCTTGAGATACAAATTAATAAATTTATTTTTCCTTTATATTTAAAGTGTATTGCCTTGTTTTTTGTGTGTATCTTTACTCATAGCTATGAAACAATTACTATTTACATTTTTCTCAGGTGCATTGTGTTATTTGTAACATACTTTAAATAAAATTGAAGTCACTGTTATTAGGAAATTAACAGTTGTAAAAATTACAATTTTTAAAATCATTTTTAAAAAAAGTCTCCTCCCTCCCGCCCCCTATTTAAGAAAAAATAATTTAAAACACTTACTATTCCTCTCAATATTCACACTTTTATTAAATTCATTATACATGTATTATACTTAGCTTTCAAAATGTTTGTAATAATAAAACTCGCTAAAAATTTAAAATTGTAAAGTAACATGAGATCCAGTTTGCAGTTCACATGCATGTTCAGGACAAAAAGATATAAAAGCTTGCAAATGGCACCTGTTGACCAAATCTATAAAACAAACATTTTTATGTTAGAGGCAGCCTTAAAATGTATTATGTCATGTTTTGTTGACTACCTATTTTTTAAAAATAAGGTTGTTGCTAAATTACAATGAATTCAAATTTTAAGGAATATTTCGTCAGCTTTTCTATTTTATTGCATCTAAGTAATCATTAATTTATGTGATAAACATTATCTTTTAGCTACATAAAATTAATCAAATTAAATTTTTTATGAGATTTGAAGACATATAAGGATGTTAAGAACTTGTTAAGTATGAGTTCTGAAATGTTTTATAGAAAAATATAAAAATCTTTCCTTGAGTTATAATCATACACGACTGTATCTCAAATATTTTATTTTTGAGTAGTCTTTGGGATTTAAAGCCCCCACGAAGCAGAGGTTTGCAACCAAACTTTAAATTTTCTTAGAAGAGCAAGATTTGAAGGTTAACGAGTCCCATCCTTTTGGTGAGATGGTTTTCTTTGTTTGTCTTGGCTTTTCTCCATTCCACATGGATCTTGAGTTTTGTATGTCATGTTCTGGTGTTGATCACACAGCCATCCAGTTTATTTAATTTATTTTTTAAGACTTAAAAAAAAGAAGAAGAAAAAGGGAAACATCTTTAACTTTCTAGCTCATTATCACTTTCTAAAACCTTAGTTTTTCATTAGGAAAATAAGGGCTTGTTTATGTCAACATATCTTTTCAAGTAATGAATTTTGGAATTTGTCACTTTTAAAATCAGGTAAAGTCTTTAAAGCCAATTACTGTACTTGGCTACTGATCAGAATTATGGCATGGTCTATTATTGACCCTGTAATCATGCTCAATTTTTTTCTAATCTGCCTAAAAATGCTCTCCTGTAGCTGTAAGCTATCTTGAATACCCAGTGCTCTCCCTCTATTCTTTAATACCATTTTAGACTGGATGTGACAATTTCATTTTTTATCCTTGCCTTAATTTAAAAAAAAAGAGATATTAAGTAGAAATAAGATAGGGCAATGACAAGTTATAATAAGAACTCATCAACACAGCCTAAATATATGTGAAATAAAGACATTTTCTAATCTCTTTATCTTCAGATTGGTGTTGCCAAAGGGAAACTTAAAACATTCCTCATTGAGCCATTTGTAGAACATGAACAGGTCAGTATAGTCTATAATTACATGTTCTTTCTTTTTTCCAACAACTTCTTTAATTCAGTGACACAGGCTATTAATATTAATGAATGTTCCCATTAAAAATTGTAAATAACAACCATTCTTTGTATTTATTTATAGATTTGTTAATCCCTCCCTTCTTTCTGTTCTTTTAAGTGATAAATCATGGCTACACCACAGGCATAAAAATAAACCCTGTTTCGTGAGGCTGTTCTATTGATTTTTCCTTCCTCATATTGATTCAAGAGAAACATTGGGATGGGGAAGGGGAGATAGAAAATGTGTTCTTCAAATGAGCAGTCACATAACAACATTTAGCAGATAAACGGCTATGCTATCTCTTTCATTTGCAGGTTGTTATTTTTAAAGTATTAGGCTAGCCTTTGCCCATCTAAACTGCATTGGATTTACATGTCCCAATATTTTCTTTTCAGTTAAATGTTTTTAAATAAAAGAAAGGCATTTTTGTATATTTTATTATGTTTTACAGCCATTCTTTTAAAATATTACTAACTTATATTTGAAATGTGATGTTACAAATCAAAATAATCAGTAATAACAAAATATTAAATTATAACATTTAAATAGTTAAAAGAAATGAATAGCCATGTCTTTACTTTTAGTTTTAGCCGAGTTCACATAATCAAACTGTTTCATCTTTTATTTAGGATTAATTTAAGCTAATCTGAATTTATAATGTGTATGCATTCATCAGTCTGAATTGAAGTAGGTCCTGCTACTTTGGTTTGATTTCTGTTAAAACTGGGTTTAAAAAAAAACACAAAAAAACAAGATTTGAAATCTACATTTCACATAGCAGAATAAAAATAAATAACTGACAATCTTACTGAATACTGAATAATATTATAAATTTAAACAAAAACAAACTTATAGAATCTGTACAATACTGTAATTTAAATGCGTTTATTTACTTGCAAATGTCAGGGCGATGGATTAAATCAATTAAATAATTATCTATCTTTTACATCAGTTTATTTAGAAATTAAAAAATGAAACTATGGAATACATCATTTAAATTCCCTCACTGTCCTGAAATCAGACAATTCTGAGATTAAACTTTAACAAATGACTAGCAATTAACTTAAATGTTTTACACTTTAATTTGACCTGAGGTGCTGCAGCTTGATAAATTTTTAATAATTTATTTTATTTAAAAATAATGCATCAATGGATTTTAAAAAAAAGAAAGTATTTATTGATAAAAACATCAAAAATATGTTAATTACTCTGCAATGTTTAAATGAATACATCATAAACTGCATGTTTATCTATTGCAGAAAGAGGAGTTCTATGTGTGTATTCATTCTCATCGTTACGCTGACACCATTTTATTTCATCACGAGGGAGGTATAGACATTGGAGATGTTGATTCAAAGGTGAGTGTAATATCACTTCAATTGGAGATTCATCAATGTGATATTTTTATAAAACCAGATGTTTTAAAATTCTATATTTTATTTTAGAACATAAGTTTAATTAAGCCAACAAGATATAAAAATTGAATTATGACATTTTATTTTAGGCATTGTCTCTTGATGTCCCTGTCAGTGGGATCTTGTCACCAGTTGAAGTTAAAAATAAATTGTTGCCCCATGTTCCAGAAATTGCTAAACAGTAAGACTAAGATAATTACTTTACCAAAGTAATTATATTTACTATTTTTTTAATGTCATTTGAGTTGTCATTGGTTTCATAGCTAATATATTCCCTCTATAATCAACTAACTCGTGATAAAATGGGACTGGCTCCTGAATTTTTGTAAAGCTTTTTTCTACCTGTTGACTTAAAAAAATAAATAAATAAATGGGAGATCCATCTTTATCAGTGGCTTAATTTCTTTCAATACTAATTATGGGTGTTTCTGTTGCAAGGTTTCTTTAAGGGGATGTCTTGCCTCCTTTCTGATATACTTATACAAAAAGCTTGGAACATATTTAAAGAAAACTAGCTGAAAAGTTAAATCTATTTCAAAATTATTAATCTTCCGAGTAATAAATATTTACTTCTCTTTGGGGGTAACTAACAGACACTTATTATAAATCTTTAAACAGGCCTTTGACAGATTTCATCCTTACCCTTTATAAAGTTTACCAAGATCTTCATTTCACCTACCTTGAGATAAACCCATTAGGTAAGATTGCACTAAATGATGCCCATTAATCAATTAATGGCCTTGTAAATCATAAGTCCAGAATATAATTCATATATTTATCAATTGAAATGTAATTGTCTTTTTCTATTGTTTGGGGGTGGGGGGGGGATACTGAAAGCAAAATTTAATAGTGTAAAATTAAGTTTCAAAATCTTATTTTCCCAGTTGTCAAAGGAACACAAGTCTTCATTCTTGATCTTGCTGCTAAAATTGACCAATGTGCAGAGTTTCTTTGCAAAGCAAAGTGGGGCAACATTGACTTCCCACCACCATTTGGCAGAGATGCTTTACCAGAGGTAACATTTTAGGAGAACTAGAAATATTTCCCTGTTGGAGTCCTTCCTCATTAATGTTGTATCTCAAGTAACATAGCATAGAATAATGTTTTACTCATCAAAGGCATGTGAGTGCAAGTCATTACTTAAATAATTATAATTGACTGGTGAACATTTATATCATTCTTAGGAAGCCTACATTGCTGATCTTGATGCGAAGAGTGGTGCCAGTCTTAAACTTACAATCCTCAACAGGAAAGGACGCATATGGACAATGGTGGCTGGCGGTGGAGCTTCTGTTATATATGCGTGAGTTAATTTGTTACTCAAATTTTTAAAGTTTGTAAAATATACACAATGCAATAAATATACTTAACCCTTCTGTTACCGGGAGCGCCTTTTTTCATCAGTCGAATCGTTTTCCTGTGGCGCGAGCACATGAATTTGCCACATAGAGGGGTACCGGATATAAACACAAAAAAGAGGATATGACCTTTCACAGCAGTCCCGGGCAGAATGTTAAACCGCTAGGGGAATAGTCAAATTCAATTTTGTTTTTAAATTATGAAAATCGACCAGTAAATGGTGCGGATCTGTTTTGTTGTTGCCTAGCAATGTTGTTGTTAATGGTACCTACACACTCCATAAAACCTATTATCTTTTTATTGAATTAAACTTTTTGTTATCTAATACATTTTTTAAAATTAAAAATTAATTATATATTTCACATTTTTATCGTTTGTCATTGATTTCATCCCCAGAAATAGCAGCTTTATAGTTTTTCTTATACATCCTAATTTCTATAATCTGTTTTTAGAATAATTTCTATCATCATAAATTTAATGTATCGATTAACGTAAGAAAAGTGTAAACCAAAAAACAATACTTTTGTAAACATCCTTTTCCATTTCAACACAGATAATTATCTTAACTCTATTATCAATTGTTTTTTAAAAAAAGTTAAAAGATAATTTACAAGCCTATCAAATTTTGACTCGTTCCAAAATAATGTCTGGGCCAGGGTGAATAGTTAGCAAAATAATATCCAATATCAGAAGGGTTAAAGTGTACATTTTAAACAAGGTATGAACCATATTTGTAACACATCCTTTTCTCCAAAAAGTGGTAGTTAAAATAGAATTAAAATTATCCCAAGATAAGGGTAAACAGTTTAATTGAATGGACTAATTAGTATAAAAAAAATAGCAGCATTCGTTTTGGAGTGATGAAAATGAACACCAACATTGCCTGGTTCAAGAATATGGTTCATTTGATCTGCCGAAGAAAGAATTCATCATTAATTTTTCATATTGGCAGTGACACCATTTGTGACCTAGGAGGGGCCTCTGAACTGGCAAATTACGGAGAGTACTCTGGTGCACCAAGTGAACAACAGACATATGAGTATGCAAAGACCCTTCTTGCGCTCATGGTAGAAGAGCGTCACCCTGAGGGTAATAATTTTTTTAAAACTGTAAAATATTTCATATGGTTTGCCCATAGGAGAAGGTAGCTGCAATAATTGAGATTATTATTGCAGCTGATCTGGTTTCAGGTCAGTGAGCATATCTAAGTTGGACTAACACAGCTACCAATAGAAAACTTACAAANNNNTATTATCTTTCAGAATATTGTTCAACACTAAGGCACTTGTTGTTTTGAATCTTAGCATATTTCATATTCAAGTTTTATTTTCACTGAATCAACTTTGCCTGCTAAGACAAACAAGGCTTTATATGAAATTCTACAAAAAAATTATATTAAATCTATGACTATTAGCTAAACTGGGTTCCCATTAACATTTTAAAATGTTATTTTGCATCAGTAACTAAAAGAAGCACTTGCTAGTATTTTTAATAAAAATAATATTAATTTTTTTTTCACCAGGCAAAATTCTCATAATTGGTGGTGGCATTGCCAATTTCACAAATGTAGCTGCGACATTTAAGGTAAGTTCTATAAGAACCTGAAAATGTTTTAAGTGTCTGATTCTAAGAAATTTGACTTCAAAAATGTGAAAGAAAGGGATGATGAGGATTTGGGGGGTGGGGGGAGGGGTGTAGGAAATATTTGATTTTAAAATCAGCTGTCATTTTTATTAGTGTGACCAAAGAAGATTATTTGAAAGTAACTCAATCTGGCTGCTGACAGGTTTAAGTGCATTTTAACTTTTCATCCCCATAACATATGGCTCATTATCTGGTTGCTCTCCTGAGGGGTATGCTTGCTAGAAGCCACCTCTCTGCTATCAAAGCAAATATTGACACTAAAAGTAGCAACTGCAGTGGTTGTAACACATGTGACTGAAGTTGACAAGATATCTTTTCCTCTTGTAATGGTGTTCTTAAAATAGTCAACAATGAGATTTATACCATTTCTTTTAAATAGTGAAAAAAATGTTATGGAGGAAAGACAGATCTTTGCATTCGAAACATTTTACAATATAAATATATAGGCCATTTGTGCAGTTTCTCAACACTTATACAGTGATGCAATATTTAAATAAATGGTCTATTATTTGCAAGAAATAAATCAGATAACATTTATTAGGGAAAATCATTAATAAACCAAACAGCTAATTGGTTCCATATGTCTGAACCAAATACTCAATTTTACATGGTTTGAGTGTCCTTTTTGTGGTTTTGGTTTTCAAATTTTTTTCCATTTTTTAAATTGTAGGGCATTGTAAGAGCCCTTGAGGAATTTCAGCAAAAACTAGTTGAGGACAATGTGAGCATCTATGTAAGACGAGCAGGGCCTAACTATCAGGAGGGATTGAGAGTGATGAGAGAACTAGGTGAGTAATATTAGCCACAACCTACGTGTATGGAATACTATTGCATAGACACCTGTAATAGTAAATCAATAATGCTTCCTTAGCCACATACAATAATAATACAGATATTCTGAAATTTTAGACCGCTATTATTGTATTTTTAGGAAAAAAAGTAACAGCTGCAAGTATAAATTAAGCATTTAAAGAAAGAATACAATAATACAATGAAACAGTACCTCAGAGGCTTCAATCTTGAATTTTAATTTTATTTCAGGCAACAGACTTGGGCTAGCCATCCACGTGTTTGGACCAGAGACCCACATGACTGCCATAGTCAGCATGGCACTTGGAAAACGAGACATTCCCACAACACCCAAGGCACTGCCAACAACAGCCAACTTCTTGCTTCCAACTTCTAACCAGGTAGGCAGATTTGAAACTTAGATTTATTAATTCTCAAAGGTCTGCTTGGCTTGTGGCTACTGGTAGCTCAATATCGATAGGACAATGTGTAGAACAAAAAAACAAAAAACAAAAATTTATTATTGGATTGAAATTGAATATTTTCTTTTAATTGAAAAATTGAGAAATGAAGCATTTTAGTGTTCTCACACAAACATTTCAGTGTTTGGTTTTTGGTATCTCAAAAATGTTGAAAAATCAAATAGAAGTTAAATTTTTGTCTTTCATCACTTTTATATTGTGAGAAATGTGGGTTATTAAATTGTATTAATTAAATTTCAGCACTTATTATATACAATAATTTGTTTACTTATATTTTTACATTGTGTGCTTTTCAGGGACCTCAGGTAAAAGTTTAATAAAGTTTTCTTTCAATTAAAGCAGTAGTGTAAAAAAAAAGTTAGAGGTTATAATTGATTTTAGTGCTCTTAAAATGTAGATGTAATAATATAGAAGCATTTAGAACATTTTTTCTCCTAACTACCTTATAAGTGCTGGGGTGCGTAATGAATTAAACATATGCTTACTTCCATTCCGGAGGTTGCATTGTTTAGCAAAATTAGTATGCTAAGTGTTTTAGCTGTACACATAGTTTGCTTACTATTCCTTTGCTATTTTGTAATTTCCGGAAGTAAATGAAAAATGTTCATGTCATAAAGTTAGATTTTAGAACATTGATCTTGTCTGTGTGAGAAAATGAGAAAAAGTTATGAAAATAGAGTCTGTACTACTAACTTTTTAAGGTGGTCCACGGGTGAAAATATCGATGTTTCTCAAATTTTTATCAAAAATGAGATTTTGGTGAATTCTTCTAGATTATCTATTTATCTACACTTCGGCATTTACTGTTTTCATTAAAATTGATTAAAAAGTGTTTAAAAATGTATTTGAAAGTTGTATAGTAAGTTACAATTTTGACTTGGGGCGAAAATTCGTCCGAACTATACCCCTAGGCGCCCCCCTTGCTTTTAGTATCATAATTATAAAGCTACCTAGACATATTTGGTATCGATGGAAAGCTTATCCTCCCTAGCGTGTAATGGACTCGCCCATTACAACGTCTAGAAATAACCCTTTGTTCAAATAGCCCGCAAAATGTACCATCAAACATGCGTTCTTATTGGTCAATATTTCACATGTCATATATCCGCAATTATCATTGGTCGGCCTACTTTTGCCATTACAGAAATTGTAAAAAAAAATCCCATGATGCACCATTTCGCTGCCTCATTTCGCTTTGAACATCGGATCGAGAAGCAAAACCAGTTATCGATCGAAAAAAAATTATTTTGGAATTCTAAACAAAAATTCAAATTTGGACAAATTTTCTTCCGTTGAATAGGTAAGTTGAATTTAATTTTGTGTTTAGTAAATATTTTTTGGTAATTTTAGACCATGAATGAATGAGTTAGTTAGTTTTCAAAGCAGTTGTAGTAGTACTAGTATTAGAATAGACTAATAGTATTAGGCTTAGGCATTGCCATAGTGGTACCAAATTATCTTACGAAACATGATAATGATACGCTTATGTGTAATGGCAAACAATATTAAATAACGGCTACCTGTGCCAAATAATATCAAATTTAAAGATAAAATTATATATTTTAATAGAAATAAACATTCACGTTCTCATTTCCTTATGTTTGTGCTCGTAACACGTGTCTAATTTGAAATGACGGTGAACAAAATTATTTCGTTGTCAATGACAACAAATGTGGTCAATGACAAGCATGATGATGAATATCAATGAACAATTGAGTGCAATAATCCCAAATATCCTAAAATTACAAACAAATATATAAAAAGAAGAAAAATTGTCAAAAATAGTTATAATCCTATTATCATTACTCAAAACTTTTTGCCTACATTTACATCTAATAAGCCAATGTTATTCTTCAAAATTGAATAATACAACTTTTTCTATTTTCTAAAATGCAGGTGATAAAAACCCTCCAGGATAAGAAGAGCCAGGCAACTGATGAAGCGCAGACCAGGACTCTCTTCACAGATCTGCGGCCACTCTTCACCACCAGCTAAGAAGTGGTCACTCTCTCCGCCTTCAGCTTCAAGAACTGAAAAATCACCGGGCATCACATCGGTACATCTAACTTCTAAGTGCTCTCTGCTTCAACATGCAAGCAGATCGATGCCTTTCAGCCGCTATTTCAAGACTTTCTATGGCTGAATGCTGGGGGACACTTCATCGTTCGAAATGAACGCAAACACACTGGACTGGATTTATCAAATTTCAAGCGGCATGTGTGCCTTCGTCACCTCATCTTCTTACTCATCAGTTGTATGCAATTGCAACTTTTGAATGTCAGCAATGAAGCTATGGCTTACAGCCTTAGTGACTGGATCAGGCCATGGACCTATCTGGCAGTTTTGTATATGCCTATAATGTTCTTAGTAAATTTATAAACACCAGAAGAAATCAACCAGTATGTCATGACCAAAGTCTAGGACCTACGAGGAAAAAAGCTGTTGTGACTAGCAGTGGATAATGTGAATTTTAGATAATTATTTTAAATAGTTTATAATTTTTTGCATTTTTTATCATATTTATGCCTTGTTTATACAAATTATTCATTCATCGGTTACCAATATTACATAGTGTCTATTGATGTTAGTATTGAAACCTTTCGATTCATTTATTATTGTCGAGAGATTCTCAAATACACTTTTGCCAGATGTGACACAGGATTGTTGTTACATGCTTCTATATTAGTTTTTCCCCTTGCATTGATATTCTCTACATTACATACATACATTGTACATAACTAACCTGTAATATTTTATTTTATAATTTTCATTTTGTGTTTGTGTTTTTCTCGACCTAGATTTTTCAAAATTTCAGTGACGTCAGACTTATCAGGTAAAAAAGTATTACATCTATATGCTTTACAGCTTGCATGATTGTTCCTATTGCTATTATCTATGCATTGGTTAGTAATTTTTTAACAAATGTAGCTTAGAAATATTTTTCAGAATATTATAATTATGGTCATAATTCTTTGGATAACGAGCCTTTATGTTTGAAAACATGTACTGATTAATTAAATATCTTCTCTATCTCAGGTTATTTACTTTTATTTCATTCATAAATGGTATGTCTGCATTGTGTAAGCATCATATACTTTCCATACAGACTGTATTTTTAAAAAAGAAAATTTAACATCTTTTTTGTCGTTTTTCTCAGCTTTGCATTTTTAAACTTTTTTAAGAACGATAATTGTTAAGACAGGAAAAGTATTAGAGCTACAGGCTTAAAACTTGCCATGCTTTTTTACAAGGTTATTCTGTACAAAGTTACAAGTTCCTTTTTTTGATTTATCCATCAGAAATTTTTTAATAATTTTTTTTCAGATGCTACCCCCAATTATTTTTATAAAAAATTATGACCGCACACAGAAATTATTTTGAAACTTGGTATAATTGTTAAGCTAAAAACAGCCTTGTAACTATTTTTATAATAGCATTGTTAATTAGTGTGCAAAGTTTGAACATGTTATTGTAAAACAAATTGATCCTGATAGCTTGTGAGTGACTATCAATTTTGGTTGAAAAAAAAATATTTTTTGCAATAAAAGTTAAAAAAAAATTTTTTTTTAAATTTTCTTTGTCTTTTTTGTCTTTCTATAACTGTACAGTTAGTATGTGCAAATATTAAGAAATGTAGATTTTTTTTTGACCCATGGACCACCTTAAGTTAAAAAGAATTATGCCAAGCATACCTTTTTAAATCATGTGCAATCATTGATCATCTCATTGTTAAATCATTAAGTCCACAAAGGTGCATAGAATCATTACCCTTCCAGTAGTTTTTGTTGAGAGCCTTGATTCTTGATAGATTTATTTATCGTAGACAAATTTAAAAAAAGGGGTTAATCTTTCTTGTTTACTTTTATGTTTGATTTAAAATTATCTCTATTGTAAAAAAAATTAAAAATTATCTCTATTGTAACGATGACGCATGTTAAAATTTAACTCAGTGTTGTGGACCAGGCCTTATGTATGTATTCTTAATACATTTATATTATTTTGCATGTAAATATCTTAAATTTACCTACAAATAAGATGACAAAAAAAAGGTTTTATCATTATTTTGGACTAAAAGGAATAAAAAATTATGCTCTATTTTTAACCCCTGTATTTTTCATGTGGTTGTGTATTTGTCTTAACCTTAATAAACAAAGCACTAGATAGTAATTCAGTGTTTCATTTATTGGATTTTGTAACTAATGTATTTGTTCCGTGTTGTGGGCTACTATGCCTATTTTGCATGTAAATACCAGAAACTGACCAACAAATAGGCATCATAATCACCTTCAAGATGAGTTTTAATATTACGTTTTTCAAAAGAAATTATTTAAAAAAAATTATTTTGCTTGTCTATATAACACAGCTGTATTGTTGTAGTGGAGTATTTCCTGAACCTAATTAACTGATGACACCAGGAAACTCTAAATGAGTATTTCAGTGTTAGATTTATTGCATTTTGTAACTAATGATTTTATGTTCCAGGTCACCCTCATAAGGGTAATCAATTTTTAACTGTAAATTCTTTGTTTCTAAGACATGATACCATTTCCCTTTGCTTGTACAGTGGAACCCTTGAAAGATACTTAAAAAATATTTCAATTCATTAAATGTAAGATTTCACATAAATATCAGTCCATGATTTAAATGGCGTGAGCTTGTATTTGTTTCTTTGTAAAAGAAGGGGTTCAAAAGGTGTAAGCCTGATATCAATATTTATATCTGTGACATTCATATTCTCTATATGGAGTTGTAGAGATTGTTTCAGATTTAATGAAACCTCATATGAAAAAAGTATGTTCTGATTGTGAGGGTAAAGAGTGTCTCAAATAACAATCATTGAAAATATTCTGGTCTTTGGCACTCGTGATAAATTTAAGTAAATTACTAACAATGTGAGCTTTGTTTTCACTGTAAAAAATATATATTTTTATGTTTTAATATCAGATGAGCTCAAATTTAGTTAGATGTATACAAAAAATAATCATGGCTCATACTCATAGTTATCAGTAATGCATTTTAAGATATTTCATTTAGTTAGAAGAAATAGCAAAGATGTATGTGTAATTAATATGGTGATGATATATATGCAAGGGTTTTACTGTGTAAGTCAAACATAATTTTTTCTATCATGCTTGTACAAAATATATAGAAAAAAGCTGGTTAGAAAATGGGAAATTGATTCAGTTAAAGACCTATATTTACTAATGCAATTTAAATACTCATGCATTTCAACTGCAGTTATTAAAAAGCTACCAGCTCAGTCTTAACAAAATTATTGGATACATTCCAATTATCTATCTATACAATTTGAGGCATGATACTGAAATAATATGCTTTTGTTTTCAAACATTCTGCACATGCTAAATTTTCTGAAAAACCAACTGTGCAACCTTAATCATTGCTACCCATTTGAATAATTTATCTGTTTTAGTTTTAGTATTTATAGATTGCACCTTTCTAGCCGAAATAATACATTTTTATAAGGTCTGTAATTATATATAACAACACTTAGTATTGTGTTTAACACCAACTTTTTATCACATAGTTTTGAATGTTATTTTTATCACATTAATATTACTGTTTCACATCTTAGAATGATATATTGTAACAAGAAAAAAAAATTGTGATACTTATGAATTGTCTGCTGCATGTGAAGTGTATCATTGTTTTTGAAATTCCTTAGGCCATTTGCTAAACCGTAAGATATTCAAAGTACAATAAGTAATAATTGAACAACAAATGAAATTCTGAGCAAAAGTTAAATAGTTTTATATTGGTGATTATATTGATTTATCAATATTAAGGAAGAATTTTCATAGACTCTGCATATAGAAGTATATTCCTGGCCACTAAATTAATCTGTAAGGTCCACCACCATGCACATTGAAAGTAATAAAAGGGCAGTATGTTTAAAGCACTTTTATAAATAGATATTTTGTCTCGAATTCGGGCATGGAATGGGTTGCGTGAACAAATCAGGAAAACCAACTCATTATCAACATTAAAAACTCTAATAAAAATGCAAGACAAGACATAAACTATAAACCATAGATAATAGTCCTTTTTATAAAAAAGAGTGCCCGTAATAGATAAGATAATGAATTAAAATCATTTCTTTAAATAATGAATTCCCAATCCGTTTTACTCCAGATTTATTTTGGTAATAGTAATAAATTTTATGCTAGTGAGTTCAAGGGTTAAAACAGAATATTTCAGCATACCATTTAGATTGTTCTGAATAGAGATTAATTTGGTTGATTTTCTTCTTTATATCAAATTATTCATAGCTCTCTTCTTTTATTGTTGCAGCCATCCCCAGTAACTAGCCGTCGTGGTTCTCAAGAAAAACTTTCCACCAATAAAACACCATTAAAGACACCTGTGGCACAGCAAAATGGAACTGGAACTTCTGACTATAATTTATTTACAAAAGATACAGAGTGCATTGTTGGGGGTTGCAGCAGCGTGCTGTTCAGGGCATGCTTGACTTTGACTATGTGTGTTCACGGACCAAGCCCTCTGTTGTCGCTATGATTTATCCATTTACGTAAGAGCTCAGATTTTAAATATGATAATTTCTGACATTAATACAAACTTTTTAAAATTTTATTTTCTTGTTCTTGTTAATAACATTAAAATTTCATGTTATTTAGTTTCTAAATATTTTAATTTCCTGATATCCTTATCTGCTGCTTCTCAGGGGTGACCACAACAAAAGTTTTATTGGGGCCACAAAGAAATTCTCATTCCAGGTCAGTGTAGTTTTTTCATTGCATAGTTTAAGATTTTTATTGAAATTATTGGGCATTGTTAAGGTTTCTCTGCAAAACAAACAAAAAATAATATGAAAACAGTAATAGCTTATGAAATACTATTTCAGTTTACAAGAACATGAGTGATTGCATGAAAAAACACCCTAGTGCTGACACTTTGGTCAACTTTGCTTCCTTAAGATCTGCATATGACAGTACAATAGAAACACTCAGCTAATCCACAGGTAACCAAAATAATAATTATTTTTGTATTAATGTATACTTTTAAAAGTTACATGTTTAATCTTCCAGAGTTATAAAAATTGATTGAAATAAAAGATAAATACCTCTTTTAATGTTTCAGATCAGATCTATATCAATTATAGCTGAAGGCATTCCTGAAAATCTAACTCGCCATCTTATTAAAGTTGCAAATGAAAAGAAAGTCACCATTATTGGCCCAGCAACAGTAAGTCAAATAAATTGGTTGATTTACACAAATGAAAAATTTGATTGTGTGTGTTTAAAAAACGTATTATTTTTTATACTGAACCTTAATACTTAAAATTGAAAAAAATTATTTCTTGTACTTTCAGGTTGGGGTGTTAAACCTGGCTGTTTCAAATAGGAAACACTGGTGGAATGCTTGATAATATTCTGGCATCAAAGCTTTATAGACCTGGCAGGTAGGCTCTATCATTGCTAGTTTCTGAGTTTCCGAATCTGTTATTTCAAAATACTACATAAATGCATCACACCACAAAAATTAAATTTTAATATTTCGTAAATGTTTGAAGTGTATCTATGCATGAAAATGATATTTCTTACTTATTGAATATTATATCAAATTGTATCTTGTTGAAAGTTAGATAAGAAAAAAAAACTATAAGAAATTCAGGATTTATTTTATTTTTGTTGTTGTTGCACTTTCAGTGTTGCTTATGTATCAAGATCTGGTGGAATGTCAAATGAACTCAACAACATTATAGCACTAAATGCCGATGGTGTTCAAGAGGGAATTGCTATTGGGGGAGACGGTATTAAATGAGTTTATTAACTACTTTTGGAACATACTAATTTTAGTAAATTGTTATTGCTATTAATACTATTATGTTACAAAAAATTATTTTGTGACTGAGGTGTTTCTGAGGTTGGGTCCCCTCCACATGGCCACAGAAACACTCAAGTCACAAGTGTGAGAAAGCTAATGTGGTTAAATTTCAACTAAAAAAATTGTTAACAGATTCAAGTTTATTTACTTATAGTTAATAAGGCTGACCAAGGTGTGTAAACACTCATTTGTCATTTGTGTAGTCTGAAGATTTAATTTCTCTCTTGCTGGCTAAGACAGTGAAGTATGAAAATGTTCGCTCCTTAAAAAATAAATCCTGTCTTCTCTACTAACTTAATTACAAATCCAACTCTCTCATTCACACTTTGTATAGCTCACCGGGATCACACACTAGCAATGGTCTTATGTGGTTGAGTTAAAAGTGATGTTACACTGAAAGAGGAAAAGGGAATAGAATGCCTATACTCATTCACAATCAACACAAATAAAATGATATGGTCAGACAAACTAAAACAAAAATCTGACCATTGCACATGTCATTTAAGGATGTTTAAGTCAGTCATTGCCATTAATAAAATTGTTTAAAATAAATTTAATCCAGGTACCCTGGCTCTACATTTATGGATCACATTCTGAGATACCAAGCTAACAGTGATGTCAAGATGATTGTTTTGTTGGGAGAGGTAAATAATATTTGAATATAAGTTACAACCAACAAATGCATCAATTAACAAATTAGCCATTTTTTTAAAGAGAGATCAAGGACAGGCCATGAGTTACATTAAAAATTTTTTTTAAATACAAATATGTGATTAGGTTTTATTTCTGGTAACCACCAATAATTTCAGTAATTAAAAGATTTATTGGGACATTTTTCATCCCCGGTAAATGATTTTAGAATGAAAATCTGAATTTTTTGCAATTTCAGCAAGCAGCTGATTTTAGCACATCGTCTTATGTCTGCTACTATAAATTATATTTCATGTGCAGAATATCTAAGGTTATTAGCACTAGTACTAGATCAGGTTTTCAAGTTACTACTAAATATGACTTAAAAAATGACTTAAAACAGAATAAGTTCTTGGAAAGGATAGCATTGAAAGTTTGCTGTCAAATATAATGTAATTAGTGACATTTAATTATAACTCAAATTTCAAAATCCTAATCTTTAAAATTACCGTATGTAAACAAATAAAAATATGCACATAAATGTTTTCTGCTAGAAAATAATCATCACCGTGTTAAGAATGCAAACCAAAGTTTTAAATTTTTTTCTTTATGGGCTGTTATATTAGTTGTAATCAAATTTTGCTTAACAATGTATTACCAAGCATATCATTCGTTTTCATTTCTAGACATTAACTTAAGATAATAAAGCAAATAGTACTTCTTAAAAAAAACAAAAAAATGTTTGTTCATCAAAAGTCAATTACAGTTTTATTAAGTATAAAAATCAATTCCTTTGTTCATTTTATTAAATGTAATATTTTTTTTATCCATCGGGGCAATGCAAGCACCAATCCCTTTTTTCCAGGATAACTAAATATCCTTGAAATGATTTTCTATCTCTGTGATCCATGACATTTTCCTTTTAAATTCCGAGCATATTTAGAAAAAACTGGTACAAACATTTACACCATTCTTTTTAGTGTAGTATAATGGGCTGAATTCGACGCACATCTTATGCCAAAGATTATCTACAACCTTATGATGTTAGAAAGTCGAATGACAATGTATATACTATATATTATATATATTTTTAATGGCATATTATTATTGCTTTTTAAAAGTTTTTAGTTTCTCTAAACCAGTCTACTTAGTTCAAACATTCCTTGCTGTTAGAATAATATTGTGGAATATTTATGTTTCTAGGTTGGTGGAGTTGAAGAGTACCAGCTTGTGGAAGCTATGAAAAATGGCACGGTAATAAGCCTGTGGTGGCTTGGTGCATTGGTACCTGCGCTAAGATGTTTACATCAGAGTGTGAGAAACTATTGAATTTTGGAGTAATAACTTGTTAAATCCGAGTTAAAATAATATCATTTTCAAAGCTAATCATTTTTAGAAAAAAGCAATTATATTTTAAAGAAAATAATTGGAGCTCTTAAATAATTTTATAGCACTTAACACTTAAAAAAATCTTTATTTTTTCCAGCATTCTGAAGGAATCTTTAAAATATTTGGGGGTTAAATAATTTTGTGTGCTCCGTCAACAGGTACAATTTGGCCATGCTGGTGCTTGTGCTAATGCTGATGCTGAAACTGCAAGTGCCAAAAATGATGCACTCAGGTCAGCAGGTGCCATTAGTACCAAAGAGCTTTGATGAACTCGGGACCACAATAAAGTAAGTAGGACAAGCATTTGATTCATATTTGTTAGATGAATTTTAATAGTAATAGTGATATACACATATATTATTTACAATACTTATTATTAAAGTAGCGTTCATAATGTTTTAATTTTTTAAAAATTAATAGTGAGGTCTACTCAAGACTGGTTGCAGAAGGAATAATTGTTCCCAAACCAGAAACTGCTCCACCAAACTGTTCCTATGGATTTCAACTGGGCTAGGGTAAATGATTATTTATAAAGTAATTTGTAAAAAATTTACTTTAGAAGGTTTTATGAAACTTTGAAAAATATATTTAACAAACACACACACACAGCTGTCGATCTCACGAGAATCGTCAGTTTTAATTCACTAAAAGATAGCAGTGGGGACATTCTTCCGATCATGTACTAATAGGGTTGAACTTATGGGCGTCGCTAGGAATTTTTCCAGCAAAAAAATCCCACTTTTTTAAAATTTTAACTGGCAATGCCATAAGGTACAATTTTCAATTAAATTCAAGTTCAGTATAAATAAGGGTTGAAAAAAGCCTTAGAAATTAATAAGACTTACAAATTAGGGCTGTAATAGTTAAAATACAACATTTATTAATGCATTTAATAAATTAATTATTTTTTTCTCAAATGTAGCAATTGCCCCCCCTTCCCTACGCCCATGGACTTGAACTTGACACTAACAAATTATTGTCTGAAAATCCATTAAATCCTATATAACTAATGCTTTAGAAATATTACTTATTTGAAATCGTCAAACTGTTGCTTTGTGTTTTTCACATGTGAACTACCTAGTTGCCACATAATGGCTACAACTAAACATATTAAGACTAAAATTGGCCTTTGAAGTCATCATTAACTATGATATGCGTTTAATGAAAGTGTGTGTGGAGGAGAGAGTTCAACAAAGTTCAGATTTACATGAATCGGATTTTGTCATCTCAAATTAGTGACAAAGAACTCTTGTAGAAAAAGGAAGGTCGGCGAACGGGTTTATTTTGTTTCAAACTTTACATTTTCACAAGTTAATTTTTTATAGTGCTGTTTGAGTGCGTTCTGTGTAGATTTTTTACAACATTGATCATCTGGCTTATATTGCTTAGAGTCCCTGCTGGGCAAGATGCATATACATGTGCAGTATGGTTAGGAAATTAGGATATGAATAATAGTGAGATTAGTGGTGATTCATGGCCATGAGAATACTATCAGCAAAACTGGCAGCATTTTGAGTAAATGGAGCCATATTTTTTATTTACAAAATGTGTGGTCATGTTTTTATTATCAACAGGAATTGGGTCTCATAAGTAAACCAGCATCTTTCATGACAAGTATTTGTGATGAGAGGGGTCAGGAGTTATTGTATGCTGGCATTCCAATAACAGTTATCTTCAAGGGAGGGACATGGGTATCGGAGGTGTCTGTGCTCAGTTTGCTTTGGTTCCAAAGGAGGTATGTAAATCAATATGATCTTAATTTATCTAAAAGATTATAAGTTTTACACAGTATTATTGGTTTTCACGTCTCTGTGAAGAATATTAATAGTAAGTAATGTATGTCTTTTGGGTTGCAAATCTCTAAATACACATTTTCACTTTGGTAAAATGTGCTATGACACTTCTACTACTGTAAATAAACTACATCAAATTGTCAATATAAAATAAATAAGATTCTTAAAAATACCTGACTCATCTAATAATTTATTTTTATATATATATGTATAAAGCTATGGTATTAAAATTTAGGAGGCGGGTATTAAAATTATAAATTCAGGAATATAACTTAATTAGATGGCAAGTTCTTACATTGCTGAGATCATATTTTAGCTAGTTCTTTCTAGCTGCCGATGTTGGTTGGGTTAGTTGAGACAATTTACCTTTATTTATTAACAAAATTTAGCTTTTTTAAAAAATATGCTCTAAGAACTTAGAAATAACATTCAAACCTAAAGTTATTCAATGCTGTAAAACTGCAAAGTAATAAATTGTTACAACATGTTATTTACCATAGACTCCCCGTTATGCCACCAAGTTTATTGAGATGTGTTTGATGGTGACTGCTGATCATGGTCCAGCTGTTTCAGGTGCACATAATACCATTGTGTGTGCTAGGCTGGCAAAGATCTTATCTCTTCCCTAACATCAGGTCTACTCACCATTGTAAGTTGTTAAAACTTGTCTATATTTATTGTTTTTTGAAGGTGGTGTGAATAAAATAAGTGTGTACGGGGGTTGAATAATCCCTTACAACAGATAATCTGAAATAAATTTTGCTATTGTAAGTAGCAAAATAAAGGCTTGTATTTTATTTTAGGGCGACAGATTTGGAGGGCATTGGATGCAGCAGCCAAGCAATTCAGCACTGCACTAGACAGTGGACTCATTCAATGGAGTTTGTTAATGATATGAGGAAAAAGGGCACATTGATCATGGGAATCGGCCATAGGGTGAAATCAGTGAGTTTCATTCTTTCTTTGTGTTCCTTGTCAACACATCAAAATTCTTAGTTCAAATTAATACAGGTATATAAATGTCAAGTTCATAGTGATTTACCAAAGAAGAAAAAATAGGTCCATTTGTAAGAGGGATATTTTAATAATTTGATATCAATTTGTATTAATAAACAAAACATTTAAAAAAAACAAACTATCCCTTTAATACCAGACATACTATGTTTCTAAGGTATTAGTATTATCCAAATATTGCATATCAAAATAATATCCTGCTTCTTTATGTATTTTCAGTTAAATAACCCAGACATGCGGGTTGTTATCTTGAAAGATTATGTCAAGAAGCATTTTCCTGCAACACCTCTTTTAGACTATGCTCTTGAAGTGGAGAAGATCACTACTTCCAAAGTAAATAAACACTACTGGACAAAATTGTTTTTATGTCTACCATAAGTATTTATGTGATATTTTTGTTTCATATATTTAAATGAATTTGCTAGGGGTCTACCGATATATCGGCTGGCCGATATATCGGCACCGATATCTGGATATCGGCAATATCGGTATCGGTAGCATGTAAAGGTCCCGATATTGACGTCACCGATATTTCATAATAAGTGACATTTTGACCCCAAAAAAACGGAAACAAAAAAACTATCATTTAGATTTACAATATCTCGACAAATTAATATATCGACCCCGATACCGGTATTGAAATAGTCAAAAGAGTCCTAGTATTAATATGTGCAGCCACGATACAGTGTGCCATGTGCTTTGATATTGTTTAGGTATCGGCCGATTTTCGTATACTCAGAAATACTGTGTAAATAGTGCCGATGCCAAGTATACCGTAATTGCTCTAATAAATGTATAACATGTAAACATTATGTTCACGTAATTGCTCTAATAGCAAAGATGCACGCAGAATCGCAGATGTCTAAAACATTTCGTTTCGTATGGAATAACAAAATGTACCGTGTGAAGACTTGTTGTCATTGGCAACCATTCAACCTTCAGCCTCATTTTCACTCTATTACTATTGTACTTTGTTCTCATTGTTTCATTCATAAAAGGTGGCCGTGTGCAAAAGCCATTAAACTATTGGTTAGAATTAATAATTATGAGTCAAGGTTGAAGTTTCAAAAGGAGTACCTAATATGCTTGTACATTTTTATAAAGGACGGTTCGTTTTGTTATGAGTCCCTATGTAGGTCATGATCTGGAACTTGTAAACACATCGGAAACTTCGTTTCGGGAAAAAAAATCGGTAATTTCGGCAAAACTGGATATCGGTAGACCCCTTAATTATAAAATATAAATAATTACGAGTGATAAATTTAAGAATGACGTCATCAAATATGACCGCTGTTATTTTTGTCCTAACAATACTCATATCGGCACTCATATCGGAAAAAAATATCGGTAATATCGGCAAAAATGCTTATCGGTAGACCCCTAATATAAAATATAAATAATTAGGAGTGATGAATTTAAGAATGATGTCATCAAATAAGACCGCTGGTTTTTGTCCTAACAAATACCCTATGGCACTCATATCGGAAAAAAAATATCGGTAATATCGGCAAAAATGCGTATCGGTAGTCCCCTAATATTAAAGATAAATAATTACGAGTGATAAATTTAAGAATGACGTCATCAAATATGACCGCTGGTTTTTGTCCTAACAAATACTCATATCGGCACATAATATCGGTAATAAATCGGTATATCGGCAAAAAGGCATATCGGTAGACCCCTAGCATTTGCTATTATTTTAAATAATCTCTTTTAGAAACCAACCTTATTTTGAATGTGGATGGTTTTATTGGAGTAGCCTTTGTTGACTTGCTACGAAACAGTGGTTGTCTTTACAGGTTTGTTAATTTTTTTCTAGTTACATCAACTAATTTATGCGCAAATATTTTAAGAAAAATTATTGAGATTTTATTATTATTGTCATATCTTTTTTTTAAAAATGTTATATCATATTTATGGAAAAAAAACTGATAATTATGTTCAGATATTATAATATTTATGTCTCAATTTATTTATCTATTAGGGAAGAAGCTCAAGAGTTCATTGAATTGGTGCACTTAACGCCATGTTTGTTCTGGGTGTCGCAGTATGGATTTATTGGTAAGGACTATTTAATTAAAGTAAGGTTTAATATGAATGTGATGGTGCCTGTTTTTTACTGAATAAGTTTTAATATTAACAGTTTAGAATTTTCAAAATTAATATTTTTCTGTTTCAGGTCATTTCTTGGATCAAAACGTTTGAAGCAGGGTTTGTACCGTCACCCATGGATGACATTTCCTACATCATGCCAGAGACCAACAACTCTGAGACCAACTCTTCTTCAATTTAGTCGAACAAACCACTCTGATCAAGAAGCTTATTTGATATTAAAAAGGGATCTCTTATTACAATTTATTTTGTCACTGAAACACTAATCATTCATGTAATTCAGTTAATTTGAATACTTTTAATATTATCTCAAGAGGTTATGATTTTTTGTGTGACTTATATTGAGAATGTTTGTTTTACAAGCAATGTTATAAAAAAAATCTCACTTTATTAATTATTATAAATTATTTTGAATAAAAAATAATTTTACCCCCCACCCCCCGCCTTGAGATAAAAAATTAATGTATAAACAATTATTTTACCTTAAACTTAAATTCAAGTATGAATGGAATAGTTTGTTTTATTGTGTTTATGAACCACTGAATTGATACATATTTGTTTTGTAAGGTTTTATTGTAAGAATTTTCTTGAAAATGTTTTGTTCACCAATGAACAAAGGTATTGAGGCAGCGCTCTGGTGACCAGGGTTTATTAATGGGAATTGTTTGGATTTTTATTCTTTAACTTCAATGTCATTCACCATCTAGCTGAGAAGTATTTAAGGAAAAAAAAAGTACTGGTATTAATAATAATTGTATTTTTTAAAAGTAGATTATTAAACTTTTGAATATTTTAGAAATTTTGTGTTTAGAACAGAATTATTATGAATTAATGGCTAATAAATGTTTATAAAATGTAATTGTCTTAGATTTGATATGTCTGTAGTACTATTGATTTCAGAAGTGGAAAAACTAGCTGAATGTTAATTAATTAGATAAATCTCAAATGCACTTATTGCAATCAGTGTCTACTTTCAAGAAGACAATTTGCTAGATAACTTATAGGAAAACTAATCTCATTTTATAAAATGTGTGTTTTGTATGTTTCTTAAACTCATGTCAATGTCATAGATTGTTATATTATTAATTAGTATTAGCTTACTTAAAGTCAAGTAATAAAAGAGGGACTATCAAATATTAAATTTGTTGTGTTTAAACATTTATTAAAAACATATGCCATTCTTTGAAGAATTTTAAATACATAACATAATTTTAACATGCAAAATATTAACACACTCATAACTTGACAAAACGATTAAAAATAGAGGGAAATAATGTAAATCCAAGAATATTTCTAAAATCTAAATTGATTGTTCATGGACACCATTTCTCACTGTTTCGGTGACAGCAGAGTTTAAGGACATTAAACTTAAAGATTCTACTAATTTATTTAATGTCAACCCTAATTGCTGCATTTTAGTACATAGTTACTTTCATCTCAATAAGAATTGACATAGTTTCTTTCTTCTCAATGAGAAGTGAGATTTGCAAAAGAGTTTTCACATTCTCAAATTAAAACACTTTACTGTACATTACATTAAATTACAATTAATGTTTCAGTTTTAAACTAGAATACTAGAAAAGGTTTTTGTTTTTTAGGTAGTTGTGACTTTTTTTTTATTGACAAATTTAGGATTAATTAGATTAATTACTATAGTTATTGAAAATATCCCAACAAAAGATATCCATGAAAAAAAAACAACATATTTTTTCAGGCAAAACTTATAATATTCTTACATTTTTTTTTACTTGAAAAGCCCAAGGTATACTATAGTAATTTCAGCACAGATTTTTTTTGTTCCCTTTTCAGACCTTGTAGGTCTATGGGGCAAGTGAATTAGCATTCACAAGTTTTCTTTCGCCACTGATACTAGGGGATTGTGTGGCTAGCACAAAGCCCTTTATTTCCCAAACTTATTTTGGGTACCCATCGGACCTGGGTGGATTGTTTTTCATTATACCTATCTATGTGGTCGAGTGGCAGCGCGCGCCACTGGCGTACTGATGGTCACGGGTTCGAATCCATGTGAAGGCAAGGATTTGTTCCCGGGGCCTAGGGCGTCCCCGAGTCACCCAGCTCCGAATGGGTACCTAACACAAGTTAGGCGGCTGGGTAATACGTGGAACCCTCATAGCCGTGGCATGTGAACGCTGCATCACTTGCCAACAGATCATCCGTCATGGTTCTTTGGACGCAATTATCTTCTGCATAGAAGGAGCGTCTGTATAGATAAGATAAGAAGATAAGATAAATCAAAATGCATTTTGAATGTGACAAACTGCATTCAAGCCATGTCAGGTAAATTAAGATTGGACTAAGACATTGTTCAGCCTCAAAAATAAAAAGCGACTTGGTGATGAATTTCCATCATTACAATTGATTAATGCAATCACACAGATATCAACTCTTGTTCTCTATACTTTTGAGCTCTGCTTTCAACTTTTCCAGGGTACCTTTTTATATATTGATTACATAGCCATGTTAAAGAAAGCAATTGAAGGCTTGTTTTAAATTATATTTCTTTAAAATAGAACATAAAACTAAAAAAATACATGCCCTTCAAACTAAAACTTCATAGTTAAAATTTTACTGCTTTAGCAAAAAATTATAAAACCATGCTTTTGATTTACAAAAATAGCAACTTAATAAAAGTTGTTAACTCACATTGTGATTCTAACATCTGTTCGCTCAAGGATGATAAGAAAAAAATATTGCCATTCTGTTGCTTGTTATATACTTTCTGTAAGAAAATATAATTTTATACAACTACATTAAACACATATTCTGGAAGCTTAAGATTACTCTCTTAAAGCTCTGGCTAACAGTACTAACACCTGGGCAACCTGCTCCATCTGCTAAGCAGCGCCATATAAGTCATATAACATTGTACTCCTTGCGTCAGACTCACTCATGTCTAGCATGGGGCATGAAGTCACCACTGTTTCAGAGGTTAGACTGAAATGCCAGCAGTCTGAGTCCCTGTTTTGGTCTAGCCCATTGAAGCAGAGGCGTAACAACGACTTGGCATCAGGGCAGTTGCCAAGGGCGCCGAGGGCTAATCCTTCAATAATCAATTTGTTTGGGTAATGCTTCATTCTTATTTGAGTCACCAAACTCTGGTGTTTGTGGCTCAATTTCCACCATTGGTCTGTTCGACTTGGTCTGGACATGTTGGCATATACCCCTCTACCAGTCATGTTGTTGACCCACTCCTGGTATCACTTGTTCCCAAAGTGGTCGGCCAGCCAGGTCTTTACCCTGAGTTAAGTGACTGTGACATCTGGTTACGTTTCGGCCACCCAGATTTTCACCAGAGAGTCTGCCTTTTTATACAAGAGGCTTGGGATCCACTGCAACGTCACCTTATGAGTTATTCTGAGTCTTTCAAGTTTTCCCACGTCATTCAGGATGACAACCAAGTGGGTGTTACTTTTCTCTTGTTTTAGGACCTTGAGGGCTGATCTCGAGTCCAGTTACACAACCACGACCATGTCAACCCTATAAGTTTTGACCCCTACAATGGATTATGCACATTTTCCAGGGCCCTGTGTATAGATTCTATCTGTGCATCATAGTTCGATGCCATCATCCCACTGGGTCCCAGAATTTCCTCATTTGATGCCCCCTCCATCATACAACTAATTAAAATGAGTAATTAATTGACTCAACTAGTAAAATAATTAAGAAATGCAAGCATTGTAATTCATGAGCTTTTAAATAGTAACCATTGTATGTTAGTAGGCAATATATGTGAATTAATTTAAAAATTGGCTAAAAATTCATAAAACATAACGTTTTATTCAAAATCCCAGATATTAAGGTCTGTGTTATGAAATATGTTGACTTCAATTATGAAAAAATTTATTTAATCTTTCAATTATCCTAGACAGATTTGAGTTATTACTACACTATATAAAAAGCTAAAAATAATTGTCACATCTGCAATGATTTTCAATTACTTACAGCAGTCTTCTTTAGATTCCCGAGTTCAGACTGTATAATATTTTGTATATTGATCTACAGAATTGAAAGAAATCAAATAATGATGATTATATATATTTATTTTCAGTCAAAAGCTAGTGCCAATTGTGAGTTTCTCCCAAATAACTTGTCATAACAATTGCACATAGCTATATATATATTTCACCAAAGCGAGTACATGTATGTGCAAATGAGCATGCCGAATGACCCTCGCAGGGGTCGACCGATCACTGTTGGCAAGCGTAGTGGGATGAAAAGAAAAAAAAAGGGGGGGGGGCAACAATTTTCCTTGCAGTAACTTGCGTTCTTCCTTCACAGAATAACGTGATTCGTAGTGTAGTGGTTATCACGTCCGACTTGCAAGCGGAAAGTCCTGGGTTCAAGCCCCAGTGGGAACATTAAAATAAAAATAAAAAAATGATTGTTTCTGCCGTTCTTTTCCCCCCTTTTTGCGAACATGATTAACCCTCGCTAGGGTCGGCCAATCACAGTTTAAGGTTAGCAAGGGATGATAGTAAAGGGTGGGGGGGGCAAGTATCAACAACCACAGTGCACGTCTCCCCTTTACTAGCTTTTTTTTCATTACTTCGTCATTTCGTGCTGCAGTTTGAGTCCGTTCTCTCCCCCCCCCCTTCCGTTCTTTGCACTATCTATGATGAGCAAGTCTGCACCGTATGCTACGCGCCACGGGTCGTATCTAGTATCATATATATATAATAGCTCCTGACTCAAATTTGGTTTTAATGCCAACTTTTTTTCGACTAACTCATAAGTAAGAAACACTATAAAATACATGATCATTTACTAGACTGAAATGTTTAAAACTGGCATGTCCTAGAGCGGGAATATCTAAAAATTAAAACCAAATCCTTGCACAAATTTTAAAATGATCAAATTCTTACTGACAGCACAAAGAATAACTCATACAGAACAATTTATTTTAAAAAAATCATAGCTTAAAATTCGAAATATTCTTAACAGAAAATTGTCTTTTCATTAACACTGAAACTATAATAATAATAATTTTTAATAATATTAATATTGTTTAAATACCTTTTTCTATTACTATTTATTAGATAGCAACATGACCTGAAATTGAAGTTTCTTAGAAATATGATAGAAACAAAATAGCAAATTATTTGGATTGGTATGAAATGCGCTGAAATAAGGAATTACCATCTATGACTATGAACCATGGATTACGTAAAATTTGAATAATTATTGAATTTATTAAGTCAGTATTGGTATTATTTATAGTCATAGTATTAAATATTAAGTTAAAGTGCGTCAAATTTAAGGAAACACCTTTGCCTTTATTAGCCTTTATTTTTATAAATTTAATACTAATACCTCTTTCTCTATTTGCATTTTCCTTAAATTTGTCCTGTTTTCCATTTAAATAATTGGTAACTGTGGTCCGTGGTCCAAAGGGATTTAAATAATTTAGTAATATCTCTATTATTACTATTACAATTTCACTAGTTCTATTACTATTACTACTAATGGGAGCAGCTTTCACTTTCAATGCCTCATTTGTTTTTGAGATCCAAAATAAAATGGTCCTTTATTTCCTGGGTCAAATTTCCGTTAAACCAAACTTCCGTCGACCAAATTTCCTTCTAAAATAAAGAAGCAAAAAAGATATGGAAAACCTGACACAGCAGTCACAGTAGTCAAATTAATAATAATTTTTTCACCCGGTACGAAGATTTTAAAAAAAAGAAAGAAACGTTTTTCAGTCAACTAATTCCCTTAACTTTGCTTTATTATTATTTATGGCCTCAGCTTTAGATACCGGCCGGGTAATGTTGAATGACTATGAAGAATATTGGCATATTCATATTCATATTGAATTAACTTTAACATATATTATTATCATATATCATATTGGCAATCCGAATCCCAAGCCCAAATTATTTTACACTAAAATATTAACTAATAAGAGAAAGTATAGTACACTGAAGTATCTTATTTATTGATAGAACACAGCACAAGGGTAAATGAGGATTTACGTGGCCAAGATGGCGGCTAGTCATTTCCGGGCGGCCACCGTTGTTGCTAAGGCACGTGACCCCCGGAAAGTAGTGCATAGCATTGGAATTTAGGGGGTGGGGGGACCGGGGAATCACAAATTACCGGGGTTTTAGAAACGCGCCGAATTTGGAAAACAGCGAAAAATACGACTTTTAAAAATGGAGGTGGGGGGGAATTCTTTAAAATGAGGCTATTTTAAGATCCTGCCGAGTTTTAAAAAAAGGAAAAAATGAAGAAAAATATGGTACTCACCGTTCATGCATCAGAATCACGAAAATGGGGAGGATACAACTTTTTTATAACTTTTAAGAGTTTTTGCCCGTTTATCCGAATATCACTTGTGAATTTTCTATTTGCCATGACCTTGGTCTTTTCTACATTGATTTCCATGCCGTACGCCTTTGCTGTTTTCTCTAGCTTTGCAAGGAATTCTTTTAGTTCGTCCTCGCTACCAGCTTGGCCGTCTATGTCATCGGCGAAGCTTAGGTTGGTTATACTTCTCCCTCCGATGCTGACTGTTCTGACATGGTCTTCTAGCACGAAAACGCTTAAAAAGGAATATCGGTTAACAAGAAATTATTATAAGGTCCCAACAAACTCTTCATACATTTTTTTCCCTCTTAAGACAAAACAAAAATCGCTTAACACAAAAATATTTTGTTTCTTGGAATGAACATTATACTGAAAACACTGGCCGCGCCAGCAAGAAATGATAGGGGCTTAAAATGTTTCAAATAAAAATAAGCTAGCTTGGCCTTGAAATACCAACACCATTGAGATAGCAGTTTTAGAAGAGAAAATTGTTATTTCTCACTCCTCCATCCACTCCTTCCCCTACCACACTTAAAAAACATCGCAACTCTTATTCGGTGACAGGTGTATTGCATTCAGCCTGCGGTGACAGGTGTATTGCATGCAGCCTGCGTACAAATCAGTGAATTTGGTTCGCTTTAAAAAAAAACAACTTTTATTTAGGTGCACATGCAATTATGAAATAAATAATATGGACGGTATCAAACACTATGCTGACAATTTGATGCTAAAAAAAGGCAATTCAAAAAAAAATAATCAATAAATAAAAATATACATACATGCATATATATATTTTTTTAAAAATTATTTAAATTCTTTAAGTTATTGTTGAAATTTTTTAAAATTGATTTTTATCAAATGCATGCAGACATACATATCTATCTATGTAAATAAATGCACTCTAATAAACATAATTTTGTTGAGGATATGTAATAGCCTTTAACACGAAATTCAATTAGCACTGTATATATTTTCAAATACAAAAGTATAGGCCTAAACCGGGGTCTCCAAAATTTTCCTGCCGGAGGGTCGCATTAACTGTCAAACAGCAGTTTGGGGGCCAACTACAAACAGTTTTGTTGTAAACTACAGGTAAAAGTAGTATCTTTTTTTGGAGATTAAAAGTTCTCCAGTGGCCGGATGAGAGGGCCTCGCGGGCAGCATCTGGCCCGCAGGCCATATATTGGAGACCCCTGGCCTAAAAAATTATGCTCTTTAAATCTCTTCTGTTAATATAATGAGCTTATCTATATATATAAAAATCAAAGTATGTATGTATGTATGTATGTATGCATGTCTGTTATAGCTGACTAAACCATTCATCCGATCGCCATGAAACTTTTGGAGACTTTTGAGTACGCCCCGGGGATGGAAATAGGCTACTTTTTTTTCAAAATTTAACACTCATGGGGCGCCGGGGGCCCATAATGAGAATTTCTTCTTATATGAGCTATATAAAAATTAGTTTAGGGCTTAGCTGCTTGGAAAATGAATGGATCTTGACCAAACTTGGTACATAACAACTTGATAGCCTATATTAAAGTATCATATGGCATTGAACTCCTAATGTCCGTTCCTTCGGGGCCGGGGGCCCAAAATCTTTATTTTTGTAAGCGTTAAATACTTTATTCCCGTTAGCTGACTATACCATTCATTCGGTCGTCATGAAACTTTTGGAGACTTTTGAGTACGCTCCGGGGATGTAAATAGGCTACTTTTTTTTCTAAATTTAACACTCATGGGGCGCCGGGGGCCCATAATGAGAATTTTTTCTTATATGAGCTATATACAAAATTAGTTTAGGGCTTAGCTGCTTGGAAAATGAATGGATCTTGACCAAACTTGGTACATAACAACTTGATAGCCAACATTAAAGTACCATATGGCATTGAACACCTAATGTCCGTTCCTTCGGGGCCGGGGTGCCCAAAATCTTTTTTTTTGTAAGCGTTAAATACTTTATTCCCGGTATGATTTACACGATCTTGAAAAGCATTGACTAATATATCTATCATGATCCAGATTGAAATGAACAGGTATTTTAAAGTTAATTTCTTGCAACGATTGGGCCCGCGGGCCCTTAATGTTGTTTTTTCTAATCTTATATCTATATATATAAAAATCAAAGTATGTATGTATGTATGTATGTATGTATCTATGTATGCATGCATGTCTGTTATAGCTGACTAAACCATTCATCCGATCGCCATGAAACTTTTGGAGACTTTTGAGTACGCTCCAGGGATGGAAATAGGCTACTTTTTTTCAAAATTTAACCCTCATGGGGCGCCGGGGGCCCATAAAATGATTTATTTTCTTATATATGAGCTATATAAAAATTAGTTTAAGCGTTAGCTATTAGGTTAATTGATGGATCTTAACCAAACTTTGTATATAACAACTTGGTAGCCAATATAGAAATACTAAAGGGACTAATTTCCTAATGTCCATTTCTTCGGGACTTGGGGGCCCAAAATGTCTTATTTCATAAACGTTTAATATTTTATTCCCCATTCAATTATTAAAGATCTTGAAAAATATAGATAAATATATCCACAATGAAATTGATTGAAATAAACAGGCGTTTTGAACTTGACATATTGCACTAAATGGGCCCTGGGGCCCTTAATGTCGTTTTTTGCTTTTATGAGCTATATAAAAATGAGTTTATGCGTTAACTACTGAGTAAATGAATGGATCTTAACCAAACTTGGTATATAAAAACTTGGTAGCCCATATTAAAATAACAAAGGGCACTGCACTTCTAATTTTTAATTGTTCAGGGCCGGGGGCCCCAAATGTATTTTTTCGTATGTGTTTGAGATATTATTTCCCATTCTATTTTAACGATCTTAAGAAATATATCAATGATGAGACTGAATTAAAATGAACAGCATTTTGAAATTTACATCTTACATCGAATGGGCCGGGGGCCCCAAATGTCTTTTTTGTGTGTATACTCTAAGATAGTATTTCCCACTCAGTTTTTAACGATCTTGAGAAATATATCCATGATTAAAATGAATTTAAATGAACATGTTTTCAAAATGTATATCTTGAATTGAACGGGCCTGGGAGCCCCTTAATGTAGTTTTCCTTATATCTACATATATATATAAAAATTAGTTTAGGTGTTAGATAATGAGAAAATACATGGATTTTGACCAAACGCGGTATATAAAAACTTAAAAGCCTATATTAAATTTCGATAGGGCACTGATCTCATAATGTCCATTTCATCTGGGGCTAGGGGCCCTAAATGTGTTTTTACTAAATTTTTAATATTGTATTCCCCATTCAATTTTACACGATATTGAGAAATATAGATACATATATTTATATTTTTGTTATGAAATTGATTGAAATGAACAGATTTTCGAACTTCATATTTTAAACTGATGGGCCTGGTGACCCTTAATGTAATTTATTTTTTATCTATATATATTCCTTTTTACTGAGATTGTTGCAACGCACGACGGGTCTGCTAGTCAGTAATAAAAGGTATAACATATCTTCTCATGCTCATGAAATTTATTAATGTTTCAACACTATATGCTCAGATTATTTAAAAAAAGAGACATAAATATTAATAAATAGTAAGTAAATTTAAGAAAATTCAATTAAAAATAATTTCATGAAAAGCGATTATAAATGAATACCTTAGAAATACATGTAAGGTATTTAATTTTAGTAAAAGTTACGAGCCTTTAAACTTTTATTTCAGTTACGCCAGAGATAAATGGGGGAGTCCCCATACAATCAAACACGGGAAACTCAAAATCAAAGAAAAAGGAGGTTATGGACGGAGGGCGAGCCTTTAAAAATGAATTTCCAGAATTCAATGGAAGTGAAGTTCCAACACTTGACAAAGATGATAAGGTAATAATTTTATGTAAAGACAACAATTCAACATGCAAGTCAATTACAAAATATTAATTAATATAAACAACTGAGTCAACTGAGTATACTCATTTTTTCAACCTGAAATCAGGTGTTTGCCATTCTGAAGTAATTTTCTAATCTAAATCATTAATAAATCAAGGATTTGAAACCTCGCTTTAATTATTAATTAGAATCCATAAACATTTAATAAAGTAGATGATTGTGGATGAAGTTTATCAAACATGTTTTAGCTGTTTGTTAAAGATCAAACTTAATAGCTAAAATAGTGTCTAAACATAACAATAGCAATTTTTAATTAAAAAACAACAATTGCATCATTAAATAAGGATATATTTAAATTCTAAGAATAAACTTAACAAAAATGCATATGAGATGTTGACATTTTTTGGTTTTAATTTTTTATCAGTTGCAGGGAGATAGTCAAAGGTCTGTTTTGCTTGCTATTGAAAAACTACTGAAAATATTGAATCAGAATGCTGAGAATGATTGCAAAGATTTTTCAGTTTATACTGGATCCTCAGGTATATTTTAAAATATTTTAAATAAATATATGTTATTCAAACAGGGTATGTATTGACCTGACAAGAAATGGCCTTTCTCAACAAACAACTAGACAAAAACAAATAAAACTGATAAAATGAAATGAAAACTAAGCTGAAATCTCTATTTGGCTTTTTTGAGGAAGGTTTTTTGACGAAACAGTTGTTCTCTGATGTCTTGCCAGGTCCATACACACCCTGTTTGAATAACATATATTTATTGATCTATAAGCCTGATTGCAGTCACAGCCATATTTTGTATGAAAATATTTTAAAATATCTTTTGTGAAAAATGGAATATTTAATGAAGTTTGTGGGTGCTTATAAAAATGTATGCTATTACAATGTATTTGTATTTTCTTCTACCTTGTTGAACGTTTGTGTGGGTGTAACGTTAATTATAATTAATACCAACACTAAATAAGCTAACTATATATACATTTTTTTTAATACAGGGCAAGCTCTGTTACTGCTTCATCTTCATGATAGCTTACCTGCCATTCAGGATGACAAGTACTTGCAGAAGGCAATATCCCTGCTCTCACCATGCTTGTCTCGTTTGAAGGGTGTCAAGTATTCTTTTCTTTGTGGTGACTCTGGCCCTCTTGCAGTTGCTGCTGTTATCTTTGACAGACTTGGTAACAAAACAAAATCCAAGGAGTGTGTGGCAAGGTACCGAGTTCAAACTAAGACTTACTAATAAACATTTTAAAGAGTAATTTTTTACTATCTTTAAGTATTTTGATAACCTTCATCTAATTAATTTTTAATCACTTAATTTTCACACCTTCAGTTAAATAAAGATATACTAGATACCATCGGAGGAATCACCGACGCGTTGGTCTTGAGACATTCGCACTAAGGTTATCTACCTGCCCACCACCCTTCACCACTCTAGCTTGACAACCATAAACTGTGATTGGCCGAACCTAGCAAGGGTCAGCCATGTTCGCAAAAAAGGGAGAAAAGAGCAGGCGGCACAAACACACTTTTTTAAAAATTAAAAAATAATATTTTCGCTGGGGCTTGAACCCAGGACCTTTTGCATGTAAGGCGGACGTGATAACCACTACACTAAAAATCAAATGTTATTCTGTGTAGGAACTACGCAAGTGAACACAAGAACCTTTGTTCCCCTTCTCTACACCACCTCCACTTGCCAAACCATAAACTGATTGGTCGACCCCAGCGAGGGTCATTCGTCTTGCTTATTTGCACATACTCGTTTTGGTGAATTATATATATAGATGGTTCCCTGTGTTTTATGAGGTGCAATTACATCTTATGATATATATATATATATATATATATATATATATATATAGAATATTGCTACTTATTCAGACTAGATTTGTCTATAATCTAAACAGTCTATTCTCAGAGTGGAATCTTTCTGCGAAACTGTCTGCAATGATACCTCCCTCCCTGATGAGGTTTTATATGGTCGATCTGGCTACTTGTCTGGACTGCTGTTTCTTCAGCATTATCTTGGGCAGGACTGCATCAATAGGCAGACAGTAATAAGGGTCAGTGCAGTTTGTTAAATTTCTGATTAGTACCACACAATTTGACTTGGTTTGGGAGGTAACTTTGATAAAGAATTGGTATTATTAGAAGCACTTGAGGAAGCTGGGTAACTCTTGTGGAATAATACATAAAGCAGACATTTCTTCTCTGCTGATGCACAATGAATAATAATACTGTTTACATATTTTAAAAATATTGCATAAATTTAGATATTAGCAGATATAATTTATTTTTAGAATATTTACATTTATTCACTTTCTTACCTAATAGAAAATTTCTATTATTGTTTTATAAAGCAGAGGGGTTTAAATTTGTAATTTTTTCTTTTTTAGTGTTACGTAGCTACCTTAGGTTATTTTAAAGAGATACGTTTTCTAACTTCAATCTGTCAGGCAGTGGAAGTAGCTACTTGTCTGTAAATAGTGAGGTGCACACATCTGTAAGGGCAAAGGTGCAGAAATACGTAGCTAAAACAAAGACATTAAAGGCATTCATGTTATGTAGTCAAGGGAACCTAAACAATCCAGATTTATTGAGGGGAATGTTTAAAATTTACCTGTTACAAAAATATATCCCTCTTGCGATGCTATGATTTTTATTTCAATTCAAAGCATTCATTGACATAATTAAAATATAGTACCAAATTAATCCGCATTGTCAACTCTACTCTTGCTTTTCTCTAGTTCTCTTTCTATCACTTTCTCTCTCTTCATTCATGTAATCTTTCTTTCATTTTCTTGCTATTGTTCATGTCATATGCGCTATGAGCATTCATTATGGATTAATACAAGTGTAAGAGAAATGAAAACATTAATCAATCAATCTGTATGCAAATAGTTTTAGTCTGAAAGGCCATTGATATGTCAAATGGTGTGGAAATGTTTAAGAAAAACCAATTCAATAAACTTAAATATTTTCCCCATCTACTGCAAAGCATCTTATTATGATAATTATGATAACATTTTAAAGTGAACCAAGTCTGCAGCTTGACAAATCTATATTTCTTTTAGAAGCTTAGAAACATCTTTTTCTAAGCACTTTTTTGAGTTTTTAAATTTCTAAAATTTACTGAATATAAAAAGAAGAAAAATTAAAGTACAAAAGATTTTGTTCTTTTTTTAAAGTTGACAAAATGTTCTGTACTCTATTTCTTTTGGTTACTTCTGTAACTTTCAGGTGGTTGAGGCTATTTTGGCTTCAGGTCAAAAGCTTGCTAAAAGAGACAGATGTAAACACCCTCTCATGTATGAATGGCACGATAAGCCTTACCTTGGTGCAGCTCATGGACTTGCTGGAATATACTTCATGCTACTCCAAGTAAATTTGTTTATTTAAAAAAAAGTAGAAATTTCAGCGTATACTTAAAAAATGTGTATAATGTTAAGAGTAATGAAATTTAAAATAAAATTCAAATTTTTGTTACATTAAAACAAATAAATGCAGAGGTATGACTCCACTTTCTTCTCTTGACTTTCATGTGTTAGTTTTTTTCCAAAATGGGGTAATGAAAATAAGTTTTTGGATTACGGTAAAACAACCAAATTTTTAGATTTAGGTACAATTTTTGTTATTTTTATTAAAAAAGATTTTTTTCTATCTAAGGTTAAAGAGCCCACCCTGCAAGAACAGATTCGCCAGTTGATTCGACCCTGTATTGATTATATGATGACTTTGAGGTTTGCCTCAGGAAATTGTCCCTCCTCTCTTGGTAGCGGTGGTCAGGATAAGCTTGTCCATTGGTGTCATGGGGCACCTGGATGGGCGCCAATTTTTGTGCTGGGATACAAGGTAACAGTTTTAAATTATTTGTTCAAAAAAACAAAAACAGATTTAAAATGTACAGAGAATGAGTAAGAGAACAGGGGACCTTCAGGGTAGCTGAATCTGTAAGTCTGTAAGATACAGATCAAATTCCGTCCATCAAGTTCATGCTGCAGACAGCAGTGTCAAATCAGTTTTTCCCGCACCACTGGCAATGAACAATTAACTTTTAAAAAAGCCATAACGACACCCACACTCAATAAAGTTTATGTTGAAAATCATCTTCTATTGAATGAGTAAGTCTGTTTTAACATGTAGCTATCTTTTTAAATTGCTCAAAATTTTTTCATAGTTGAATGACTACTAAAAATGATCCGAAATAAAGCTCAATAATGTGTTATATGGGGCCCAGTTGAAATATTTTGTGGTTCAAACAGCTTCTACAACCATCATTTTCCAACACGAGACTGTACATTTTTATTAGAACGTGTTCTCCCATGTATTGAACATTTGAACATTTTTTTCTGATTCCTTTGTAAGGGGCCAGTCACTTGGGTAAATTACAACTGATTTTATGATTTTAGTATAAATAGTTTTCTTAATTCTTATTGAGAGGTTTTATTTATGCAATCTTTCAAAAATATTATATAATTACTTTATGAATTTAAATGCAGATCTCAAAGAAAAAAACAATTTGATAGTAATAGCACTAACACATAACTAAAATATTTCAATGTTCGCTTATTTATTTGATCAAATCTTTGTTGCATGACAATCAGATTTACAAAGACAAGCGTTATATGGAAGCAGCAAAGCAATGTGCAGAAGTTGTGTGGCAGCGAGGTCTGCTGCAAAAGGGTTACGGACTTTGTCATGGTACAGCAGGAAATGCCTACACATTTATTTTAATGTATAAGCTTACTAGAAATGACAAATACCTTTACTATGCTTACAAGGTAATATTTATGGTATTTTTCTTAATCAATTTTATTTTAATTTGAATTTTCACAACTGTTGGATTATGTTTCTGCTAGATTTTTTAATTGAAAATAATCATTTCTAAATCAACTACCTTAACACTTAAAGATTTTATAATAAAAAATTAGTTTTTTTTAAATTAATTTTTTTCATGCAGCTAAATGCTTTAGTCTTTCTATAAGTAAATGGTTGTTTCTTGGGAGTTAGCAACTTTTACAAGGTTCATTTTATTTCAGTTTGCAGAATGGTGTTTTGATTATGGACAACATGGATGTCGCAATGCAGATACCCCTTATTCTTTATTTGAAGGTGAGCATTTCAAGATTTAACAAAATTTTCATTAGATAGATATTGTATATTCTAGCTGAGAAGGGTTTAAATCACTGTTGTAGAGGTATAGTTTCTTTTTATGTGCATAGATAGTCTCAACATTATGTATGTATATCAAATGATTTTTAGTAAATTGCTGGCAAAATACCAATTAAATGCACTATAAATAGTGCTTTTCTGGGGCTATTTTATTATCTTAACGTACATCAGTTTAACTTAGTTTATTTGGGGTCAAATTATTGTTATAACTTGAAATTGTCATGTCTGGTAGCTTCAAGCCTGACTACTACAAGAGGGAGCTAAAAACGTCTAAATTTTAAAAATTACATTGAAAAAGTCTGTAGGGATAAAATGTGCTCTGTTAAAAACACTTGTTTTTGAGTAAAATATATGCCCTGTTAACAGATAACCAAAAGGATTACAACTGTATTTTATTGTGTAAACAGTATTTTGGCTTATTTAATTTAACAATATTTTTTCAAAATCTTTTCATAGGAATGGCTGGAACTATTTACTTCTTGGTAGATATGCTGAGCCCAACAAAGGCTGCTTTCCCAACATTTGAGTTTGATAGCTGAATAGTTTTGGATTCAGATTGTTAAAAATAATTTTTCACTTATATAAAAGAATGTTTGATTTTTTAAATATTGAATTCTTTTTTTTTCAAATTCATTGGAGAAATTATTTGTGATAAAAGATTTTAACTGGTAAAATTCATGATTCACTTTCTAATTACTGAGCCATATCAGTTCATATTGGAAAAATAGGTTCATTTTTATCTCCCTTGCAGACAAAGAAATCAAAGAATCTGTTAATCCCATTAGATCAGTCTCCAGTGACAATTGCAAAAATACTTAACACTTTTGTAACTGATTTACTGATATTATGTAGCTTTGATAAAAATAAGTTATTGATACCACCCCTGATGATGAATTTATTATCATGGAATATTGTCCACATTAGTTCACAAAATTAAATTAACATAGACATAATATGTACATATAAGTTCCATATTTGTTATTTTATTACAATTTCACCATCTTTTGAAAATACTGACTTTTGGTATTTTTTAAAAGATCTCAAAACTTTGAAGTCGTGCTGATTATTTAATTTTTTTTGTTGCATTTTAATTTTTTTATTTGAAGTCTTTATTTGATTAATTTACTGCAACATACATATTGAAATAAAGTTATTTCAAACAATGTTCAAAATAAAGTTGATTTTCTTTCTTACATACGTATGTCACTAGAAATGTTTCTAAACAGCCAAATTTTCTGATTCTTAAACAAGAATCTCCTTTGTAAATTAAGTGTTGGGGAAATCAATGCATATGGTAACTAGAAACATTAACTATTAAAATTAACACAAAAACACTAAAGATATTAAGTGTTTGAGAGATATTTTTCTATTTCATAAATACATTACAATCAAATAAATTTAAAAAATTTCTTACACTATAATTATATAAAATATAATTTTTTTAAAAAGTATTAAGGATACACAGTTCTACCTAAAATACAAAGATTTAAAAAATGTAAATTATAACCTTATAAACTTTTCATGCTAAGAATTATGACATGATTTTGCTTCATCTTGTGTAAGATGGATGCAAACCTTTGACAGATATGATTGTTTGAAATAAAACCACTCAGTAAACTAAATTAGTATTATAACCAAAACTACAATTCATAATTTAATTTTGATAAATTCCAGAGACAAACACATTCACACTAACACTTGTTTATTTCAATTTACTCAATGCTGTAGCAGGTAAAACCTATTGGATGCACATGTGAAATTCATTACATGTTATCTTGTACTTGTAGTAATTAATACAAAGTTAACCAATATATCACAGAAGCTTTAAGCATGTCCCTGCTAAAAGCTACCCTGTTTGTTGTAACTATAGGCAAACATTATGAGACCAATCAATTGAACCAGCATAACATTTTAAAAGTATTTATCTGGATTCCACTTATAAATCTTAGGCTTGGATCTGTGAGTCTTCTCTTTATTCTGTGATACAGTTGGAACTGCTGGAGGTTGCCAAGGAATGGGGTTGAAGAAACTTGGCTGTGGGTAGGCACTGCGGTCATGATAGCCTGTGAAAATATATTTTATCTTAAACAAGGAAATGGTGCATTCTCTGTGCTGAAATGATTAGAATATGTTAATGATTAAAATAAAAATGATATACATTACTGTACTATTATCTTCCAAGCCTAATTTTTTCAAATTAAAATTAAATATTTTAGGAAGATTATTGGTAGCGCGCTGGACTGCCGAACCGAGGTAGAAGAGAGTCACGGGTTCTATTCTTGGTGCTGGCATGGCCCATGGGGCATTGTGCTGGCCACGCAATCCCTTGCTCGCTAGTGGTACCTAAATAAAACTTGGTAACGCTACTTCACTTGCCCCATAGTCCGTCATGGACTGGAAAGGGGGTTATATATATATATATATATATTTATATTTGAAGTATACATAAGGACTAGTCTGTCCTCTGGTTTGGAATTTCTAAACTCAATAGGTGATGTGTGTTTTTGTTACTATGACATGAACAAAATTTATCACCTGTCATTTTTCCTGAAAGGTAACCAAAACTGTTGGGTGCAGATTTGGGTCTTTTGTGTGCCTCCTTCAACCATTCTTGAAACTTTTGTTCAGCAAGTTGTTTTCTTTTGGCTTCTTCTTGCTGCAAACGCTGCTCTTCTTCTTTCTTTTTTCGCCTTCTTTCTTTTTCTTCCTTTCTCTTATTATCTTGCCACTCTGCAAACTTCTCTGTGGCTCTTTGTCTTATTTGCTGGTCAATCTCTGCCTTCTTGCGTTTCTCATTTTGAATTCTCATTTTCTCCAACTTTCTTTGCAGCATGAGATCCTGATGTTTTTTTTCCGTCCATGACTGCTGTAACACTAAGCCTTTAAGATGTTTAGCCCGTTTTTCTTGCTCTAATTTTTCCTTCAACATCTTCTCTTGCTCTTTTTTACGGCTTTCTTCCATCTTTTTCTTTTGATCTTCTTTAGCTTTCTCAATCACCCATTTTTCCCAAGCAGATAAGTTATTTTCTGAACGAGATAACTTTCCAGGAGAAGGGGATCTAAAAAAAACAACAAAGATTTTAAACATAAACATAAAAAAGGAGAAAAAAAACAGCTTTTAGATGGCTCCTTTAGTATTGAATTTTCAAGTTCTTCTTTTTTGAAAGCATCAAACAAGTTATATTTAAGTTATCCCTGTATTATAAATTAATAGATTGTGCTGGGGCGCCCACTTTTTTAAAAAGCCCAACTAACTTGTCATAATTTGATAAATACGAAATATTTAACTTTCTGAAAAAGTACACAAAGTATTTTATTATAGGGGTTGTAGGGCGTCTACGGCGCCCACTTTGTTTTTTGTCAAAAGCCCAAGTAACTTATCCTTGTTTGATAAATACGAAATATTAAACTTCCTGGAATGTACACAAAGTATTTTATAATTAACCATCATCAAATCCTCTTTTTACATTGTTCCCTTTTCCAAAATTAAAATATGAGCTAAAACAATGACATCATATAATTTTTTTTTACAGGGCATCTTTAATTTATAATCATTTTGCGCACCAATGCACACCTTGTATTTTAAAATATAAGATCAAACAATGGTGTCATATAATATTTTTTTACAGTGCTAATCACCACACAATTTTTTAACTGCTTATAGACTGTTGTACATCATTCCTCAGCGTTCCACATCTATCCAGTGAGCCAGTGACTTGGACTATTATTTTATTTATGATTATCAATTGTATTGGTATGACAAAAGTACCGTTGAATCCAATTATCTTGACTTCAGTTAACTCACCAACACTATTAATTTAAAAAAAAATATTAACCATTATTAAGTCAATGTTTTTGAAGTGGAACTGACCAATTCTCTCTTTGTCTTAGCATTTTCGCTTTGGTTATGTCGATTCTCTTATGTCACTAAACCCTTATATCTTGAGCACAAAAGAGGGGCCAAATTTTTTAATTCATGTGGGTTATCTTGACTCCTGACACCCAGCTTGCCGAAAACAGCATTATCAGTTTTTATTAGTTATTTTTTCGCAATGAATGCTATATTATTTTAATCCTAATCTATTTTTTGGTGAATTTATCTTTTTGTATTTAAGAATTATCAATAATTAAAGTAAATCTATAGTAAATTAATTTAGTAAGTGTGGAGGGAATTAGCTAACGCACATCATGTATATAATACATTTTAAACTCATTCATATATTTCCGCCATATTAGTTTTTGTTTATCTCAATTATTTGGTTATCTTGAAGCTTTCTGGCAAACCACTAGGCTAGCGACGTAGACAAGTTCAACTATTGAAGAGATTTTTTAAACGTTGTAATTCATTTTAAGTAAGCCTAAATATTACATTTGAAAAACATTTACCTTGCATTTGAACTAGATTTTATGAATGTTGTTTGTCTTTGCTGTTTGGCTCCATTTGAATGATCTGAGTCATATGCCATTGGTATGACTCTTTCAGAGTATAAGTCATCTTCTGAAGCACTGTCATAGCTACTGTGTTCTAACAATGATGTTAATGATGCTGTAGAGCCGGAGGATTCTAAGGACCTTCTGCGAATTTTTCTGATAGTAGCAGGATTAGGAACCTGCATCCATCTGTTTAGAGAAATAATGAAATTAGAGTGAAAAGTTTGTTAAAAATTCTGTCACCTTTGCACTTTTTTAAAGACTTACAATTATAAAAAAAACAAAAACATTAGGGTGAGTCTAGTGATAAATTTACTGATACCTTACTTAATTTTAAGGTAAGTGAAAAGATCTTGTACCAATAATGTATATGGTCAACATTTCTACATTAAAACGTGGTTACTTATTATTGCTAATACAATGTAATATTAATAGTTACATTTTTTATGTGTTAATTGTTTGCTGCATTTCGAGCCTTATTTTTGTGATAAAAACCCACTATTTTTTTTGCTTCTGTGACAAGTGATAATGATGGCAGCAAAAAAAAAGAAAAAGTGCAACAACAAAAATGGAGAACAATTTTTTTAAAAACAAAAATATGTTAAATTTGCATTTCATAAAAATTTCAATACATGTAATAAAGATATTTAAATAATTCTTTCAAAAAGGTGAACATTAATTTTCATGAAAACTTTTAAATAAAAGGGGAGAAGATGAAAACAAGTAATAAAAACTGGAATGACTATTTAAAAGCAATTTCCAACAAAGAATTTCCGATTTTTTTATTCAAGGGAAATCATTCTAGTCACACCAAGAATGTGTCAGTATGATGCGCACTGCACAACAATCTAACGTTAGCATCACAAAGCGGGAAAATCCCATTAACTATCATTCTAGATTACATTAAAAGTCATTTCAAATCAATAATTGTGAAACTAAACAAAACAATTGCTATCTACAAATTGCTGCAAAAATTACGGGAGCCGAACAAAAAGAGATTTAGAGATTTTTAAAAAAATCCTTCTCCAACATTGTTCTAAATATTATTAGCTATCATTTGTCGTTTGTTTCAACCCGATAGATGTTATGGTTGGCGAGAAATTGACAAAATACTGATAAGAGGAAGAGAATAGTATTTTAAGTGTGTAACCCGCTCGTAAGCCGACCCCAACAAATAATAGGACAGTGTAAAAAAATGGTACTTATTTTTTTAAAACTAAATCGGTAATTATGTTTGTTTACTTTGAACTACCTATCTTTGTCTTTGTGATCTTTGTTAGGCAAGAGCTACCGGTATTTAAAATTTTTTTTTCTTTAGTAAAAAGTGGCGAAAGCACGTACATTAAAATTCGTTGTTGAAAACAAAATTATTAAAACAATTTATTAAAAAATTCACAAAATAAATAAAATGATTAAATAAGGTAAATGCAGATGCAGTTCGGCTTATGATTATGAACGAACGGGCTATAGAACGAGTATATACCGTATATAATATACAGCTAACATAATTAAAATAAATATTTGCAATTTTTAATATGGGCCTAATTGTTAATGTTTCAACTTACAAGGGTTTTGTCACAGTTGCCGTAACAGGTCTTGGCCTTCCAGACATTTCTTAAGTGTAAGGAAACAAATTACTCCAGACAGTCAGACAGCCTGCAAAGTGCATTGTCTAGTATATTTATAATTTAAGTTGGAATTATAAAGCATATAATATATATAAAATTATTAGCATGCTTAAAATTTCGGGTGTATGTAAAAGTAAATGTAATGGATTTAATGGACAATGAATGGAATTGGAATGTGTTGCATGAACAAACCAAAATAACCAGCACAATATCAACATTTAAAACCCTAATAAAAATTTAAGACTAGACAAAATCATGGATAATCTTACGCCGTAATGATCTTCTGTATAGAAGGAGCTTTTGTAATGCATAAGTAAGATAATAATTCCGGATATCGAAAATTGGTTATTTTTGTAAAACTAACAGTGCATTTAACGAGTTATTTCACGTAAAAAGCCTGAACGTGAAGGCTTGTTTCAATTTAAGTGCATTTCAAATAACTTAAAGAAAAAGGCATACTTTCTGGTCAATCTCAGCCGGTCACCCACCCATTAAAAAGTTAATATTAATTAAATATTTAAGGTTCTTTATCTGATGATTTTTCTTTTCAAAATAAGTAACTTTGGTTGTCTACCAAGCTCTACTATTCGGCGGAAAATTTCAATTTTTCAATTGATTTTAATAATGTTTATATTAAAATATATTAAATATCTAAGCATAAAATGTAACATATTTATATTAATACAAATTTTAATTACTTATTTATATTTTTGTTTAATTTAAAAGTTACTTTTATTTTATGCGGGCCTTCATATTTTAAGTTGACAAAGATGGCAGCCTGACAACGCTATTTAACTAAGGCTGGCAACAGTTCCAACCAAGTGAAGAAAATAAATAACAAATGCTGAATGAAACTGTAATTATTATCGAAAGATTTTACGACCGATTTTACTTTTAAAATATTGAATAGAAAATTACCGACAAATTTTAAAATTGAAAAATAATCATGTATGTTAAGATAAGGGCGTCCATAAATGACGTCACGCACCTAGCGGGGAGAGGGGGGTCACACTTTTGTGACGATGCTTGACGAGGGGGAGGGAGGGGGTTGAAGAAATGTGACATCTCATCAGAAGGGTAACTTGAAATAAAACTTCCACTGAAATATTTGGTCGCTTACAATTTATTTAATGACTTTTTAAAAAAAATCAGTGCCGACAGTGCTTCTCAATGTGCCGGTCAGTAGGCCATCAGACGCTGGTCGGCATATATCGAGGAACGAAAATTAAATCTAATTATAATCCTTAAGTTTGAGAATCCACAAGATAACTTATGAAATTGTTACACTGCGTCGTTTGATGTTGACATCAAAGCATTTGTGATGTAACCACAGCTCCGTTTGGTTCTCTCGAACTTTTTTTCCCGTTACCCCAAAATATACAAGTTTATATGTGCAATACAAACCCGGAGACTCTAGGTCCTGCTCACATGACTCAGGGATTTGGGGGAGCGTCGTTAGCCCCCCCCCCAACCGAAAATGCTACTTGTGACTTGTGAGTTTTACATGCATGACAAGTGTCTAAAAATGATCTCTTATCTTATCTTATCTGTTTACAGACGCTCCTTCTATACAGAAGATTATTGCTTCCTACGCTTATCTATGGTTTGTGTTTAGTCCTGCATTTTTATTAGAGATTTAAATGTTGATAAAGTGTTGGTTTTCCTGGATTCTTCAGACTTCAGGCAACCCATCAGTCAATTTAGGGATTTAAAAAAAAATACATTTTAAAAATGTTATTTTTAAATAAAAAAATTTTCTAAACAAAGACGTTAACCGTGATGATTAATAGTCAATGTTTAATTTGTATGCATTAAAATAAAATATAATCTAAGGATGTTAACACAGTTTGTTTTCTGAAGACCAGTTAAACGTTTTTTTTAAATGCTTCACGCGGGTTACGATATTACAATGTAGATCTTCACTAAATAAATAATAAATACTTAAATAACAATAAAAGTGATTTTCAAATAGAAAATAAGTTGTTTTTTTATGGTGTTTTTGTGTGTGTTTTTTTTTGGGGGGGGTCAAAGATTTGTGACGTATTTTTAGAGGGGGGGGGTCTACGTTTTTGTGATGACGGGTGACGAGGGGGAGGGAGGGGGTAAAAAATCGGCAAAAATCGCGTGACGTCATTTATGGACGGCCCCTAATGTAATTTAATTTTTAATTTCTGTACAATAAAAATTAAAATTCATCACTGATTACAATTACTGATACTGATACTGATTGATTAATTCAAATTGATTTCACTGAAAACCACTCACAAAATTATAAAAATAAAGTCCATTAGAAAATAATTTAATAAATTTAAAGTCAAGTCTAAACTCTAAAGTTTATTCTTAAATTTAACTAAAAGACATGAAAATTATACTAATTTTGACGCTTAATTAAGTAAATTAAGACTAATAAATTATTATACATAACTTTTCAGACAGACACTTTTAAAAAAACACCCTACTGTGATCATAGTCATAGTGTTTGCATTGACATTGAGTCTACTATAAAAAAAAATATTATAAAGATTAAGCTTTATTTCTTTATTTAATTATAAGTTTTAGGGTTTGGCATATGGAATATGCTGTCGGCTTACTGTGTATACTGTATTTGTATCTATTTAGAAAGCATTTTTCGTTGTATTAAATAAGTCATTGTTGAATTAAAACATAAAGTATATCCTATTAATCATTCATAAAAGTGTATAGTCTAGTATAATATATAGTAAATAGAGACACGATCATATTAAATTTAAATGGACAACTTTTATTTTCAGGTATATAGTTATATAGGCTAATTGGTGAACAGTGAAGATGTCTAAAATAGATTTACCAATCAATGGGATTTCTATTAGTGATGTTAATAAACTACCAACAGTGACCACCGGTCGTAGTTCCTTGGTGGCCTCACCCTCCTTACCAAAAGCTCACAATTATACACATAGAGAAATAGCTGGGAACTGGGCACTTGAGCTGAGGACAAGGTATTTTTTAAAGTTTTGAAAATACATGTAAATTTATGAAAATAATTAATTATGATTATTTATTTTAGTCAGTTTTGAACAAGGATCTTTTTGTTTGAATTAACTCAATTTAATATAAAGCTATAATAGAATAGAATAAAGCGTAATAGAAGTCTATTTTTATTACAATTTTAATTCATTTTAGCCATGAAAAATTTATTTTTATTAATAGACTTACACTCACACATCACAGGTAAATGATCATGCCTGCTGAGGTTGTTTTTAAATAAAACCAACTTTATATATTACATATCTTAAAACCATTTTGTGTAGTAAATTTCACATTTATTATAAATTGATTATTCCTTTTCTATGTATTTTCAGAATTAAGGAAAACATTGACTGTCATGAAGATGTAAATGAAGATGATATTATGATGCTTAAAAAAGAATTAATTGCTGTTTTCATTACAACCCTTCAGACAGACAGGTGATTTATACTTAAAAGATTTTGCCTTGTTATTGTTAGCAGTTATCTTATCTTATCTTATCTATCTTATCTTATCTGTTTACAGACGCTCCTTCTATACAGAAGATTATTGCATCCTACGCTTATCTATGGTTTGTGTTTAGTCATGCATTTTTATTAGAGATTTAAATGTTGATAAAGTGTTGGTTTTCCTGGTTTCTTCAGGCAACCTATTCCACACCCGAATTCCGGACGGGAAAAAAGAAAATTTGTATGTGTTTGTTCTTCCATACGGAATAAGAAAGGTGTTTTTATCCGTATGTCTGCCTGAGGGTTGTATTAAGTTATCTTTGTGTTGTATTTCTAAATTAGAATTAATTGCTTTATGTATGATTACTACTTTGCTCTTGGTTCTTCTATCCTCTAGTGTTTCAAGGTTTAATGATTTAACTAATGGTGTTATTCTTGTCAGTTTTGAATATTCTCCAGGAATGAATCTGGCAGCTCTTTTTTGAATTTGTTCTAGTTTATCAATGCTTTCTTTGGTGGATGGGTCCCATACAGAAGATGCATATTAGTTAGTAATAACTGCTTACTTCATTATTGAAAGGTTAATAGGGGCAGAACAATAGTTAAAAGTAAAGATTTTAATTAAAAATAATTCTAAAGAATGTATGGTAATCAAAATAAATTTTTTTAAACTAATCATTTTTGGGGTCTTTCAATCAATATTTCAATTTGCTTTCAGTCGTAAACAATGGAGTGTTTTTGTAGAAATGCTTACCCTCTTGGAACCTTACAAAGAATTCTTTGACTATTTTGAAACAAAAGCTGAGGTAATTTTTTTAATAAATTTAAATTTTGACCTGTGCTCAATTTTTTTATAGGCTTTAACAAGCTTACTCAAAATTGAGTAATCATTTTAATGAGCATATGGTACTTATTAGTAAAAAGTATTTAGTAGCTTTGGAACAAAAAGTATACATGTTAACAAGTTGAAGTTAGATTTTCTGAATTATATTTCTTTCACTTCTCAAGTTTCATCATTACCTGGAACGAGTTTTGTACCACATTGAATTACACAAAGAAAAATTGTTTGATCTCCATATTGAGAGAAATCTCATTAGAGTCTTTCCAGAGGTAGGGTGACTTTTACTACTACAATAATCATTATTGTTTTATCAATTTAATTAGATGGCCTGAAGTTTAATACTTGAAATGAGGCAGAGAATAGTTTTATAGTAATTAACTTTTGATGAAGAGTGGTGGGTTGGGGATGTAAAAAAGTAATACACTGTCAGATTGTTTAATGATGTTATATGCCAGATGTGTCACTACGGTTGGTGTCACCAAATGAAGAAGCTCATGACCTACCTCATAGACCTCCTCCAAGTCTACCAGTGCCATATAACATGAATTTTACACTTTGGTGTCACCCCTTTCAATGGTGTCACCTGGTGCGGTCACACCAGCCACACCCCCAAAGTGACACCTCTGTTATATGCTCTAAATAAAAATGACACATGAATTGTTGTCATGTCTTAGCTAATTATTTAATAAAAAGGTTTAATTCAATGCTTTCCTGCTTTTTTGTAATTAGTCAGTGTGATGATTTCCTGCACATTTTTAAAGTTAGAGGTGAATAATATCATTTTATTTTGTCACTGAACTGCTAGCATGTCAGACAACTCAAATCCAAAGGATTAGCCCCTTCCAAAAACTACTGCAATATTCCACCTCCCATACAAGGTTTGGGAACTCCTGGCAGTCTGATAGACATTAGGCAGCGAGACACTGTACCAACAAAATCTCACATGTATCCAAGGAATTTGTTACCAGATGGAACTAACCCTTACACCTTGTACATTCCTGTAAGTTTTTCAAATGCCAAACAAAAAGGGATTATAGATTTTATAACTTAATAAAAATCAGAATGCTGAAATACTAATAACTGTTAAATGTAATTTTGAAAATAATTTTAAAAGTAGTATGGGAGGGTTAATCAAAATTAGTTCACATTAATCAAAATTTGTTTATATAAATTTATTGTTTAAGGTGCAGGGATTTCCAATATCCTGTTTATAACATCTAAACTAATAAATGAAATGAAAAGTGGATTTTGGCACTTGATCTTATACAATTTTTCAATTACTTAACTTCTTTATAGCTCTTACTGTGTACTCATTTAAATTTAAAAAACAAAACAACTAAGTTAAAAGTATAGAGACTTGATCAAATGAAGATTTAAAATTAAAATCTATTGTTATTTCAAATTTTTAAACTACTAAATCTTTTACTTATTAAATATTTTATTGCTCAAACTTTGATATTTTTAAAAAAAAAGTCTGACAAAGAATTATTAGGAGTGAAAGGCTTAACGATGAGAGACATCAACAAGTCAATGGGAGCTGTTGCTTTAGAAATGGCTGCCAGTAAGAACATTTTAAAATGTTGATATAAGAGTCACACTGTGTAGACATTTAGATAAACTACAGGCATAGATAATTATCCTGATCATAGGCCCTTAAGGTTAAGAATAATAAGAGTAAGATATTCGATGAGTTATTTAGGATATTATTTATTTTACTTTATCATTAACTTGTCAACTTAAATATTTTCTATTTCAATCAAAAATCTTCTTCTGTATACAATGCCATAACTATAATTGTTTTGTTTGAGATATTTTTCATTCAATAGATAAAAAAAAATTATCATTTGTTTGAATTGAAATGTAGGAGAATCTATTTGGAATCATACACTTGGTACAACTGCTCTGGCTCTGGCCACAGATCTCCCAGAGGAGGTCAGTTAAAATTTGTCACTTGAAATCAACTATGATACAATTTCTTATGATTTTCAAATTCACTTATCAATTTTGTCTTACAATTAATTTGGACTATTGACTTACAGTAGCATGTTTGAGAACTTGATATTTTTGTTTATAATTAATTGGGCAGTGCTCAGCTTGACCCCCACCTGGCAACAAAATATAATAATTATTTTAATTATTTGAAAAATAAATTATATTATCATTATCACTATTTATCTTTAACCAAAAGGCCACTGAATGTAAATCTTCTGGTTTCTGAAAAAGAAAAGAATTTAAAGAATACCCCATAACTGCATAGAATTTCAATTTATGAAAAGTATTTCTGATTATTTATTAAGGAAAAAGAACCAACTGTGGATGAGCTCAGCCCTGCAAGACAAAGTCTAACTGCATTACAGTTGACCGCTAGAAAAGAAAAAACTCCTCGACCTGTTCCAAATGTAAATATTTACAAAGTTTAGAATGATTTATTATAAAATTTATGTATAGATATATACACAATAAATTATTAAAATTTGAATACCTAATGTAAATTAGGTAAATGTAAATTTTATTTTTAAAGTAAATTTTAATGAATATTAAATTTCACCATGACTACCAAACATTCTTAAAACAGATGCAAGAAGAGGTTCTAGTGATGAATGGGAGAGAGGCAGTTCAGTACTTTACAAGTTGCTACCACATGGGTCAAATCAAATCACTTTATCTTAATCTAGCTAAAAACAGGCACTACAGACCTTATGACCTAATATCTGTTCCTAAATCTAAGGTCAGTTATGTCTACACTGAGAGTGAAATTTATATTTAAAAAAAAATTAACCCTTGACATTGACTTCAAAACTCTACTAAGGGCAGTAATGTGAGAAAAGACTTCAAAATATTTTTGGTTAAGTTGAATAAAATACATATTACATACCTATTCCCCATAATTATTACTTTAGTACAGATTTATCAATAAGGGGTGAAAAATACTAATCAAGATGTTAATCAAATGAGCCCCAAAAGAATTATTAACCCTGGTATTTGTAACCATTTAGTAGCACAGTATCACCACTACATTAAAAAAATAATAATTCTGCGCCACCACAGTAATAAATACAAATAAAATGCTAATAAACCTGATTGTGTAGGGTTTTCAGCATCCCCATACAAAAAATCCTGAATTAAGCAATGATACACATTTATTTTTAGAGTCAATGGTAAAAGTTTGAGAGGGAAAACAGTGCAGACGTAAAGTAACACACTAGTAAAATTTAAAACTATGTGATCACATTTAATAGACAAGTGTTGTGATTTTTATTTAAAGAAAAGGATTTTTAAAAAAAAACATTTTCATGTTAACACTTTTTCTTTCTCTTCCCACTTCGCTATTAGGCTAATCCAGAACACTATGTCTTTTCAACATTTGGAGTCTTGCATGTTTACCCAGACCAGGTTTCAGAAAGTTTGACTTTAGCTGAGTGGCAGAGAGAAGCAGTATTATGGAGTGCTATATCAAGTATCCCCTTCTTCAAGAATTATCTCATTAGGAAAGCTTTTCACAGGTATACAAAGTGGTCAATGAAAGAGAGGCATCAAAGACATTAAATGTACTATCTTCCTCCATCTTTTCATAGTTAACAAGCAGAATTCAAGTGAAATTTTGAAAACATGGAACTGAAATTTTTGTTGATCACATTGCTATATTTTTGCTGATACTTTTTCTACATGACCTACGTGCTCACACTTAAGCAAATTTCTTGTTTATATTTTTATAGAATCATGATAATTTTGTTTTGGGTTAATGGGTTAAAAAATGAGAGATATTCGGTTTATATTAACTTTCTTATTGAGGTTGATGGATGATGATTAATAAAAACCACCAAAAAAAAATCAAACTTTTTAACAAAGTTTTTTTTCTTTCAGGTGGAAGTCTAATCACCAGTATACAGAGTTTCAGAGAAGACAGAGACAGGTTCTGTCAAATTTATTATCAGCCATGCCACCCTTTGGCGCTGCATTGCTCCAGATTTCTCGGTAAGTTGCTTCTAAGCTTTCAGCAAAATGAATTTTCAATAATTGCACAGGGATTTGGTGACGTTAATTTGAATGAAAGGTTTTTCTCTATGAGCAATTTACTTGACTATTAGGGAACAAGAAACTCATGATAGGAATCAATTGAAGTTCTGTTTTTATTTTTACTGCATAAAGCACCATCCATGTATAATGTGAACCCCCAAATTTTTTTGTTCGATGAAACAACGTTGCTTAAACATGTATGCCGGGTAGAATTTTTAGCCTTAAATATTTCATAAAAAATATAGTAACATACGATAATCATAAAAGAAAAAAAAGGAACATGCACATACCCTTATTTAAAACTAAATTTCTATGCTCTATTATTAGGACATATTTAAATTTAAAGAAATTTCTTCTACTTTGAAACTTAAAAGATATACATTAACCATGATCCGCTGTAACATAATTGACATTTTTAAGTATGCTCCTGTTCATTATTTTAGTTTACTAAAAGAGCTTCTGACAGTCCCATTTCTTCCTTCAGAAACAGAGTAAGTATACAACTTTTATCTACTTTGTGATCTGGTGATTTTATAGAAAAGTACATTTTAAAAATGAGAAATATCGTAAAGATAAAATATACAAATAATGTTATGTTATTAATAAATATAATCAAAAAAAGTTTGTTTGAATCATTCAACATTGACAAATATAATTGTGAATTCTAGGCAGCAGATTGAGTACCACTATCTAGTTATTTTAATGCATAACAGATAAATGAACTAATGTAAATTTTTTGCTCTTAAATTGTTTTTGTCCAAGTTCAGCTGTAAACTAAGACTGAAGAATTTAATCTTTATTCATAATACATTTAACATTACTGACTTTAAAAAAAAAGATTTGTTTGGTAATTGCGTAGAATTTTAAATATTAAAGGAAAAAATGGGTTGAAAAAGTTTAAGAGAAGGCATAAGATTATAACTTAAAATCATTTTTCTGTCCATTTATAGCAAAACTTATGAACTTGGAGAGTTTGAAAACAGCATTAACTACAAAAATATTCAGGCAGATCAACTTTTGGGCAGGTTTTTTAAGTAAGTTCATTAGATAGTTATTGCTTGTTTAGAAATATTTTATTTAATGGTTGAAATTGTGTCTTATTCAAGCTTATATTTAACTATTGCAGAACTTGACAAATTAAACAAAGTGAACAACATGTACTTGTTATTTATCTATAAATTTCTTTCATAACAATATCAATTTTTTTTAGGTACTGCAAAATGGTTGTTGATTTTACTTCAGATGAGGCTTTTAAAAAATTACATCACTGTGAGGAGCAGCTGAGAAAGAAGACATATTTGTATGTTTCATAAAATATGAGTTATTTTAGAATTCTACTTTGACATTTTTAAAATTTATCATCCATTTGATTAATTTAATTAATCATTAAGATATTGAAATTTTGGTTGGTAAAATTATATTTACTTAACATTGGTTGCAATTTATAAACCAAATAAAATTTAAAAATAAAAATTATCATTAGCAGAGGGATTGAAGTAGATTTAGTTAGCTGTTAAAAAGCAAAAACATGTATTAAACATAGAAACATAACCAATAATATGAAAATTGCTTTGTAACTTTCAAGTTGTTATGGAAAAATTTTGTCATTTCAAATACATTGGTTACATCTATTGTAAAAATTGACATGTAACTTCCAAAACTAAGGGTCTACCTATCTCGAGTTTAAAAGCTAATACCCACCATGACAATCCAAACTAAAATTGTGAACATGAACAATTCAACTGCTATAACTTATATATCAGTACATATAATATGGTAAAAAACAACAACAAGCATTTAAAATAAATAACATGAAATTATGAATGCATATATAAATAGTAATGTATCCAAGAGTTGATTACCTGGGTATCACTTTCATTTTTATTACTCTAAATGGTACTAAAAGTATTTGTTTAAAGAATAATTTTGCTTTATAAATTTTCTATTGCATCATCAGTTCCAAGGACTCTTTGTCACTGCAGAGAATGAAGAAAGAGGAAAGAGAGAAGAACCTTGCAAATGCAAAACAAGAAACTTGGTTAGTGAAGTTTTATTTAGATCTGAGGACAGGTTGCTTCATAAAATATAATAGAAATATAAAACGCATTGACAAGAACGAAGTATTTCATCATTTATTTTTATGTTTTTGCATTTCAGTTATTTCTGATTAAATTAATATTAAATTTCCTGATCTATAATTTTTTTAATTCATTATTTTTGGACAGCTTCCTTGGTAACTTTGTGAAGCTAGTTGACCAGTTAATTGTGGAACACATGTTTGAGATCACAAAAACACAAACCATCTTTTTTGTCCACACAATCCTGACTGTTAGATTAGATACACCAAGAGAAGGTTTCTTCAAGGCCAATTTGGTTTTTAATAAAGAATGTGAGTGCTTTAAATGATGTTATCTGCTACTATTTGTTATATTTTACATCTAATCATTGTAAATAAAAAAAGTTTTTAATCTATATATATATGATTCACCAGGACAAGAACAAGTCGTGTGAAAATAAGCATGATAAATGACCCTTGCTAGGGTTGACCAATCACAGTTCATGGTTGGCAAGCTGTAGTAGTAAGGGGGGGGGGTGGCAGGTAACAACAACCACAGTGCGCATGTCTCAAGACCAACAATGTGTCAGCAATTCTCCCCCCCCCCACCCCCATCCCCGACGTTCACCCGTATTGTTTTTATTTCTTCGTCCTGTAGTTTGTGTCCATTCTTTCCCCCTCCCCCCCTTCTTTGTCTATAAGCAAATCTGAGGTGTATGCTATGCCGTGGGTCGTATTTAGTTAGTTATAAATGCATAGAAGCTTAGAGTTGTAACACACAGCAAGTAAAAATTATAAGATATATAAGATCAAAAAGGTGTTATATCTACTTTAATGATATATTTGTTTTAGCTTAAAATTATAGAAATAAAAAAAAATGCCTTGCTATCACACTTGGGTAAATTTCTGGGTGCATTTATCTTTCATTAGTGCTTGGCAATACACAAAAATAATAACGATACCCTTTTAAAAAATAAAAGCTTCATTCATTTTTAGGTGAACTGACAATATTCCCATCCAAGGAACGTTTTGTGAAAGCTTTAGAGAGCACATTGGGCAACATCTCTTCCGTTTTGACATCGAGAGCAATTTCTCTTGATTGGTGGAATCAAGACAGAGAATCCCCAGATGGCAATACAACTACACGATCCAACACCTTTAAGTCACCAAAGTAAATGAACATGATTTTGGGAGAATTGATGTGATTTCAAATAGCCATCAAAATGTGAACAAATTACTTTATAAAACTTTTTCAAAAATTGAGATATTCTCTCTCTTGTGATAATATCTTTTCAAGTGACTTCTCACTTGCAGGTTGTCTCAGACTATGAGTCTTAAAGATGTTAAAAGTGGCCAGGCATCTCGCAATAGCACAAGCCTAGACGATAGTAAATCTGCTGAAAATGAACCATTTACAGCTCGAAGCACAGTTCAGCCAGACTCATCGCCTTCTGAAAGAAGCCTCAGTTTTCCCAATCTGACACAACAAGGTTGATATTTTTTAATTTTTTTTTGTATGCTGGGTTGGTTATTAAATACATTTGTGAGTGTTATGTCCAGAAACTCATTTTTATCAAATTTCCATTCGTGGACACAAATTTTGCTATAAAATTTAAAATAAAACAATAGGCATGATTTCAACCAAGCCAGTAAGACATCTCAAGTATTTCCCCCCTTAATTGTAAAAAAAACGCATTAATTTGTTTTTTGAAAGCTTTATTCAACAAACTGCTAAACATCAGGGAAAATAAAATTAATGAGTTAAAAGTTTTATACAGCTGAAAATAAGATCCATTTTTATAGATATAAATTAAGATTTTATAGGTGAAAGGAGCACTCCAGAATTCTTTTTAATAATAATTGCATAAAAACATATCTGGCCATTTTCATAGAATAATCTTACTATGTTTTTTGTAAACTTCTCAAATTAAACTGTTTTCATGAATTAAAAAAATAATTTAAAATAGATTAATTGATTGCAGAATTCTTATTTGCATATTGTAGCTTTACCATCAAAAGAAATGGATGAAATGGGTGTTGCTACACCCGATCTTGTGATAATGCACACAGAAGATGAAGCTCTGATGGTGGAGGGTGAGGGATTTGTTGGTCAGTATGAGCCAATGTCTAAAGCCAATTTGGAGGAGAAACTTCTAGCAGAGTAAGCACATGCAGAGTTTGCATTACAGCAGAAATGACATCATGTTTTATTCGATTGTTGAGACATTGTTTAAAGGCAGATCAGTAGTCAGTACATCCAAGGAAACCTAATACTTGTAAATGTTGAAGATGGCCATTACTTTATTGTGATCACTGTACAACAGAAGTAGAGCAAGTGCCCAAATGTGTTATTTAGTATGATTCTGGGAACAATTTCTAAAAAAAAATCTAATACTTATGACATTAATAGAGTAGTTATAGACAGGGCCAGCACTAAACTAATTTTGATTGGGTGAAAATAATTTTTCGACGCCTAAAGCGATGTAACTTTTGTTGAAATTTGCTGCCTTCTTGCTTACTTGATGGTAACACATTGTACCCACCTGTCTAATTCAGAATTATATTGTATAAAATGTTAAATACTTATATATATTTGGCAGACTTATGTCCCCTAATAATACACAATGTAATGTAATTTTTAAAAAATACAACGAAGAACAAATTTTAACATAATTAGTCAAGAGTATCAAGAGGCACTGAAAAAACAAGGGGAGTTATTGGAAAGTGCTTTCTCTGACATAGACTTGTACTGTCAGTCAAACAAATGGCTTACAGAGATACAAAAATACTGCCACTTGTGGAATGGTGAAAGTTCACAAGAATACAAAGCAGCTGCAGGATTTGTCATAGAGGTGTGTCTAGTTCATCTTAATTATCTCTAAATATATGAATGGGCCAATCTAGCATTTATTATTTTGCATCAAGCTGTTAACCTATGTTAAGCATATTATTTTTTGACTAGTAAACTGTTTAGGTTAAAGTTATGATTTTATTTTTGTTGCTCCGAGTGCTTTTTTTAAAACTCTGAATATGGTATGTAAGAAAAATATTGCTTTTTATTTGGAGCTCCCAAAATTTTAAATTAACTTTTTTATTTTCCTTCTGCATCCACTATTTTTATTCAACCCTTTAAATGTAAAAAACTGATCCCTGACCTATTTCCTCCTTTATGAGCAGTTGTTAAAATTGTATTATGATAAAAAAGTCTAGACAGGGTTAAACCCCTATATTCCTTGGCTGATATTACATAAAAACACCAGAAGTGTATTATTTGAATAATAAAATTCAATATAGGGTAAAATTTAAATGTTTTAAAGCATTGTGACATAAATATTTGTTACATAACAAATCATCTTATGCAATTAAATTATGTTATAATGTTTGATTTGCGCCTCTAAATTTTTAAAATTCAAACTTTTAACTATTTTTTGAAGCAAAAATTAACAGAGCTGCGCATGTGGTCGGACCGAGTGAGGAACTTTGACCGCAACTATGTTACAGAAAATGGAATGTTCTATCTTGACTGTTCTGCCATACATAATGGTCTCTTACCTCGGTTGAATGATATTTGCCAGGAGCTGGTCACTTTTGTTGCTGATCAAGCCAATATTTTAGCACATAATCTTGTGGAAGAAATGACAATCATATTGAAGGTATATGAAGTTATTTTAAATTTTTATTTACAAGGCATGTCATTTTATTACCCAATAAATTAAAAAGATGCATCTCATTTTATATGACACATTTTACTCTAGATTTTTACTATTACAGATAATTAATCAAGGTAAAGTCATAGATGTGTTAACAAAAAAAAACTTTTACATTTTTTGCAGAATATGTCTGATAAAAAAACTGATGTCATGTCCTTTGCCTCCCTGGCGAAGAATTTTACAAACTATAAGAAAAATACTGTTCAATATCAACAGAGAGTTGAATATATCAAATCTTTGTATGAGGTAGGTTTGTGTAACTATTCAATATCAACTGAGAGTTGAATATATCAAATCTTTGTATGAGATAGATTTGTGTAACTATTCAATATCAACTGAGAGTTGAATATATCAAATCTTTGTATGAGGTAGGTTTGTGTAACTATTCAAAACATTGCAATCGGCACTAAAAATCAGGCATGGGCTTTGTAAATAAATATTTATATTGCAATGACCCCAGAATATCTAAAGCGAAAATGTCTTTAAAATTATGCTAACAAATTTGTTTAAGCATATCCCTTTTATAGTTCTTTTAATTATATTGCTGTTATACCCTTGACTTATTTCGGTTGGAAAAGGGAGTAGGCCTATAACAGAAGAAATGAAAACAACAAATTTGTAATGTTAAAAACTTAATAAATACTTAATAATCCATTAAATGTAAAAGTAATTTTTTTTATTATTTGTGTGTGTGTGAGGGGGAGGGGTGAAAATGACACAAAAAGACTTTGGTACTACTTTTTTTGGACACAGTGGTCCAGTGGCATGCGTGCTTGGCTGGCGTACCGATGGTCACGGGTTCGAATCTCAGGGAAGGCAAGGATTTGTTCCCGGGGCCAAGTGTGTCCCTGAGTCCAACCATCTCTGAATGGTTAACTAACACTAGTTAGCGAAACAAAGGCGGCTGGGTAACCCTCATAGCCAAAGCCTGTGAATGCTGCATCACTTGCCAACAGACTGGCATGGTCTGTGGACGCAATAATCTTCTGTAAAGAAGAAGCGTCTATATAGCTAAGACAATAGTTCACTAAATGCATTTCCTGCACCTAATTCTTATTAAATTTTTGCATTTCTACTACCTTAATGTTCGGTTACGCTGGTCTCAAAAATTTTAATAGCAAGTTTAATTAATTTGTTGCTATTTTAATAAATACCACAGCCTGTCTACTACTACTATTGTAAATAGAGCTGATGTTAAATTTTTCCCAACAATGTATCGTAAAGGTGATCAGAATGAGCTACAGACAGCTGACACCTGAAGAGGAGAAATGGGAAGAGAAGATTTGGACCTCCTGGGAGGCTTTTCTCATGCAGATGCAAGACACTTCAGAGTTTGTCAGCACACAAACTCCTCTTATGTTGTCACAACTGGAGGCAAACTTCCAGGTCAGAGGATTAAAACAATTGCCACTTTTTAGCAATATTTTTTTTTAGATGCAATTTATTTTTGTGTCTATTGGTTATTTTAAAGCATTAATTATTGAACATTGAGGAAAATTTTTTAAAAATGTTGAATAATATGAGTTAGAAAAATAAAAAAAAGCATTACTATTTTGATTAGCCTTGGAATAACTCAAGTGAAGAAAGTTACCTTGGCTATCACCACCATTCAAATTAAAAGAAAAAAACAACTCTTTGGCTTCTTCAACTTTAAAAATAATAATTTTTTCCAATCAGTTTCTTAATTGTCTTTAAAATTATTTTGAACATTTGACAGCGTCTTCGAAAAGAAGCCACCATCCAGGCAGAGCTTGCAACTAGTGGGCAGTTCCTTGAACCAACTCAAAATCCTGTGACCATCCTTGCTGAAATGAAAGGGGTAACATTTTATCCTTAGTTTTATTAGTGTGTTCTTCTAAATTAATGGCATATTAATATTCTAATGATTTTTTAAAACAACAACAAACTTTAATCTTTTAGCCCTTTATTCAAATCTAAACAGGAAGAGCTGTAATTAGTTTTGTCCATAGGGCAGTTTTTTCATGTTTTTTTTATGGGTGGTGGAAGAAGAATAGTACATTTTCATTTTCAACATATCTCTAAACATTATTCTCTAAGATCAGAGAAAAATTCTTCAGTATTCAAGGGAAGTTGCAAGAAGTGAGCGTATGCAGAGAAGCCATATCAGGAGAACCATACAATTTAAAATTTCTTTATGAGATGAGCAACAAGATGGACGTGAGACAAGAATTATGGAAGTATGTTGAAGTCACAACTAACACCATACAAGGCTGGAAACAGATGATTTTCAGAAAGGTAAGAATTAAAAAAAAATTAATCATGAATGTAATGGAAAAAAAGAGTAGTTATTGAAATCCCAAACATATAGTTTTTAACCAATTATGTACAAAAGTCCTTATAACTTTATTTATAATTGATAGTTTAAAAAAAATAGTTTACAATAAACATGAAAGATCAGAATGTTTATTGGCTATTGCAGTAATATTTGAACCATCAATAATAAAAAGTTTTAAAAATAACAATAATTTAACATTATATAAATCACACATTTTTGGCTATGTGCCTGGAAGTATTCTTGCATAATGTAATAACTTATCACTGCAAAACATCTATTTGCAATCCCCATCTTATTTTTTAAAGATTAATATAAAGAAAGCTCTAGAGAAAATCTCAGTTTGGGAGACAGCTGCATCTCGACTGACATCACAGCTGCCATCAGGCGATCAGGTTTTAGCAGCTTGGGTCAGCCAGGTAGAGGAGTTCCGCAAACATTTGCCTATCCTCAGCAAACTTGCTCATGATTCCCTTCAGGTAGGCTGTTTTTTTAAAAAATAATACCCTGGGGATCTTTTAATTGTTTGTGGGTAAGGTGATAACATCATTTAATAACAATCCTTTGTTAGTGAATTGACTTTGTTTGCTATTTGAAATCCCATTTGTTTGAAGAATAAATAATTATTTTGATATTGTTTATCTTAACAGCCTTCAAGTTAAATTACTTTGAATCTGTGTGCTTAAATTGATTTTAATATTATAATTATAATTTATCTATATAATTTTATAGAATTATTAGATTTCATATTTTTCAAAGATCTTTATTAGATTTTTTTTTATGGTAGGCTTAGATTGTTTTTCACAAAAAGTTACCTTTATTTTTAAACATAGGATTAGTTTTTCCTTTTATCCATTAAAATGAGTTAAGAAATAAGCATTACGTTAAGAATTTATAAATTATTTACTGCTACTTGGTTTGAAATGGTGGTTTAAATAAAATTATATGGCCACCAGTCCATTTAAAGACCCATGACATGTTTACAATTTCTTTGGTAATAATTTATGAAGTCATTTGTTTTAATTCTTTTTTTTAAAAAAGTCATTTGTTATTAGATAATAAATTCACTACTTTATTTCTTTGGTACATTGTAATCTAGGAGAGACATTGGCACAGCATATTCTTGGGCCTAAATCTACCTTACGACCCCAACCACCAGCTGACTGTTGAAGAGCTGATATCCTACAACCTTGCTGACCGTGCAGACCTCATCCACACAATATACATGGGAGCCATAGCAGAAGACAACGTTGATCAGAGGCTTCAAAACATCATCAGTTTCTGGCAAGAGAGGCAGTTCCAACTGGCCAAGTATATTCCTGACAGCTTGTTTACTAAAGGTGCATTTTTTTAATGATTGAAAATCTGTTTCATTTCTTACAAGCAGATTAACATTAACTAAAGATTTTTCACTACCATTTGCTGTATTTACAGCAGTGTTTGACATATTAGTTTACATGAAGGAATGTATAAGCAATCTGACAATGTCACTGGAACCTAAGCATATACAAATTTAAGTACACCCCTTCCAGTGTGAATTAAAGATCAATTTATATACTTGTTTTTTACCAAATTTACACATACTTTACCATGTCACAGCTGACCAAAAAAGAATTAATTTCTATTGATTCAGCTCAGTGCTGAAATAATCAGGTAGCAATTTTCTCCAGTGAACAAAAAAAAAGAATTATGTTTCTATTGATTCAGCTCAGTACTGAAATAGCAAATAACCAGGTAGCAATTTTCTGAACAGAACAAACAAAAAGGATTACATCTGGGAATGTCCGTACAAGTAAATTAGAGCGCTATCGACAGGAGAGAGCAGCAGCTCAGGCTGGTGTGCAGAAAGGACTGGACGTAGCAAACGATGATTTTTATATTCTCATTGAAGTGGACGAACTAAAGTATTACCTGGAAGTAAGAGTTGGTTAAATATTTGATTGTTCTTAATTTTTTTAAAAATCACCTAATTGCACTTTCGCTGTACCTTGAATAACTGTATTTGAAAATAATTTTATAATGGATTCGGTTAAATATGAGAAAAATTAATTATTTAACTTGATTCCCTTATCCCTGCTTCAGGACAGCCGACTTACAGTGGACTCTATGATGGCTTCACCACATGAGGGAGATAAGAAGGACCAGGTTGAATTTTGGTGTCAAGCTCTCAGAGAAATTGATGAAATCACTGATCTGTGGCAGGAATGTCAGAAAAAGGTGAACCTCTTAGATATCCATCTGAAAACAGACTTTCTTAGAGCCAATTTTCATTGAAAAATTTGGAATAAAATTGTATATGGATTAGGAACTAGTTTAAGTTGTAATTATAAATATAACATTAGATATTTTTTAAAAAAAGAAAGAAAACCCTAAGAATAATTGATTTTATGATAGAATATTAATGTTAAAAAATATTTTACTTTTTTATTTGTAATCTTTGGGGCCGTCCATAAAGTACGTCACGCTCCACAGGGGGGGGGGATGTAAGAAAGTGTGACAGGGGGAGGGGAGGGGTTCGGCCATGTGTGACGTCACAGTTTTTTATAATAAATTTTAATTATTTTGTTAATAAAAAACAACATTTTGTTGGAAAGTGTGACGTACTTTAAGGGGGGTCCAAGATTTGTGACAGTTTGTGACAGGGGGGAGATAAAACTGGTAAAAATAGCATGACGTACTTTATGGACGGCCCCTTTCCTGCAACTTCACTTAAACCTTCAGCTTAAGTGAGAATTAACTTTACTTTTAGTATTTAATATAGTAGGGACATCAACCCCTGTGCAAGAAAAAAAATGCTTTGTTTATTTTCATGTTTCATTTCTGTTTCTCGGAATAAGGGTTTTAAATATCTAATCAACAGTGGCAATATCTTTTGAAAATCTTTGAGCAACCAGAGCTGTACAACAAACTTTCACAACAAGTTTTCAAATTTGAAGCAGTTCACAACAAGTTTAAGGTGCGGAGTTAAATTTAAAAAAAAATATTCATAAATAATAATCTCAGTGTTATATTTAATTTCAATTTGAAGTGCACTTTGCTTTTAGTTGTAGAATACAAAATGAGTAATGTAGTTAGACATGTTTTATTGTTTTAATATAATTTACTTTTTTTCCATTGTAATCCTAGGATTGGATGCGTGTATCATCAAATGATTCAAAATGCATGTCTGTAGTCAACAGGCGAAGGGGCGACAGAGGCTATCGACTTTTACAGGGAGACAATTTGAGAATGCTCTTTCAGTCACTCATTAAAGAGCAGGTACTTTTGGTGTTTATTAAGAGATCGCTAAAGCATGTTATAAAGAAATTAGCTCACCCGTCTCTTTTTATCAATAACGTTAAATACGTTTTTATTTAAGTAATAAGTTTTAAGTTTTACAAAAGTTCAAATATAAACCTTGGGTAACAATTCAATTCTATTAATAAAAGATCAAACTCGCAATCTTTATTTAGTCTTATAATTCCTATTTTAGGAAGAAATTTTGAAGGACATTGATGTATTCATTGAAAAAGCACGGGGCAGCTTCCATCGCTTGTATTTCCTGAGTAACGATGAGGTAGTAGACATGCTGGCAGTCACCAGGAACCCGCAAGCTCTCTTACCATTTGTGCGTAAATGTTTTCCAAGTGTGAACAGCCTGACCTTTGCACTTCCCCCAGCTGTAGGGGGCCTCCAAACACAACTGGATCTCTCGTTAAATAGTAAGAAAGTGATTTAAGTTATTGATGGGTACAACAGCTTATTAATTTATTTTAATTTTAAAAAGTCTGGATTTTATCAGGTTAGTTTTTATTAGGTCAGTGGTGATAAAAATCTAATTTAATATTTAAATCAACTTTGTCCATGCAGGAAAAAAATCAATTAGCAGTAAATCAATGAAAGCTGCCGACTATTTTTGTCAAGGGAAGTGAATAGTTATTTTTGTTTATTTTACCAGTTGTTTTCAGAGCATGTAAAGAAATGAATTGAATTGTTTTGCCAAATGTGCAGGTGACAAGTTGGAGGTGGTCAGTGTTCAAGGATCTCATGGTGAAGAGCTTCCATTGTACACCAGGGTTGAGCCTGTTTTATCAGCACCTAAGTGGCTGTCTAATCTCAATCAGGTTCTGAAGAACACTCTGACCATAGCATTGAAGGCTTGTGTCCAGGCTAGAATTGAGGAAGGTCTGTAACCGTATGCCAGGGCACAATAGAGATCAAAAATGTATTACACTTGCGTATTTGAAATCAAATAATTTAATATTTTTAAATTAAATGAAAAATGTATGTAATAAAAAATAAAAATAAAAAAATAATAAGCTTTGTAACATTTTATGTTTCTTTTAAATCAACGTTTTCAAAATGTTTGATTCGTATTAAGTTCAGGCCAATCGCAGAAGCTGTTTTAAGATTACCCTCTTTAAGAATAAGTGATAAAAAGGGGCTTTGGATCAGGTCTGTTAATGTTTATGCATGATGAGCTTTGAAAGGGAAACATTTGTTTTTGTTTGTCAATTCAAAATGAAATCACAGGCACAAGACAACCCATTCTGGTTTTAGAAGAGCTTGCTAAACTGGCCAAAGGAACATCAGTGCCTAAACAAGAAGAGATTAACAAGGAGATCAAATCCACTTTCTGCCATTGGCTTCTAAGATTTCCCGTTCAGTCTGTCATCACAGCAGAAGCAATAATCTGGGAGCGAGGAATGAACAAAGCATTAGACAGGCAGGACAAGGAAGAGCTACGGAGCCTCAAGTTTGTTCTTTTTTTTTAAATAGCTGTAAATATTATAAGTTGTAGCAATATTTGAAATTCGTTTAAGAAAATTGTGTGTTCATGAAGTTTTTGTCACATAATTTATAGAACTCAACCCAAAATAAATATTAAAAAAGTATATATTATGAATATTGTAGAATATTCCTCTCATATGATATAATCAGATACCCTTTTGGATAATGGGCCACAATTCAAGATAAAAATAACACATTAATTCATTTAAATTTGTTCCTTAAAAAGCTTTTATTCATTCCTCAGGACAATGTTATGTTCGAAGCTTGACCAGCTTGTGGATGTGATGCAAGAATCCCAGACTTATCCAGGCATTGCAGGATATGACAGGCAGAGACTTGAGATACTTATTTCAGGCCTGCTCATTCAGGGCATCTATCAAAGGGATCTCATGAAAGGTAAGAAAATTAGCTGCAACTTTTCTGGATTATAAAAATCTTTGTAAAAATAAATGGCTATGAGATTTTTTTTCTTATAGATATGAATTGCTGGCCAGTTTTTAAAACTTTCTCACTTCTTTAAATTTTGTGCCTAAGGCAGTTGCATCAACTCCTTGTTGCTTAGTAAAGAGTGTTCAAATATATATATCATAATGCAGCAGTATAGCTAACATATATATTGTGCTCTGTTAATATTGTTTAGATTAGTTATTTCAAAAATGGTTGAGGCAAGGCCTCATTTTTGTAATGGGGTACAAAATAAGGAAAATATAGGTTCTTTTAATATCTTTGTGCTTGTGTGAATATGACATTGACCTAAGCCAACACAACATTTTAACATCCTGTGGCTCCAAAAAAAATATAAAAATCTCAGAGATCATTAACATTTGCCACAAATCATTATTCCAGGTATGTTGGACAGCAATCAGATCACAGACTCAGCATTTGATTGGTTGAAAATTCTGAAGTTTCGCATGGACATCAGAAACGTTCTAAGGGCCAAGACTGTGGTGACGGAGATTCCACCAGACACAAATACCAGGACTCCGAGAAGAAATCCTGCCACCAGGAGAAAAAGGGATAAAGGTAATTAAAGATGATTAATAAAGACTTCAACATTATTATTTAGATGAGTCTATTGCTGCAGATTTTTTTTCTCCAAGGTAGGTAATTTTTAGGGGGAATAATTTATTATTTTAAAGTTTTAAAATGTTGTACTCGATGCATTTTTATTCATAAATTATTTTATTTTCATTAACTCTAAGAATCAAGCTTGCTCAGCTGAAAACTATAAATTATTGTATTTTTTATTTCCAATAGCTCCAGACCCCCCAAAGCTAACTCGCACCCAAACAACCGTCTCTAATGACTACCAGTTTAGCACCTGTTATGTTCAACAACTGGGTCATGTATTCACCTATGACTATGAGTATTTGGGTCCTTGCACTCATTTGGTGATAACACCTCTGACAGAAAGAGCTTTCCTGACCATGGGCCATGCATTAAAGACATTTCAATGTGGCACACTGATAGGCCCCAACGGATCAGGCAAAACAGAGATTATAAGGGAATTGGCCAAGGTAAAGAGGCTAATTTAATTTTTAAAATTCCATGACATCATTGTAAGTCTTACATTGCATACACATATATGTTTCAATATTTTTTTTATCAGTTATGAAATAAATTAAATAATAAAAAATGGGCTGATGTTAATTTTTGTATTATTATTTTTTTAAACTTGTTAAAAAATTACTTGAGAAAATAACTGTATGAAGTTAAGTGCTTATTATTAGGCTTATTTGTGTAGAGTACAAGAAATGTTTAAATTCATTTTAACATTAGCTTCTGGGCAGATGCATGTTTACCATAAGCTGCAGTGAAATCATCACACTTCCTGTCATGCTGCAGTACATGATGGGAATGGTGCAGTCAGGGTGCTGGGCTCTGTTTGATGATACTGACAGACTCACCACAGGTAGATGATCAATTATTGATTTCTAATTGTTTTATATGTCTGTACTTACTGAAACATACATTAAAAGTATATCATGATGATCTGGTTGTGTCTGCTTCTGTTCCAGGAGTATGATTTGTATAAATTCAAAAGCTTGTAATAACAAAAATGCTCAAAATTGATTTGAACTTTAAAAAAATAATTTTAGCATTGTTTTTTTTAACAAACAAAGAATGTTAATCCTGGCAATTTTGAATTCTGAATATTAAAAAAAACAAAACTATCTAATGTTGTGATTTATCTTTTGAAAAATAAAAGGAAAATATGAGTTTTAAAAAAATACCACCCTCTCTCTCCCCACACACACTTCATAAAAGAAAAAGCATTATGGTTGTTAATTGAAACATTTGCAGGTCTCATGTCTGTCACTGGTCAACAGCTGGACTACCTAAAAACTGCCCTGAGAACACTTGACCTGACAAGTGAGAACCAGTACCAAATCAGAGGACACTCCCACTTTGATAAGGTGAGACAGGGAGGACAACATGCGGATTACTCTGAAAATATTAAATTTGATAAATAGTGACTTCTTGCTGTAATATTTTAAAACGTTTATTTTATCTGCTGACATAATTTGAAGCTTAAATAATATATATATAAAGGAGTAATTTTTCCAGAGAATTCTTTTATAAAAGAAAATTATTGACTAAGTTAAGGTAGGTGGAGCCAGAGGCGTCACTAGGGTTGGTGTCACCCGGGGCGGTAGCTCATGGTGTCACCCCCTCACGACTTAATCCATAGAAAGCCTCTGAGTTTTCCAGTGCCAAATAACGGGAACATACAGAATTTTACATTTTGGTGTCACCCCCCTGAGGGTGTCACCCGGGGCAGCCCGCCCCCACCGCACTCCCCTAGTGAAGCCACTGGGTGGAGCTCTTGTTTTAAGTTTTAAAAAATCCTTTTAGATCAGATTGTCTTAACTTCTGTCATGAGGGAACGGAGTTTAAATTCTGCTCTTTAAAAAAAATGTGTTAATATATTTACCTACAGGTTTTTGCTATGGTATGTTTCAATATTCTGTGAAGAACACTTAGATTGTGTCAGAGCCATAACTAGGTTTTATTCTTTACAAAAAAAACAAACAACAACAGCACCACTTGCTCCACAAACTGAAAATTAAATCAGAATAAAACCATTAAAAATATTCCCTTCTCGATATCCATCAGTTAAAAAACCTTAGGCCCATCACCTCATCTCCCTTCAACCTTGTTATGGCTCTGTATGTTAGAACATATACCTTTTATAGCAAATTTCTTATATTCTTTGCTCAACTCCATTGTAGAATCTAGAACTATAAACAATGTATCTTTTATATTTTCAATATTGAAGTGTATTTCATTGTTCACTCTAGGTAACATCAATGTAGACAATAAGTTATGTATTTCTTAAGAGTAAACAAAATAAAATAACAATATCTTCACGGCTATTAGATTTAGATATATATTGTTTTGCTTCGTTTTCTCTTCTCTACTGTCTGTACTGTTTTGTCAAGCACGTTATTAGAATTTTATTTTAAACATTTATAAACATTCTTTTCTCTTAACATATTAGAATTGTTGGGCTGGTCATGAATGTAACATTTAAAAGTTTCATCATTTCAGTTTTATTTCTAATGTTGTAAAACTTGAAACTATTTCCCTTCATTTAATTGTCTGTTTAGTACCATGAAGCTATTTTAAGAATATATTTTTAAAATATTGCTTAACAATTCTTTTTCTTTGTATGATTAAGACTAACATAATTGATTGCAGTATGAATAACTACTGCAACTGGTTTAATTTTTTTTTAAAATGATTTATTATGTACTAATTATGACGTTGCAAGAAAATACTTGTAACAGCTTTCAATCATAAAATACATGTATTCATTTTAGCTTTTTTAATTAGAAAAATCTTTTATGCTTTCTAGTAGCTCTATAGAAGTTTCTTCATTTCTTTCTAGTTAGAATTCTTTAATTATCTGATATTCTTATTTTTAAATTTGTATGACCATTATAACTAATGTAAGCTTTTCTAAAAAAAAGGATTTATATTTTTAGGAAATTTTTTTCATAATTTGGTTGTACATGTATTTTATTTTCATGGCAATGGGGATGGTGATTATATTTCAAAGCGACCATCTTATCTATTTCTAGGTCAAAATTTGGCTCTCTAATATGGAAATAAATCATTGAGCTGTATATTGTTTAAATTTCAATTATTTATCCTTAAATTTAAAGATAAACCTATTTTTTTACTTCCAATTGTATTGAGGGCAAGAATTTAAAATACTATGTTTCCTTTATTTTGATGAATAAGCTGAAAACAAAAACTTATGAATTTTTTTTATAAAGCTATTAGACTGAAATTTTATAATTTTTAAAGATGGATGCAGTGTCCAGCCCAAACTAATGTCATTGAGTAACCTGAATAGTGCAATATTTTATTTTAAAGTTCATTTTATTTATTACATTACCAGAAAGCTGGTATGGGGGACAAGATGATACGCCGCAACTCACTGACCACCCTGCACCCACTGCCTAAACCAGAGGAACAAATGACTCCTGCCATGGAGCGCCAGAGGACCGTGCCTCATGGATTCAATGTAATCCAACAATAAAATATGGTTTTCGGACAAAGTTGAATGGAAATTATCAAGCACAGCTAAACTAGTTCTGGCACTGCAAGTTCTAAAACCATTTAGGGCACGATTTAGTGAAAATATATGTCAGTTTTTAAATGCATATCAATAATATATTTCTGCATTTTATTCTGAAGAAATGTTTATGCAGAAATAATAGCTTATGCTCATGATTTGATAGTTTTAATTGGTATACAAGAACAGTTTTATTATAATTTCATTTAGAAATATTAAAATTTTGTCTTAAAAGTTTCTAATTTAATTTGATTTATAATTAATTATTTAGAGAATATACAAATTTACTTATAACTGTAATCATATTGAATTTTATTTAGCAATAAATTTTATGTGTTTTAAAATCAAAATAAAAAAAAGAACTATTTGAAATGATTCTATTCTTTAGGAGAAAGGTCTGGTTACATATTTTGAAGACACCTGGGTAGCTGAGAGGGACCAGAGACGGCACTCTATTGAAAGAGAGATCAAAATCAAGGAATCAGATTTGTACAAAACAAACAAACCTCCACCATTGTTTTATGGCAAGTTCTTCACATTTTTCATTCTCTTAATTTTTCCCTGGGCTAGAAATTATATCTTGGAGCTGATAAATTATACAGAAAATTCCATATTTTAGGGTTTATCATTTTCTTTTGAATTTTTGTTATGCATTTATTATAATTGACCCTGCTTAAAATAAATAAAGATACACAAATTAATTTATTTCCAAATCTATCAGAATTTACTAGCACGCTACCTCAGCTGTGACTAAATCATAACAGTCATTCTTCAATGTCATTTTTAACAGAAGCGAGAGAATAAATAAAAAAGTATTTTATTTAAAGTGAAAAGGATTGAGTTACTTTCTTCTTAGATAAAGAGTGAGGTTAAAATTTTAATGAAGATCTAAAATGAAGTTTCACCTCTATTTAATCTACTTTGATTTTGAAAATAAACTTGTGATCAAACAGCTTGGCAGTAAAATTAGTGCCATAAATATTATATAAAGGAGTACTTTGGGGAGAGGGTAAGAATGAATTATCAGTGAGACTAAAAAATGACACCCTTTCATGTAATTTATGGTCCTTTATGTCTATATCCTTGTTAAATTAAAGACACTGATGCTTATTATTTAATGTGAGTTAAGTAGCTGAAATTTTGCAATAACGATTAACAGAGCATGTAAAAGCCAACAGAAGACGCTCCCAGCCAGATTTTTCCAAGTTGACCTCTGAACCAAGCTACAGGCACAGAATGCTTGGGAATGTGATGTTCAATGGAAAACTTCTTCAAGCCAGTTCAAACTTTGGATGCTTCATGACCCTTGATGCTTCAAGTCCAGCCTCATTGGAGATTCCATACAATTTTAGGGTAGGTCCTCAATGGAATCTCATCCCTGGATACTCAAAGCCAAATCAGTATCCACTTTCAGAGTATGAAAATGAAATATTAAAATTATTTTTAAGTCTCAATATGTTAGCTAACATCTTTTTGAATATTGTTTTCAACAGCTATTCTTGTGCATAAAATCTGCATTTAGTTTGATAATTTTAATCATCATTTTATAAAAAATAGAAAACCAAGCTGTATAAAATGGGTTTTAAATCAATGTCAGAATTCCAATGGGATAATAATATGCTTGATAGATTTCCATTTTAAGCATTTTGGTGAAAGAGCAGCTCAACTTTATATAAACTAAAGATGCAAAATACTTAGGAGTCTTAATAAATGAGAAACTATCATGGAATCCCCATGTCAATGAAGTTATTAAAAAATCAAACAAAACCTTAGGCTTTATAAAAAGAAACTTTAACAAATGTAATAGAGATATAAAACTAAAATGCTACCTCACTTTGGTGAGACCTGTACTAGAATATGCATCTTCTATATGGGACCCATCCACCAAAGAAAACATTGATAAACTAGAACAAATTCAAAAAAGAGCTGCCAGATTCATTACTGGAGAATATTCGAAACTGACAAGAATAACACCATTAGTTAAATCATTAAACCTTGAAACACTAGAGGATAGAAGAACTAAGAGCAAAGTAGTAATCATACATAAAGCAATTAATTCTAATTTAGAAATACAACACAAAGATAACTTAATACAACCCTCAGGCAGACATAAGGATAAAAACACCTTTCTTATTCCGTATGCAAGAACAAACACATACAAGTTTTCCTTCTTCCCGTCCGAAATTCGTGCGTGGAATGGGTTGCCTGAAGAATCCAGGAAAACCAACACTTTATCAACATTTAAATCTCTAATAAAAATGCAGGACTAAACACAAACCATAGATAAGCGTAGGACGCAATAATCTTCTGTATAGAAGGAGCGTCTGTAAACAGATAAGATAAAAGTAATCTACAATAAAGTCTTATTTTCAGCTCTTGATGCGACCTTGTGCCCTGATTGTCCCTGACCTAGAGCACATTGTGTCAGTGTATCTCCAGAGCTATGGATTCAAAGAGTTTAATTCTTTGGCTAGTAAAATGGTGCTTCTTTTCAAACACCTTGAGGCCCAGGTAGAGTTTAGTTTTATACTAAATTTTTATTTTATTTTTTCATACTACTAGTGCAATTTTCATTGATGCCACCTATTCCTTTATTATCATTTTTTTGCATTTAAAAAAATTAATAATTCAAATGGTTATGTTAATAACAAAGTAATTAACATTATATTAAATTATAAATTTAATATGACCATTATCTGTTAATTTATTAACATATTACATGTACAAAGCTCTGGAGACACCAACAACCAATGATAAACATAAGAAAAATGAAGCAAGTTCTGTATCTGGGTTCAGCCAAGAGAATGGATGCTGTCTATCAGGAGAAAATAGTCAAAACAGACTGTAAGTTTTATCTAAGCCACTCCACACTATCTCACTGAGACTCCAAGAATTACCCAAAAAAAAACCACACAAAAAACAAACAAAAAAAAACAACTGAATATCATACTGAAATGAGAAATTGTCTCTTATATTTGAAATGGACTATCATTTTGTCAGAGATGCTATAAATTTGTAACTTTTCACCTTGTATTGAATGACATATCATAATTTTAGACATTTTAAATTTTGCCACAGTATCCACTTAGTCTTATTAAATTCAATTTTTCATTATCAATAAAGTTAATTAAAAATTATTATTGAGCTTCAATGTTGAGGTATTTAACCTGAAAACAATGGATGGGCTATCTTTAACTGACAAAGCTATTTATTATTAAGTAAGGCCAGAGCATTTCTTGAGTGAATAATAATATGTTTCAATGGTAGAGATTCTTATAAATAGCCACTCCATTGTTTTTCAATTCTACCCCCAACTCAAAATTAACTCTTGAAAGGTTAGATCTGATCAATATGTGCTGTTATCCTCCTAGTGATCTTTAGATTAGAGTAAGTTCTCTAGTAGCTCCCCCTTATCTTAATATTTTACACCAATACACATTTTCATGCACTTCTGTGTCAATCTTTACTCTCAGTAGGCACTAGTCAAAAGAAAAATCAGTTCTCATTGGTTGAAACAGAGGAAGACAGCCTGGTTTTTGCCATCAGGGAGTTGTTGACCCCTGGAACAGGAAGTGATGCTGACCTCACAATGTTCCTTGACATTGTGCGTCAAATATTTCCCAACACTGCCAGCCAGCATGTCGACGGCAATTCCTATTTATTTGACCAAAAAGTCAAATTGGCAATTTTGGAAATCTTTAAAGAGGACCACATGGAATCCAATGAAATGTTTTGCAACAAGGTAAAGAGTTGTAACTATACATAGTGACCATTGTGTCATGAAACAAAAAGTATGTTGATCAATTACAGGAATTAATTTGATGTCATTATTTTACAAGTATCTAATGTTTTTATTGGGGATCATAAATGCGCTAAACAACTAATGAACATTCTTAAAACATCCGTGAAATAAAAAAAGATAAAACACTATCTACTCGTCTACTTCTGCGTTGAAGGAAAAACTCTTATGTATTCATAAAACTTAACGTCCTATGTTGATAAAATGATTAAAGTTTTAATGGATCTTTGATATCAGATTATTGAACTGTACACATCCTTGGAAACATCAAATACAGTCATCCTATCAGGCCAGCCAGGCAGCGGCAAGACAAAAGCTTATCACACACTTTCCAGGGCATTAAACATGCTCAACTACAAGGCGTATTCAACCAGCCAGACCAAAGAAGAACCAGAGTCTCAAAACTGTGTGCCCGCATACTACAAATCAAATTTCCAGGTAAATATAAAAAATGTTGTTACTATTGAACTAAATGATAATTTTAGCTTCTGAAATTCTTAGCAAAAACACAAATTTTAATGAATGCAAATCATCATAAAGAATCTCCTTTATTAGAATCATTTACATTTGGCCTACTGTTATAGTAGTGTAATATAGGTCAGGACTGTGTAAAAAAAGAAAGGAAGTGAACATTTTTTAAACTAATTGACATTGGAGTAGTATAACAAATGAAAACAAAATTATCTTTATTTTTTTTCTTTAGGTTCTTTCAGGAAATCCTGGACAAGATTTTGCTAAATACCCCAAGATTGATGTTGTCCATCTGTTTCCTGGGGCCATGACGCCTAACCAGGTGCCACTGATTTGTTTACTACTATTTATACAAATCTACATTAAAAATACATTTTACTTTTTAAAAAACAATTTATTACATTTTTATTTTAAATAATACAAAAGTATTATTTTTCATATTTCTTAACAAGAATAAAATAAATAAAATTTATTCTGTGATTCTCCTTAATAATCAGTATTATAATTTCATAATATTAAATTAAAAAAGATATTTTAAATGAATGAAAATTAGCTTACAAGTTTCAATTTTAAAAAAATGTGTGACTTAATTTTTCTTGCTAAAAAATTCTCACAGCTGTTGGGAAGTTTTGAAGATGGTGTTTGGCAGTGTGGTCTACTGGAAAAAGTTCTGAGAGATTCGCACACCATGTTTCAGGCTACAACTGCCTTTATTCAAAGCATGACTGGCCAGGAGAAAAAGAGCACTAAATACCAACCTGAGGTCCCTTCCATTTTAAGACGCTGGGTTGTGTTAGATGGACATCTTGATCCATGCTGGACTGATGGACTAAAAACTTTGCTGGATAGTGAGAAACGCCTTTCTCTTGGAAGCGGGGAGGGGGTTTTATTGAAAGGTAAACTAATATTTTTATTTTAACTCTTAAACAAATATGCTACCCATTCAAGATGTCCAAGACATTTAGATATTTAGAAATGTGTCATAGAAAACCACTGAAATGGTAGCTAATGAAAAATCTTGCATTGTGATTATAAATTGAATTTTATTATGAACATTTTATTGTACAGCAATATTAAAATGATTCTTATAGTTAATTGTAATTCATATCAAATAAATCTCCTGGAAAAAAGACCAAAATTATACACAGTGAAGAATTTGGATCAAATTTTTTTTTCCATTTGATATTTGTAAAAGACTTGTATTTTTTTTTGGGTCTAAAACAATAATTGTTCACTGTATACTTCTAAAATATTAAACTCTTTCTCCCCCCACCCCCAAAAAAATAAAAATAATTGAATTTAAATAAAAAATAAATTTAAAAAATAAAATAGAAATGACTTATGCTCCTTTGTTTACAATTTTCTTTTTAATTTGCAAAAAAAAACAAAAAAACATTATTTTAAAAAAAGGAACAAAAGTTATGAAATTATTTTTTTCTTGATAGATTTGACCAACATTATTTTTGAAACAACTGACCTCAGATCAGCATCACCAGCCATGGTTGCTCGCTGTACCTTCATTCACTTTGCTCCAGGCTCAACCAACTGGTCATCATTATATTACAACTGGAAGCAAACAGCAGCAAGGAAATGGCTACTCACTGCTGAGGGGTAAGTTGATGTTAAGCCAAGTTGAATAATATAAATTAATGAGAAATGCTTAAATTGAGAGTTGCGGAAATTAACGATTAATTAATAGATTAATCGTTAAAAATGTAAATTTATTATAATTAATTTGATCGATTAAAATTCGATTAAACATTTAAGAAAATATTTCGAATATTTTTTTTCCAATTTATTAATAATCTATATTTTTTCTTACATGTACTTACATATTTTTCCCTCATATTATGATTATTTATTTAGATGTGCATACGTAAACAAAAAGGGTTTTCTTACTTATTTCTTTCATAGCAGAACGAATTTGCTGTGTTACGTCACACAATTTGGGAGCCATGGAATTACCGCGACTTAACCAATTTCGTGATATAATAATTCGCAACTTAACGGGATATATGTATGCGTTATAAAAATATAATTAATCAAAATTAATGGATTAATCAATTAATTTTTTTTCTTATTCATCGAAGAACATTTTTTTAATCAGTTCCAGCCCTACTTAAAATACATGCCATTTATTAATTTTCAATTCTGTTAACTTAAGCAAAATTACTCTTCATTTAAAAGCCCTTTAAGTTCAATACTAAATGAGGATATTCTATCAAGTATTGAGACTTGCTCTAGATCAGTGGTTCCCAAACTTTTTTTACCCATGGACCCCTTTTATAGTCAAAACTTGCCCACGGGCCCCCAAGTGAAAACGCTATAGTATACAAATTTACTAATTAAAAAAACAAACATTTTGTTGAAGAATTGTTTATTTAAATAAAAATTTTGTTAAATAAAAAAAAATAATGACTTGGATAAACTTGATGAGATTTTAATAATTTTATGCATGTATTAATGTCCGGCTCAATGTTTGTGAGTGGCCAATTAAATCCCCACGAGCACTAATGTATAGCCGGTTTCTTTTGTTTGTGATGAGGTTCATAACGGCACTGAATCCACGTTCTACCAAATAGGAAGACAGGAAAGCAGTCAACAACTTTTGTACAATAACCCATAATGCAGGATATAAAATTGGGATCTCTTTTTGTAACCAGAATTTGTGGTATCCTTTTTCAAACATTGGTTTAAATTCCTCATTTGTGGATAATTCAATAAGTTGCTCCTGTATTAGTATGGATTCATCTGTGTCTTGGATCTGAGTTTGTCCCCGAGCACCCAGTCGGGAATATCCAAGTGAAGGATGTCTTCAAATCTTTGTTCAATTATGCATGAAGGGCCGTTAAGTGTTGACAATACGCAAGCAAGTCTTCATCTCTATTTTGCAAATTTCGAGAGATTTTGAATCTGAGAACATTCTCCTCTCCCCAAGTTTTGTTTATACAGAAAAAGTTTTGCAACAGACGCAGATATTATGCTTTTAGTTTTGATGAAATTTAATTGGTCACCTTGTAATTTTCAAATTAGATTAGTTAAATTTGGAAAACAAATCTGTCATGTAGGCTATGTCATTTTTTGAGTAAATTAAATTTGTCTCAAATCATTGTCTTTGCCCTCCAGGAATTCCAGCACTGAATCGCAGAGATCATAAAATCGATTTAAACATGCACTTTTAGATGACCTTCGTACTTCTGTGAGAAGTAGTAAACAATTATTGTCTTCATCATTTTCCAAACAAAGTTTAGCAAATAATATCTCATTGAAGGCATTCTTTTTGATTTTATTAACTGCTCTAATACATAATCTAGTGGTCCATGCAAATGTTCACTAAGATTCTTGCAACTAAATGATGTCGATGAATGACACAATGCACTGAACATTATGGTACAGCTTGTTTTAAGTATGCCAGAAAACCTCGGTGTCTTCCTAACATTGCCGGAGTACCATCAGTAGCAACAGAAATGATATTAGTCAAGAGCATAGTTTTTTCATTGAAATTTTTTTTTAATTCCGTAAATAAGGTTTCACCTTTCGTATCTGTTTCCAAACATTTAACAAAAAACATTTCTTGGCAAAATTGTTCTTCTTTTACAAATCTTACATAAGCTAAAAGTAAAGCCTCGTTTCCTGGTAAAGTGGACTCGTCAAGCTGTAGAGAAAATTCAGATGTTTTTAAGTACTCACATAGAGAATTTTCAACACACTGAGCCATTTCGTCATTCCTTCTTTGGACTGAATTATTGCTCAGTGCATTTCTTTTTGTGATGTCAAAACCTGGTTTGTGCAACACAGTGCTTATCACCCCACTTACAGCTGGTAAAATAAGTTCTTCATTAATCGTGTGGGACATTCCAGACTTTGTAATCAATAAAGAAATATTATAAGACTCACGCAGTCCATCGCCATCTCACTTAGATGTTGTCCCTATGAGTTGTTGCAGTGGTGGTGTCTTCAAATATGTTTCTTGGACTGCTTCAAAAAATTGTTAAATCTTTATCTTTTTTATCCCTATGGATTTTCATTAAATTGTTCAATAAGCTTAGAAGGTTTCATAGAATCATTCGACAAAGTTTTATTTCACAGAAGACACATTTGTAAAATACTATTTCCTGGTGATAAATAAAGCCATATTTCAAATATTCAACACTGTACTGTCTATAAAAAAAATTTGGAACACTTATCTTCTAAAAAGGGCACAAAAATATAAGAAAAATTGTATATAAATGTTCTATTTGAAACGGTTACTTAACTATTAGTTATTAACCTTTTTAATGGAATGCTACATTAAAACCCTTTAGAATTATTTGACGTTGAGTCGGAAGGATACAATTCTATTTTTTTTTCAAAAAACTTACGATCCCTTTGTGAGTTGTTTTTTTAAAAATTAAATTTAAGTTATTACTATTTTGAAAATGCGAAACATATTGCTTTCAAAAGATACAAATTGTATTCAAATATTAAATATACTTACATTCTAATGTACACTATCCGGATAACAATACAAAATGCAACTATATCAAAACTTCCAACTAACAATACTAAACTTCTATTAGCCTGAGATTGTGAAAATTTGTTTATACATTTCGTATCAGCATTACATTAACATAAATTTTTCGATTACATGTACGACTCTTTTAGACTTTATATTGTAGGCAAGTTATGCATGTAGCAGCATAGTTGAGTTGCTGTATAAAACTATTTTCGGTAGTCCGTCTTACACTGCGCCATCTTAAACTTTGAAGAAAAATAAGGTGAGGGGGGTGAGGGGGAGATTTCTATGTTTCAAAATTTTAGGTTTCTAAAGCCATTTTATCATAATATATTAGAAAAATAATTTTAAATATTACTTTGCTAACTCTCTAAAAAGGCGTTTGGTCGAATTTTTAATTTTAAAATAAGTCATTTTGCTGACTTGATACGTGAATGTTAAATAGTACAATCATATCAAATGTGGTATCAATGGAAAGCTTTCGGTAAGTCATATAAGATAAATATGACTTACCGACACATCAAAATTTACCCAACCCTGCAATCATCGTCATTCCGATAAAAGACTGTTATTTTATGACCTACATATAGGGTCTCCGCATTTCTCACGCATCAAACTTGACATACCTTTCAATTAACCAAGCATTTTGATTGTGGAAATATCGTCGTATGTTTTTCTTTCTTTTTTTTTAAGGTCAAATAACTTTATTTTACTCAGGACCTAAAAATTGTTACTACAGTATTCATTTAATTCATTGTTCTTCAATTTTATTTTCGTAATAATTTTTTTTAAAAAGCATACTTTTAATATTTTTATACTAAACCTTCCGCGAACCCCCTGACGTTGTTCAGGGACCCCCAAATCAATTTTAATTTTCCACGGACCCCCTGAACGGTTCCGCGGACCCCTGGGGGTCAGAAGGGACCACTTTGGGAACCACTGCTCTAGATGTTTGTATATTCAGTTAGATTTCTTTATCTAGATAATTGTAGACCAGAGTATATCTAATATTACCTAATAATCAAATTATTTATGCTTGGAATATAATATATGTTATATACCTTGATAGGCAGAGCCATCAAGACAAAAGAGAGACCATTTTTAGAATGAGCAGTTCAAATATACCTTTAAACGGGTTATTAAAAAAAAGAAAGAGAGAGGTATTTTTAAAAAAAAGAATAAACAATTCAAATATAAGTAGGAATAAGTCTAATATCTGAGATACCAGAATTTTGTTGTCAGTATATAATCAATGCTGTATTCCTTTATTATTTTTTTCTTTAAAACAGACTTAAAATGTTGGATGAAATGACCCAGGATGTGTTTCCCCCTACAATTAAATTTCTCACCCAGACCTGCCAGACTGCACTGTTAACAGACATAGGGGGAGAAGCCACTGCAGCTAACAGCGTCACTCCAGGCGTCACTGAAACATCTGCTTTTATCAGCATATTCTCTGCTCTTCTAGACCAAGTTATGAATCGGGAAGAGATTGAAAAGAAAGTCAGAAGAGAAGGTCATTACTTTTCTCAAGTGCCTTTATAAAAAAAATTAGTATGTCAAATATATCCCAAATTTAAAATAATTATAATTTTACTTTTGATACTTTATATGTTTCCAATATTCTAAAAAATTATTTACTTTAGTACTTTCGTATCTTGTTGTATTTTTCAAATATGTCTTAGAAAAATCATTAATTAAATTGTCTGAAAATGAAATTCATTTTTTTTAGTTCCTTCAACCATTGTTAAAGAAGACAATACAACACCAAAATTCAGAAATGTAAGCAGTTGTTTGACAAATACATCTCAGATAGAATCTGTTTATCCTAATTACCAAGAGAGCTTGAAGAACATGTTTGCCTTTGCCTACAGTTGGGCTTTTGGTGGCCATTTACATGACAGGTTAGAAGGAAATTTTAGAATAATATATTTTTCTAAATTAAATTTATCCATTTTCCCTGGTGATAGGATGATATGTTTGACTCTTCTTACATTGCTTTCACCACATTTTTTTAATTCAAAGTTTTAACTATAATTATGTTGATAAAAAAATAAATCCTTTTGGGGCTTATATGCTTAAATGTGAAAATAAAAAAATTGAATTGCCATCAATTTTTCTATTTCATTTTGACTATCGCAGTTACCAAGATAGTTTCAGTAAATTTGCCCGTGATGCACTTTACCGCTCCACACACCCTGTGCAGCTGCCAACCTCGGGACATGTCTATGACTACTACATTGATGAGAAGACATCTGGTTTTGCAAAATGGAGTGAAAGGCAACAACAGGATCGTATAAAAAATCTAGCAGGCTTTTATGTGACCCCAGAGGTATGTTTAAGATAAGTAGTCAAATTAAAAGTATATTGTCAAATAAAAAAATCAACAATGGCACTTTAGTTCCCTCAATTCTTATCAGTAAATTTGAATATATTTTTGTAAAACAAATTATAAATTTATTTTTCCAAATTATTATAATGAAACTATGTTTATAGGTTGACCGTTACGCATACTTGTTGGAGCTTCTGATGTCTGCTGATCAACCTGTTCTACTTGCTGGAGCTCCAGGTGTTGGCAAATCTTCACTAGTGCGAGTGAGAATTTTCAATCAGATAATGATGAATAACCATTAAATATGTAATTAATTGAATACTTTTTTTAAAATGGCCACAAATATTTCTATTTTAACCCTTTCTAAAGGATCTTCAATGATAAAGACTGATGAAAATTTAAAAAAGAAATTTTTTGAGTGTTAAAAAAAAATTATAACTAAACTTGTCCAAGCTTATTTAAGAAAAAAACACTTCAAGACTATATCTACAAATAAAAATGATTAAAATTGTAAGTTTAAGTTTTAAAACCAGGTTTGCCAGAAGTCATCAAGACTGCTTAATTTTCCATATGTTTTTAACATTATTCATCTTGTATCATGTGTGGTCATTTTCTTTATACAAGAGCATGGTCCTGTCAAAAACATCATCAACAATGGTCAACATGTCAAAAGGCTTGTCCTCAAGTGTGCTGCAGGACTTGATCTTAGCTCACGTGCAGGCTATCCAGAACAAGAACTTTGCCAGAGTTGGTGGAGCTGCTGGCAACCAGGACCACACAAGGCATCTTTTCTTTTTGGATGACCTTAACATGGCTCCCAACATTGGAGGTAGTAGAGTTCTTTTCCGCTGTGCAACAAATTCAAATATTTAATGTTGTTCTTTAATTAATAATTTTCCTCCTTGCCTTGCATTAGTGGAGTATTGATGAAATAAATGAAGAGAAACAGTCATTTAGATATCATTACAAGTTTTTTTTAAACTACGTCCTTGGCAGCCACTTTACCCACCAAAAATAGACCTAAGCTGAAAAATTCTCACACAGTTTTTTATTCTTGAACCTCCAGGGTACCAGCCACCCCTTGAACTTATGCGCAGCATTCTAACAACTGGGGGAATGCATGACAAGCAAAGGAAGCAGTTTCACAGGACAAAAAAAGCAGCTTTTATTGCTGCCACCACAATACCCTCTGCACCTGGTAAGTGTCTCAAAATGTTTTTTCTTTCTTGACTACACGATGTGAAGAACATTATTTGTGTTTTCCATTTAAAATTATATTTTTTCGTCTAACACTCATTACAAAATTCTTCAGTTTTTAATATTTGAAAGAGAAAATAAGGAAAAACAGTGCTAAGTGACTTTGTTTTCTTATTTTATCAAAATATAACCCCCCAAAAAAATTAATTAAAGAATGGTGATTTGTTGTTGACTAAATATAATGACAGCTGAATTGTTTAGTCAAGAGATATTTTTTAAATAAAAAAACCATAACTGGTTCTTACAATAATTGGTGTTACATTATTTATAATTTTGTCATTTATAAATGAGAAATGACCAAATATTGTAAAATCCTACAAATATTTGATATGTTGTGAACCATTTGATAAAATAAAAGGATATATTCCTTGAAGCTTAGTTTTGCCCATACAAGTGTTTATTAGTACTGATGAAGGCATTTGCCAAAACTTCACACTTATATATCATTTACTGTTTCTTTACATAAATTATTTTTTTAAATAAAAAACATTCCCGAAAGCCCTTTTTTTCCATGCAGCCAACATTGCTAGATTTAATATCTCTTTAAGGACTGGAGATAAGAAAATCCTGATTTAAGGGGTTTCACCGGAGTTGAGTCCTTAGAGATACTTCTGAAAGATACAGAGTTCTTCATATAATATTTTTAAAAAAAATAATTTCCTTTTTAATAAATATATTTATTATGATATTCCAGGTAGTTTAATTGTTTAGTATATCACATACATGTGTATGAGAAAGGCATTATTTTTCACAACGCTGCTCCACTGTATTCAATTTACATGTTTAGAAACACAGAATTACAGAAGCCTTATCCATTTCCCTATAAAAATGTATTTTTAACATCATGAAATTTAGTCATTTAGTAACGTTTCTTTTTACTTTGTTATGATTTAAAGAGAAATTTCAAGAGCAAAATTAAAGGAAATGATTATTCAATCTCTGGTTAATTTTTTTTAGTAATCAAAGTAATCAATAATTTTCCAGGTACTGGCCTGGGCCTGGCATGTCAAGTCATGTCCTCTCGTCTTACCAGACGTTTCGTGAACCTAACAGTGTTTACTCCATCTGAAGATGCGCTGGTGACCTTGTTTTCAAGGCCTCTACAAACATGGCTCGAAGAATTCCCGACCTATTCAGTTGAGCACCACACAGAGTTTGCAAGGGTATTTTAAACATTTCTTTTTCAATCTGCACAATGTACTAAAAATCAAATAATTTGAATTTATGTCTTTAATATTATCACATTATTGCTGTTATTATTATTGGGACTAATTTTATTATGACTGTGGAGGGAGAAAAAAATTTAGCAAATGAAAAAGGACTTTAGGAATGATTTGATTGCTTTGCATTATTTATGAGAGATTTTTGCAACTTTTCATCATATCGCAGCAAGCTAAGCAAATGAAAACAGATTTGTAGTATACTAAATAAGCATAGGTTCCTTAAATAAATTATGGTCATTCTACTTTCCCTGTATTTACAGCACTGCTTCACTTAAAGTTTACATGGTTATTTTTGCTCGTTATTTCTTACAGATTACTTAGATTAAATAAATTTAAAAAATTTCACCCCTTACCCAAGCTAAAAGATATATATTGTTTATGTATTCTTCTCTAACAGGCAATGTGTCAAGCTTTGTTAGAACTGCACCAATGTGTCAAAGAAAAACTGAGACCAAGCCCCAGCCAGGCTCACTATATTTTTTCTCTACATGATATCAACAAAGTTGTGCAAGGAATGCAGCTTATGTCACCACGCACTCACATCAAGAAAGGAAAGACAAAGAAAAAAGGTCACATTAAAATTCAAGCATCATGATGCAGTAGGATAAAAACTAGAAATTTGAAATTTTATAAAACTTTTCAAAAACAATTTGATCTGTTTTGATTTTTATTTTATCAAACATAACACCATTTCTTTTTTTTAACTATGTGTTTTCAATTTCTTTTTTTATACTTTAAACATGATGTGCTGTGATTCAGTATGTAAAGAAATCAATGAAAAATGTTTTAAACATTGAAATGATTCTTTAGGTGAGAAAGGTCATATTCGTACAAGTGATCCCGAGAGCTCTGCTCCTATGATGAAAGTTATTGCTCAGCTATGGTGTCATGAAGTCTCTCGTAACTTTGGTGATAGAATACTCCACTCTGAAGGTTAATTGCTAATGGTCTTTACTTGTTTCTTTTTTTTTCTCTTGGAATATTAATTCTTATACAACTTTCCCAAAAACAGTCTTTGAAAAATTCGAAAAAAAAATACTGCACTGAAACTATTGGCTTCAATTTTCAGCCAGAAATGAAAGCATCTAAATAAATAAGATATAATGTGGTGTAATTTTATTTATTTCTATAAGAAATTACTGCATAACTTAAATTTTCAATTTTAAGAAAGAAAAAAAAATTCATCTGAATGCATGATCAATGTATCCAGAATAGAAAAAATATGATGTATTGAATTGGATATTAAAAGAATGGCACATCCATTTTTTTTCATCCTTTGCTGACATTTTGTAGCTAAAAGATTCATAAGTCTAATTTAATTATAGTCCTATATTTTATCTTTGACTTTCCTCAGATCAATTGTGGTTTACACAAACTGTTGAGTCAGTTGTATTGAAATACTTCTGCTCTCCCAGAGAAAACATGAAACAAGAGATGACAATGATTGAGGAAGACAACATTTCAACTCCTGCTGTGAGGCTAAATACTTTCTATTGACTAGAAAAACACTAACATTTTTTAAATTAGCCCGTGTATATTAGATAGACCTCAGAAGTTTTAAATTTGTTTTTACAAAGGAATCGTTTATTAGAATTGAAGGCTGGACAGACTCAACATATTTTTATATTAAAAGTGATGATTTTGCACTTTTGATTTTATTTCAGTTGGTGGCCCCAGCTGATCATTTTAGTCAGTTACGTCAGACAAAAGAACAAATACAAGTTAAAGATGTTCCTCAGGCAGATACTGCTGCTATTCCCCTGTCCTCTACTACACAAGAGAAAAGACTTGATGAAGATGTGAAATCACATACAAGGTTCATATGTTAAGATCAATATTTACGTGCATCCAAATAAAATAATTTTAGGCTATGTACCTTGCCACCAAGTAGCAAAAAAAAATATTTAAAAATATACATTCTATTATTTTTAAATCATGGATTTTATAATGGACAAATAATTGATAAAATATATAACATTCTTTATCCAGATCGTTTTATTAATGGACATTTTTAAAATTTATATTCCATATAACAATATTAAAATTTCATAGCTATTCTGACCTTGTGAGCACAACACCTTTGTTATCTAATCTTGATGGGCTTATTATGTCCAAGTCATGAAATGTAATAAATTTATGATTGGACTGTAACTTTAATAGTTTTATCTTACATTTTGTTTTTGAAAATCTGATTATTAGAAACAAGATTTTTAATATTTTTGACTCTCCCTCCTTAGAACTGCCAGAGAGGTTCAATGAATAAAAAAAAGTATCATATAGGGGCCGTCCATAAAATACGTCATGCTCCAGAGGGGGGGAGGGGGAATAAGAAAATGTGACAGGGGGATTGGGGGGGGGGTTCCGGCCATGTGTGACGTTACAGTGTTTTATATTGAATTTTAATTTTTTTGTTAATTAAAAAAAAATTTTGTTCAAAAGTATGATGTACTTTATGGGGGGGGGGAGGGCCGAGATTTGTGACAGGGGGGGAGGGGGGAGTTAAAAATTGTCAAAATAGCGTGACGTACTTTATGGACGGCCCCATAAAAAATCTCTCTATTCATTATATACAGCTCCAGATCAACTTCTTCTAGAGATGTGAAAGATAAAGTCACAGGGAATCAAGATGGCAGTGAGAGCAGAGCATATGAGAGTGAAAGAAATACAGAAAATGGTAAAACTGAAAAGAATAGCCGCGGGTGTTGTCAAAAATATTATGCCAGAAAAAGAATAAATTAAAAGTTATTTGTACATTTGTATATAAATTATTAATGTTTAATATTTTGCCTAACTTTTCATAAAAAACATATAGTTTACAGTCTTTTGAAATTTAATTTAAAATTTCAATATTTACAATTGTTTGTGTTTGCTATATAATTTCAACAACCCTATACTGCAGACAATACAGAGGATGACAGGGGAAGTGATTTTGATGAATCTGACGGTTCAGATTCTGACTCAAGTTCTGAGTTGTCTGCCTCTGCCGCCTCAGAAGCTTATGGCAGTTTATCAGGTTAGCCTTATGTGTCTTAAACCATATATAGTGTATGTTCTTAAACTATTGCAGACATTTAATGTATACTCTATGTGTTGTGAGTAGGAAACAGTGAATAATGACAATTTTCAGGTTTAGACTAGTTCCATTAGTGAGTCAAAGTACAAATTGCATAATCCGCTAATCTAGGTTTTCCTGTAGGACCACACTTGACTTATTGCTTCTCTCATCAGAAACCTCTAAATCATCTCCAGTTGGAATGAATCCTCATTCCCTGGACGGCGCAAAGAAAGTCAACAACCCAAAGAAGATTTCCATTCAAAGCCATATTAGTACAGGTAAATGATATTAGTACTCATGGGCTAATAAGCTTGGCATGTTATTTAGCAGCATTGCCCATTTTCAATTAACAGAAGGCACATTATTTCAATATGGGCTATGTTTTTCTCTACAGCCCATGTAGGGCCCAGACCGGGTAAATAACACTCTTCCTATCAGGCCTACCATCTCCACCCTTGGACCCCCAACAGCTGTAGGTTCTACGTTTCACCGACAAAACGACCCCCGGACAAAACGGCCCCGACAAAAGGGCTCCGACATAACGGCCCCGACAAAACGGCACTGGACTAATAGATGGACTAATAGTAAAATGTACAATCAAATATTGTATTCATATTTTTAATCACCTACTCAGTGTCAGGTTTAGCTCACAATAAACAATAATAATGACATCACAAGAGTGAATTTAATAGCCTTTAGCGAAATGGTAAGAATCACGGTTGTTTTTTGACATCTGTGGCCGTTTGGTCCAGGGCCGTTTTGACGGGTCACCGGTTCTACTCTACCTCACTCATCCATTGAACTCTTGATACACTTGTTGGCTTTCTGCCTCTCAGTTTCCTCCTTAATTCTTATCTTATCTTATAGACGCATCTTCTATACAGAAGATTATTGCTTCATACACTTTTCTACGGTTGACGCCTGGTCTCACATTTTTATTAGATTTTTTAATGTTGATAGTGTGTTGGTTTTCCTGGTTTGTTCAGGCAACCCATTCCAGGCCTGAATTTCAAATGGCAAGAAGAAGAATCTATATGTGTTTGTTCTTGCACATGAAACACGAAAAGTGTTTTTATCCCAATATCTGTCCAAGTTTTGTATTAGATTTTTGTTGTGTTGTGTTTCCAAGTTAGAATTAAGTGCCAATATGTACTATTGCCACTTTACACTTAGTTCTTCTATCCTCTAGTGAGTCTTGTGGGCCAGTGCTCCTGTGGGCCAGTGCTCCTGTGGGCCAGTGCTCCTGTGGGCCAGTGCTCCTGCTCTGTACTGACTCTGAACATTCCACCTTATTATGTGAACAATATAATTGTCCAGGCATAGGTCATAGTCCGAAGGTATCGGTAAATTTCCCTGATTACAATTGGGCTTTCTTACAACGTTTTTTACATAGCAGGGTCATCAGCATAACCATCTGGGTGGTTGCCCCTTACAACTCTCTCTGGGTAGCTGCTCCCTTACAACTCTCTCTGGGTGGTTGCCCCTTATAACTCTCTCTGGGTAGCTGCCCCTTACAACTCTCTCTCTGGGTAGCTGCCCCTTACAACTCTCTCTCTGGGTAGCTGCCCCTTACAACTCTCTCTGGGTAGCTGCCCCTTACAACTCTCTCTGGGTAGCTGCCCCTTACAACTCTCTCTCTGGGTAGCTGCCCCTTACAACTCTCTCTGGGTAGCTGCCCCTTACAACTCTCTCTGGGTAGCTGCCCCTTACAACTCTCTCTGGGTAGCTGCCCCTTACAACTCTCTCTGGGTAGCTGCCCCTTACAACTCTCTCAACTCTCTCTGGGCAACTGCCCCTTACAACTCTCTGGGTGGCTGCCTCTGTTCAAGTTGGGTCCACAGCTTATGTGGAACCTTCCACTCCCTTCAAGTCCAAGGCAGTAGGTTTTGTTTGTGTCATCTGCCCCGGGTATTTTATTTCCCGTGTACCCTCCGAATCTAGTTGACTTTCCCTATACGTTGCTTGGGGAGGTGCTCAATGGAAGATCAATATCTCCGCACAAGGCCTTATATGTCTACCAATAATTTTCTTCATAAAAGGAGTCTCTGTCATACATAAGATTACTCTTTCATTTATATGTTGAGTGGCCACTTGACCATGTTTTTTTTTGTATTAATGGAATGTTTAGTTTATTACTTTGTACAATATTTTAACATGTTGTTTTTAGTATCTTCCATATCATAAAATCTATTGAGTGCCTCATGAGTTCTTTGACTCTCCCTCCCATTAGCAAGTGGAGAGACATCTGGTGGCAAAAGTCAAGACTCAACAGCAGTGAAAAGGGGAGTCACTTTTAAAGCTGGACTAATTGCAGACAAAAAACATGTCGCATTCTGTGGAGCTTTACTATCAATTGAGGAGGTAATAATGGATTCATGTGATTTTAATTTGTTCTTATTCTCAATTTAAAGTGTATGAACTTTTGTATTAAAAAAAAATTTCATTTGTCATCGTTAATCATAGTTACATTTTTGTATTCTTTGAATGAATAACACTTTTTCAATACAGATCAAAGGTTCAATGGAGAATTTAACTGACCTTATCTTCAGCAAGTTTTACATGGGGTGTCACACAGAGGCTCATGGACTGCCTGCAGAGAAAGGCATGTGGCTTTAATGTTTTTTTGTAGTGACAGTTGCTATGGTAAGCTGTAAAGATACAATGACGGAAAATGTTTGCAGTGACAGTAGTTGAAAAAGAAGTTGTATTTTGTTTGAAATTATTATCTCTGCTTTCAGGCTACACACAGTACAATGAAGAGAAACTGTCTGAAGCCTTGCGGAGTTGTCTCGCCAAATACAACATGGGAACCTCTCAAAGAATTGACCTGGTGTTTTTTAAAGAGGCCGTGCATCATGCAGCCAGACTTAGCCGCGTGCTTGTAAGTTGCACAATAGACCTTTTCTTCTGCTTTGTTCTGACTATACTGTGCAAAAAAAAACAGTAGTTAAAATATTTTTGTTGTTGTATTTTTTATGCATGTTTCGTAAGCTAACATCTTATGGCATTAGCAACTTTTCCTTGACTGTCCAGTTATCATAAACAAAATGTTATGATTTTTTTATCAGTTTAAGGGAGTGATAATGTGTGTACAATCTCTATGGTTGTTATTGCTGCCGATTTTTGTGTGCTCCCAGCTGTAACACATTTAATATAGGTACATGTATTAAAATTTTCAAATGATTTGTGCAAATGTTTTGAGTCTCAAATAATTCTAAGATAAAAAGAATAACTTTCTTACATGAGATGAAAGATTTATTTCCCTCTTCACTCGATGAAAGGCTCACCCAAAGGGCCACGCCCTCCTGCTTGGCATGAGCTACTGCACTGGCAGGGCCACCTTGACCCGGCTGGCGGCCTATGTGGCTCACTGCAAGCTATTTGAAGCCAAGGCCCAGTCTTTGCCAGCCCACGACCTGAATGTGCTGCGCAAGCACATCAAACTGAGCAGCTACCACGCAGGTATCGCAGGGAAGCCAACAGTGCTGCTGGTACACGAGGATTTAGGAGAGGAAGGCTTGTACGACGTCAGTGCTGTAATGGCAGAAGGTACTTTCAAATATTGGAGCCCTTAATGAAATTATTGACCAACTCATATGTTTTAACTAACTAGTTTTAATTAGCTGATAAGTTACTTATTTTTAGAAGTGTATAGCAATGAAAATTAAAAAAAGATTAATGACAACATTTTGTTGTATCACTAATTTTTGAGAAAAGCTTTTGTTACCATAGGGAAATTAACATTTTAAAAAATGAAATTTATTTTTAACTTATTAATTGCTTATTGAAGTAAAGCTTATCTTGAGGGGAACTTATTTTGTCAGGGGAACGTATTTTGTCTACTTTAGCAGCACTTTAACCAAGAGGAAAGAGCTCATTCTTTTTTATCCACAATTATTGATTTCAAATGCCCTTAATAATGGCTTAATGATTGCATTTAAATTATTCCAGGCACTGCCCCAGGTCTGTACTCTGAAGCCGAAGTCCAGGACATAGTCGGTCATTTGATGCCCGGTGGTGTCCAGACAAAAAAAGTTGAAAAGATAGAGCAGGCCTTTGATAGATATGTCAAACGCATCAGGCAAAATTTGCATGTTATAGTGTTACTGAATTACAAAGGTAAGATCTTCAACTTCTTTTACCTTGTTTGGTTAATTAAGTTATTCATAGTAAAAGTGTTATTTCTTTTACATATTTTATTAATTATAAAAAAACTGTAGTTTTAAAAAAAAAGGAAAATATTTAAAGGAATAAAAAAATATTTCAGAAATTAAACATTCTTACTGCATTGCAGGGAATAGAGGGTTAATAATAATAATAATAATAATAATAATTTTTAAACATCTTATCTCAATGTTATCCCTCAAAATTTGCAAACAGGCAACAATTTCTCCACAAATGTGAATGGTCTCCATGACAAACTACAGAGGCACCCGGGACTGCTCAAAAACTGCTTCAGTGTGGACATCTACATGCCTTGGAGTTTTAAGTCTTTGGCACAGGTGGCGAGAACATGGCTACAGGACACCAAGTCCGGGGTCAGTTGATTTTGACTTGATTTTCATTCTTTTCTATGCGCTGCCACTGGGTCAAGGACTCGGGGTTAACATTTTCTAGAGATCAGCCCAAGTCAATCTGATTGATAGTACTGTGATTTTCATTAATTAAAAAAAAGAATTTGTTTATTTAAGGATGAGCTAAAATAACTTTGATCACTTAACTGTTTCTCCATCTGGTAACCAATGAATGCTTTGGAGACATTTTTTTCAGTGCTTTTTCTCATATGTTTATCTATATTTCATGTCTATAATTAGTCTTTCTAAACAATAGCTAAACACCATCCAGATTGCAATAAATAGCAATGTGTCATGATTAAATCTGTTTACATTAGCTGATCCTCATCCAGACTGCCGTAAATAATGTTTTGAGACATGATTTTTGGTTAAATATTTCTATTGAAAGCCTTCTGCAAAGATTGTTACACAAATAAAATATTTATTATGGACACAAAATTTGTTAAACTTGATAAGGTCTCCAGATTGCAGATAAACTAACATCTTTGTATAATGCATTAGTAAATAAATAAAAAAAATTATTGTATTGTTTTTTTCTTTGTTACATTTTAAGGATGGTTGTGACCATTTCATATTTTTAAACCCTTCTTTTTTACTTGCATTTCCATCTTGTTTTTTTTAAAATATGGTTTTCGTACATGGGACTCTATAACTCAGTTGATCAATTGTCTCCCTTAGTGCTCACCGCCTTAAAGGTGCAGGAGAAGGGTGGGCAGTTGTTCTTTCTGTTGATTCAGTCTTTCTTGTGCTGGCCTTTAATAATTTAACAGAGCTGATGTCATGCCCTATATGCTGGTTTGAGGGAGGGTGGAGGTTGCGGTGGTGGGCAATAGGAATATAATAAAAAGTGATTAAAAAACAACAACCCTACTTCCACTCTAATTTTAGTTTTAATTCTTGCAATTCCAATTTCTAGTAATCTAGTAATTCTATTAATTTTATTTTTTAAAATCATATTGAACTGCTAGCCTTCGAGACTGCCTATTCTATCTTATCTTATCTTATCTTATATGTTACTGACACTCCTTGTATACAGACGATTATTACGTATTCTACCACTCAACCACCCTTACTCCCTTGTTGGAAAAAAAACAAACTCCTTGAAAACATTAATTATCTGTTTTGTTTGTCACAATGCGATCAGGTGGTTGTTCCATGGAACCCGTCACGCTCAGCGGAGCAGCTGGACGCGGCTTCCAATGCCATGGCCTACATCCACTTGTCAGCCAAAGCTGCCGTGGACCATCAGTTCTGTCACCAGAAAGATCCCCTCAGAATCTTCACGCCACTCACCTTTTTGGAGTTTGTTCACCTGTTCAAAATTGTGACTGCTTTCCTGGTGAAGACTGAGAGGGTTGGTGAAGAAAAATATAATTTTTTTATGACAATTTTTGTTTTTCAGTAATGTACTCTACAGCATACAGTGAACTGTTAGGAAAATTAATTATTTTCTAATTTGCTTTTATAGTTAAGTTGTTAAAATAATGCACTTCAAGTTCATCTTTTACATTTTAACATTTGAAATGATCTTTAATTGATGTCTTTTGTATATCAAGCTGTAAAATAAAATCAGTAATCTGATCCTCATTCCAATAAAATTGCAGGCCAAGGGCAGTAAGTATGAGCAAGCCTTAGACAAAATCAATGAGGCCTTTGGCAGCATAGCAGAATTTAAGAAAGAGGTGTCTGGCCTGATGCCTCAGCACACCTCTGCTGCTGGTCAGATATCAGACTTGGTGTCCCAGGTGGAGTCATTCAAACAAGACTATATTAAGGTAAGAAGGGAAATAACTTTTTTATACACATGAAAATGTCTTTCTGTATTCGCATTAATATTGCACTTAGTTAAATCAAAGTCTATGTGTAAGTAAAGAAAAAGACCTTTAACATAAAGAAAAGTGATGGTTAGCAAACAAACAAACAAACAAGAGTAAATAATGTATATGAAAGTTTGCAATTTTATAATAATGATGCTCATTTATCTCTCTTAGCCTAAAAAAACCCCAGTGTCTCCCTATAATCTGTTTTTACTTCATACAGGCTCTTGAGCAATGCAAGGTTCAAGAAGAGACAATTACCCAGTTGCAAGGACCACTGGAGTCACTCCGCCAGTCTGCACAAACAGAGTTTGATAAGGTCTGTTCAGATGGATAATGGAATATTGGTTATAGCAAGTTAAAATTGGGCTCCCTTTAATGTGGGCCATTGAGTTATGCAAAGCCTATTAATTTACTTGCATGTTAGAGGGAGAGACATTTTAACACCAAGTTCTGCCAAGTAATCTGAAATATATCAACTGGAGCTTGTCCTCTTGTGCTTAGTCAATGTGGTTAATTTTATGTAGAAATCCAAAATATTAGTTTGCTTTTCTCAACAAAGGAGTTAAAATTAAGACATTTTAATACACTGAATAGTGATCCCTTACAAAGTAAATTGATTAAGATTAACTTTTACAAATTAAAAAAATTGTAAAATCATTAGAGACCAAAATGAAACAATCCATATTTTTTTTAAAATACATATATTTAGGTGAATCCTATCTATCAAGCAGCTGCTAAAGTATTGGATAACCTTGACATTAATGCTGTTGAAGAACTAAGAAGCTATCCCTCCCCACCAGAAGCGGTGAAGTTTGTCATGAAGGCTCTTTGCTTGTTATTTGAGAAACCACAAACGTAAGTGTACTAAGAATGAAAACTGAGACATTTTTTAAAAAAAATCAGCTTTTTCTCTTTAAATTTTTGATGTCTTTAAGTTGTTCATTATAAAAATTATGTGGACTTAAAACTTATACGTTTATAATTAGGAAAGGAAAACACTACTTGAAACTATTTGAAACTTTAAAAAAAATAGTTTTCATTAAGCAAAGATATTCAAAGCTTATTTATGGAAGGTTTTTAAAAATAGCCTGGAATAATTATTTTTTTTAGCATTTTGTCATTTTTTATTATTTAAAAATATAAGCATTAAAAATTTTTTTGTTTAAGTGCTATTTTTTTTAGTGAAAAAGAAATAAAGTAGCATATTAAAAATGAAGGCTAAAAGAAAATAACAACTTTGGTAAAGATACTTTCAATACTTCGTATAGAAAAAAAAATGTTTCTGCAGGCATTACATTGACCTCATTGCACCTTGGCTATTGTAATATATAAGTACAATTTTCTCATCTAAATTTCTAACTTACCAGTGCCACTTCGGTTTCTAGTAAGTATCCAAAAATTCACATTTGTTATCACATTGAATGAGTGCAGTTTTTGTCATAATGCCCATCACAGTTTATCCAGTATTATGAACATTTATGGAACCACAACACATATTTTAAATACATATTTACTCAAATTATTTTTAGGCTCCTATTTTTAAAAAAAACTCTTATTAAGTAATTAATGAAGTGTTAGCTTTCATATGTGACTATCTTGTTTTAATTCACATGTATTTATTTTATTATTAAAACAATCATTATAGACTTTTGTTCTGAATTTTATGTTGTTTTTTCTTCTACAAGCTTCTTGTTTATGAGTTTCATTTTAAAATTTAAAATGTTATGAAAAAAAAGTTTTTACATTTAAAAAAAGTATATATATATAATGAAAGTCCTAAAAAAGATATAAGTATTTCATTGAAAATGTGACAAACCAATTTTCATAATTAAATGAAGTTAAAAGCTGTACAGAATACGTGAGCCAGCTAAGTAAAGGATTTTAAATATGTATAAGTTGGAATGCATGAGAATGATTTCCACAACTTCAAGCTGGGAAGCTGCTAAATCCTTGATGGTTGATTCAAGTTTTTTTCAAGAGCTGATTTTCTACAACAAAGACAACATACCCAAAAACATCTTCAAGGAGCTAAAGAAATTCATCAATGACCCGCTGTTTGTGCCCGAGGTGGTGGCCCAAGCAAGCTCTGCAGCATCATCCATCTGCTCATGGATTCACGCAGTTTATGCCTACAGCAGCATCCAGCGGAAGATGCGACCCCACATGAGGGATTTAATGGAAGCAGAAACTAAGTTCACAAAGGTCTTAGTTTTACAACTTCATTAAGAGCCACAGACCAGACTTATGAATATTAGAGAAAAAAAATCATGCGCAGTTTGGTTATGAGATAAAATATTAATTATTTAATGTTTATACCCTGAATGTCAGATGCTGCCCAGAGAACATGCATTTAGAAGAAAAGTTGTATGCATGGTTAAAACACTTTCTTGTGAATAAATACAATGATTAATTTTACAGGCTCAAGCTCAGCTGGGCCATCTGAGAGTGGAGGCACAGCACATCAAAACCAACCTGGAACAGTACATCAACCAGCATAAGGAAGCTATCAAAGTCTCCAAGGCAATAGAGAAACATATTCAGGTGATGACAGCATTTGGTTTTAAAGTTTCATCTTTGCATTTGTTCAATTTTACCTCAGGGTTTGAATTCTTTTAGCTTGGTAAAAAAAATCTAAATTTTTTAGCTATTTTTTAAATCCTTTATATTAACTCGTGGCGTCTGCTTGCTTGATTGTTTGTGGCTAAAACTTTGGATTGATATTTAAACCACTTCCCCGTATGCTAGCGAGCTGAAATTTTGCAGGCAGACTCATGGCGACGATAAAAAATGATATATCAAAATTTCACATCGGTCGAATGTACTGTAATTAAATTAATGAATTTTTAGATTATGTCTATGTATCTCTATGAAGCATGTACATTTTTTGTCCTAGACTGTCGCGGTGCGTATTATATTGAACAACCTTTTTAATATTTTCCTGTCGCGCGGTGCTGTGCATATTATATTGACCATACTTTTATTAATATATTCCTGATCTGTAAATGTTTATGCTAGTCTGTCACGCGGTGTGCATTATATTAAACATGTTTTTATAACCCTTTTTGAGGTGAAATTTAGCCGGCAGACTGTTGTAGTTTTTTTACTATAAATCCTTTAAAAATGAGACATAACTAAAATTTTGAATTTTTGGATTGTTGTTCGATGCGTATTATAATTAATGAACATACTTTTATTTTTTACGTTTTCTTTTAAATTTCTAAGTTATTACTGGATTTTGGCTTGTCACAAAGAAATTTCAAAAGTATTGGTCATCATTTCTCCAATTTAATAATTTTTTTTACTAATCTGCAGGCTGTTGAGCGCAGGATTGCACGGGCCAATAACCTAATGGACAACATGTCGATGCAACATTTCCTGTGGCGCTCAGAACTTAAGAAGACGCGCAGGCACATTGTGTGTGCACCTGGGGATGCTCTCATGACCGCCGCCTGCGTGGCCTACCACGGTCCTCTGGATGATAAATCTCGCCTGGATCTGATGCAGGACTGGCTGGACCACATCAGACAGAACAGAGTCGACGCCCAGGCCTACCAGGAACGTGACCCCTACTCTGTCACGGCCCGCCTGGAGCTGTTGATGGACGTGGTCCCACAGCTTGTCAGTGACCAAAGCCTTGAGCCTGTGCCAGGACTACACAAGGCGTCAACGTATCAGAGCGATGGGAGCTCCACCATGCCATCATATCCACAGGTAGAACATTTAACATCTAGACCGGGGGTCGGCGAACAGGGGTAAATTCCCCATTTGGGGTAAAAAGGGAACTCTTGGGGGTAATGCAGACTCATTGGGGGCATATGAAATCCTCTAGAATCCGATCCATTGGGGGGTAATGTCAACATAAAATTTTATAGTTTGGGGTATAGGGCAAACAAGTTCGCCAACCCCTGCTCTAGACGGATGGCTCCTAAATAAAGGTGCAGGTGGGCGTGAGATGGAATTCTCTTTGGTGCAAGGGAAAGTGATAAAACATCAGTGGCATTAACCTTATAAGATAATATATAAATATTAATATATTTTTTAACATTTCTTAATCCTTTACTTTATTAAGGGAAATCTTTGTCTTCAAGTCCTACAGCTTGCTTAGTTAATTCTAAAGTTGATTCTGAGTTTTTGAAAACCCTCCAAGACAAGATGAACTGTATTTAGTTAGCTCTCTTTCACAATTTCAAAATTGTTTGTTTTCAATACAAAGGTGAAGACCTTCAAGTACATGTCAGCCGTGTATGACAGCAGCAAGTATTACAAGTCAGAGCTCAAGAAACAAGACACAATGGAGAGCATACTGCCGGAGCAGGACATGATGGATGACGACGACGACGAGGATGAAAACACGGTTATGCCCACTCGACCGAATCTGACGCTGCAGGACATTTTATCAGATTTTGATGAGCTCAGCGACTGGCGCATGCAAAACTTACCCACAGACTTGCACTCAGTAAGTTGATCATGTTGATGTAAGTTTATCATGCAGCTTGCATCTCCTAACAGTCACTATAAAGAAAAAAAATTTATATATTTTTTTATGGATTTATTTCACAAAAATATCAAGATTATTTCTTTTGAGCGTAAAAATAAAATTTAAAAGTGACTCTGTGTCATTTTTTTGACAGTGGTTTATTCACGTGCAATAAAACATTGCTCTCACATCTTGAATCTCAAATTATTTATTTCCCCCAAACAGGTACAAAACGCTTTGATGATGCGTGTTTGCTGCCACAACCGTAAACATTGTTGGCCACTCCTTATTGACCCAGACAATCAGGCAGAAATGTGGGTAAAAGCACTCCATAAGAGCCATAATATATTCACTCAAAAGGATGTGGCTGATTTTGTCACCGAAGAGGGTATGTATTGTATACACCAGTTTTATATTTACTAATTCAATTAAAATATCAATTCAACAGCGTAATCTTCTGTAAACAAAGAGCATCTGTAATATATAAGATAACTTGAATAACTCCATAAAAGCTGGAGATTCAATGAAATTCTTTAGTTATTCATATATTTTTCTTGTAAAAAAACAAGGCTTAATTTTTTAATAAATAATTTAAATGACTAATGATCACTTGAACCATTCAAGATATCCCGATTGAAGAGGCAAACTTCAGCAATGAAAAGGAGGGAGAGCTCTTGGACCCACCCCCTAGCCGAGGGACCATGTTGACCTTTTCTGACGTCACTGAGTCTGGACTGGCCTGTTCCCAAGATAACTCACTCAGGGAAATAACTAGGTACCGTCCTTAAACATTTCTTTCTCTACCCTTTTTGTAGAATGCTCACGTCATTGGGGATTTACTTGAATAAATTTTTATTTTCAAGTCTGTATTTGTCATTGGCAGAATTAATGCATTTTTTTTCAATATAAACTTGTTTATTTAAATGTGGGATTAAAAAAAAAGATAAATGTGATTAAAATAGTACCTCTCAGGCATTTCCTTTCCTTAACCCTCACATGTTTTTCTTGCAGCCGAAGTGGTGTATCCCAGCGTACATCAGACAGTGAGGAGCTTCGACCGGTGACCTCTGTGACTAACAGCTGGGACAGCTACAGCCTGCATGCAGACTCAGAGGTGGACCTGCCGGACTCGAACTTGTTGGTTTTGGTGGCAGATGATGCCAACATCAACTCCAGGCTGATCAATGCCATTGTGCATGGTCAGTGCATTATTTACCTGACTCTGGTCATCTTTTACATAATTTGGCTCTGTCAAAGCCATTCTAATAAGCCAGTCTGTTAACTCATTAGCTCCTGATGCGACTAAATGCGTCCTTATAGGGGTCCGTACGGATGCGCCCAAATGCGTCTGTTCGCCTAGCGACGCACTATCGTATTTTTAGTTAAAAATAGCACGAAATCTCGCTTTCCTCAAGACTTCCGGCTAATGCGTGATTCTAAGAGATTTCAATAAACAGCACCGGATGTTTTTATCTTCTTTCACTTTCGATCCATGTGTGAATTAGTTTGACGCGTCTATATGGCGTATGTATTCACCCGAGGTGCCGAAAATCGCGTTATCAGACTTCAATCCTCATTATTTCGCAGTGCATGTTATATTATTATTAAACTTAATTCATTTCTTGATGCATTAAACATTTTATTTTTTAAGATAAATGAATATCTTTAGAAAATAAAAGCATTTCTCTAATGGATTCAAAATCTTAACGAAGTTGCTTCCCTTTTGTCCGGAATATGAAATAGATTCGGAAGTAGCCCTTCAGGAGCTAATGAGCGTGTTTAATCCAAAGAGCTGATATATTTTTTGAAGCGTTTAATTTGACTTTTTCATCTTCTATTTATTTTAGGGCTGTTATCGATTAATTTAAATTTAATCGTTAACTTTTGAAAAATTATCGATTAATTAATCGGTAATTTCGATTAAAGCCAAAAATAGAAATTTATGACGTCATTAAGCTGAACATTTCTCACGGACATTGAAAATTAAGAATATTTTGAACTAAATTTTATGACAATGTGTTGATACTTGATCGGATGTTTGTGCTGAAGGTGGTACGTCAGTGATGTATTTGATCCTTTAAAAGAGAATTGTTTATGGCAGTGAACACAGTAAACTTTTTCACCATCTTCGACTTTGCCATCCGCAGTTAGCTTAAAAACAAAATTTTTGCTCAACTTTCTAGTTATATGTTTAAATTTAACTGCGCTGATGCTGTCAGCCATTTCTTAGTTGACGTCTGCCGGTCCACATAAAGTAATAAAATAAGTTATAATATTACGCGGGAGAAGTTTGTAAGTTAAAAAATATTTAAATTATTATTAATAATTAATTATTTATTAATAAAAAATTTTAAAAAAATTTATAAATATTTTCTTTAATTTTAATCGAATTTTTATCGATTAAAATAATTTTAATCGAAAAATATTTTAACGATTAATCAAGAAATTAATCGTTAATTTCCGCAGCCCTAATTTATTTTGGTCCCATGATCAATGTTGTGATCATTATGGCTCCTTTGCTTTTCCCCAACTAATGTCAGAGCCCCATCAGGGCATGGTGGACACAAGGATACTCTGAGAACCTAGGAAAGGGCCCCAGCCACTGCCAGGACTCAAACACGGGGCTCTCTTGATGTCTAGTCAACTATTCAACATCAAATGATAAATTCAAATTTTTTTCCATCTAATGATTTTTATTTCAGTGTTAACTCTCAAAGTCTCCCATTTCTTTTATTCATCATCATCATCATCAGTCCCGTGACCGTTGCGGTTGTTGGGGGGAGCGCATGGACACATCAACGGATAACGATCTCCACATATGCCTATTTTGAGCGGCGGCCAATAATTCATTTCTTTTATGACTCAGGTGTAACTGTCCTGATAACTCACATAGAGCGCAAGCCGCTGGACTCTCTCTTCAGAGGCCTGCTCCTCAAACAGTTCTATGTCGACAAGGAGGGCAACAAGATAGTCAGGGTCGGAGACATGTCCTTCAACTACCACCCCAACTTCTGCATGTACCTCAGCACAAGTGTCCCACTGTTTGTGAAGGGTATGTGGACACACCAAGCAACAACATGTGCTTTAGAAATGAATCTATCTTTCAGCTCCAGATATTTGACAATTTTAAATTACAGTCATGATCCAAGACAAAAACTTTTGCCATGCATGGTTGAAAACATAAACAGTAGACAATGTTTTTCTTAAAAACTAAAAAATTAACAAAATAACACAATTAATTATAATGACTTCAATCATGTTCAAACTAAATTTTTTAATTTTTTTATTCAAAATATTACATTCATGGAAAAGAACTGACCCAAACTAAAGATGCAAAATACTTAGGAGTCTTAATAAATGAGAAACTATCATGGAATCCCCATGTCAATGAAGTTATTAAAAAATCAAACAAAACCTTAGGCTTTATAAAAAGAAACTTTAACAAATGTAATAGAGATATAAAACTAAAATGCTACCTCACTTTGGTGAGACCTGTACTAGAATATGCATCTTCTGTATGGGAACCATCCACCAAAGAAAAAATTGATAAACTAGAACAAATTCAAAAAAGAGCTGCCAGATTCATTACTGGAGAATATTCAAAACTGACAAGAATAACACCATTAGTTAAATCATTAAACCTTGAAACACTAGAGGATAGAAGAACCAAGAGCAAAGTAGTAATCATACATAAAGCAATTAATTCTAATTTAGAAATACAACACAAAGATAACTTAATACAACCCTCAGATAGACATAAGGATAAAAACACCTTTCTTATTCCGTATGCAAGAACAAACACATACAAGTTTTCCTTCTTCCCTGTCCGGAATTCGGGCGTGGAATGGGTTGCCTGAAGAATCCAGGAAAACCAACACTTTATCAACATTTAAATCTCTAATAAAAATGCAGGACTAAACACAAACCATAGATAAGCGTAGGACGCAATAATCTTCTGTATAGAAGGAGCGTCTGTAAACAGATAAGATAAGATAAGATTACAAATGAACTTGAAAAAATTGTATTTGTTTTTCCGCATTCTTTTTCATTTTTACCAGGCGACGGTCTGTATAGCTTCCCCCTGAACAGAGTCAGTGTCATCAACATGGCTGTCAGCGATGAAGCTATCATCAACCACCTGATGTTTGAAACTATGCAAGTGGAGAAAAAGGAGTTTGAAGGTCAAAGGCGATCAAATGAAAATGACATCATCCTCCACAGGCAACGCCTGGCCAGGGAACATGTTAGTGGCAACATTATAGATTTCACATTTAGAATTCCAGTGTATATATATGTGTGTGTGTGTGTGTGTGTGTGTTGTTTTAAAAATTCAGTTTCAACTCATTAGCAGTGTGGAAGTGAATGACATAGGAGTAACATTAGAATAACCTTTTCATAAGTTGTAGGATCAACTTTTTATTCAGCTGTGTATCAAAAAGTGCAGTCCAGCTGCATTGTGCATATTTAAATATTCATCAAATTTAGAAATAACATTTAAATGATACATGTGGCTTTAAAGAAGATAAAAACATTAAGTAAAAAGAACAACATCAAAGCGAAGTTATTTTATAGTTACATTAAAACAAATTAACAACCTTAAATTTATTTTATGTGTTTTTTTTATAAGTTGAATTGTTCTAAGACTGGATCGCTATTGATGAATCACTAGGGTTAGGAAATAAAAACACAATTTAGTGTGTTTAAAAACATCATAAATAAGTAAGCCACTGGTCATTTCTTTATTAGTAAATTCCCAATTATGAGTTTGCGTTATCCTTTTTAATGCCAGGAAATTATAAGAGAAAAGACCTTGAACTTGACGGGTCCATTACTGGAAGACAAGACCATGCTGGATTCCCTTCTTGTATGTCAGACGAATGTTGAACACAATCGTCAAATGCTGCAAGAGACACGCTACATGGGAGATCACCTTGAAGGAAAATTCTCCCACTACACTCCCTTTATAAAGCACTCGGCCATGTTATACAATGTCCTGAGCAAGATGTCTGTCCTCTATCCATGCTACTATCTGCCATTTTACAAGTTTGTGGAAATGTTCGCATCCACCATCAAAAGCAGAGACAGAGGCAAAGGAAGTCTGGGTAAGACAAAAGCTCATTTTCCAATTTAAGATTTATAAAGCACCTGCAGGAACTAAAAAAAGTTCTTCTCAAACTTTTCAGCATGACAAAACAGAAGGAGGGCTTCAATTATTTAAAGTGACCAGCATCCAGTTAACTGATTGTTGTTTGTTTAACTTTTCAGACTTTCACCTCTTGTAGATGAGAAACCAATTGTCTGCAGAGCACCACTTTGAGAAGCCCTGATATTAAATGTAATTATTCGTTTTCTTATGGTCAACATCTGTGTCCCACATTACATTTTTTTTTGGTCCTTGATTTTGTTTACAGGTGCCCTGCAAGTGAGGGCCCAGGAGCTGTCGGACGCTGTCCTCCACAGCGTCTTCAGGTACGCCAGGCTGATGATGTTTGAGAAGCACTACAACCTGCTGGCCCTGATCGTGGCCCTGGAGCGCATGCTGAGGCAACGCAAGGTCAGCAACAAGGAGCTCAGCCTTTTTGTCAACGGCTTTCAGAAGCTTGGTTTGGATGATGCGAGTCTGGCTGAGCAGAAGCCCGGTTGGATGGACGTCACTGTGAGTGCATATAAAATTTGGAACATTTTCAGATTGTGGAACAAAATTCCTTTGAAAGTTCATGACTGAGGTTATATTTCATAATTTTCTTTTTTTTCGTCTGTCCTCCATATTTTTGTTTGATTAAAAAAATATATTCCTAAAACATTATAATGGATACGTAAGCTGTTGCAAATCGCTTATTGAATTAAATAAAAGACTTATTTTTTCATTCCCCCCCTCCGGACAGCATGAGTTGCATCATACTCTTTTTTTAAGACCAAATTAGAGAAATTTATCAGAGATTTTGTTGTAGTTTATAGAAATTTCCATTTAGTTAATGAATTTCAACAATGAATACATCTTTGTCTAACACTTGAAAAGAAAAATCACAATTTGCAAACAATTAGCCATGTCTTCTCATATACAAATCATTGTATCTCTATATTTTTTTAATTATCTGTAGAGTAGTATATCACTTAACATTTCATGAAAATTCATACATTTATTTAAACAATTTTTTTCTTCTTCAGGCCTGGATTGACTGCAGTATTCTAGAATCATTACACCACCCATTCCATGGTCTTTGTCAATCACTTGTCAACAATTCACAGCAATGGCGAGAATATTTCCAAGTAAATAAAACTAAGTTTCACCACTGTTGTATTTATGTATGTGCTATTGTTAACTGCATATGTAAATTATAAATAGGATTTATAAACTAAAAATTTACTTTGATGTGCTTACACCTCTTACACCTTTATCTAGAGAAATAATTGGGAAAAACACCAACAAAAAACAAACAAACTCATGCTTAAAACAGAAGATACAGTAGAGCAAATTCTAATAGTCTATTTTTGGAGTGAAAGTGAAATGTTCTTTTCAATCAGATTTTATAATTAATTAATTTATTTCAGCATCCAATCAGTCTTTTAAATCCAGTTCCCGGGGATACCCTTCAAGAGTTGTCTTTCTTTCAGAAATGTCTGCTTTGGAAACTTGTATGCCCTAACAAGGTATATTTTCATTTTATCTATTTCAAAATAGACACTTGATTTAGGGACACACAAATAGATTTATCATCAAAAGTGTAGTTATTACTGGCCTGTATTCTTTCATAATGTTGCCATGTCGCCAAATTGCTAGACAGGTGTCACCTAAAGCATATTTTATTTTAAAGACATTGGAAAGGGCAATGCATTATAAGCCTTAAGATCAGTATTTTGTACCCCCCAAAAAATGCTTTAATGTGGGAAAAATTAAACCAACAAAATGACTAACACAAACATGCTTAGAACTAAGCATAAAAATGTTTTGTTTTTTGTGATTAAAGAAAAATTGAAGTAATAAAACTATTTTGCTCATTATTTGTTTCATTTGAACCACTTACTATCAATGCATATTGTTACATTAAAATAATGGGAAATTAAAAACAGTAACACTCTATATCCACCAAGAAGGATATGTTCATTGTCTGAAGTATACCCTTTTATATTTAAACTTCAAACTAATCATTTTTCTTTTAAAATTATACTAAGCTTACCTAAAACTTTTTTTGTTTCACATATTTCAGTTTTATGAGCTGTCCCAAGCCATCACCCTATATGAGCTAGGAAGTGCTGTTGATACACCTGATAACTATGACATCAGAGAAGTCTATACATACACAAATAAACACACCCCAACTATGTTCATTTTACCTTCGTCTAAGGAAACTCTGGCCACAGATGGAACACAGGGTAAGAAAATTAATTTTTTAAAATTTATATATGAATGCATAAATATTTTTAATTATTTTATGATATAATGTATTATGTTATAAGAATTTAAATATATGTAAGTACCTATTTTATGTTATTGTACTGATGAAGGCATTAGCCGAAACATCTATTGTCGTGTTAGTTTAAAATAAAGCTCAAATTTATTACTTTCATTGCACAATTTGTTTGTGTATTTTGTATTTTATATAGGAATGCGTACAGCTACATATTAGAAAATTTCTTAACTGGCTTGGCTGTTTGCTTGTCTTTTCAATTAAAAACACAACCAAAAAAACAGCATCTATAGTAGATTTGTTAAGTTGTCTAGTTATATTGGTTTATTTGAAATTTATGTTCCAGGAATTCCATTTGTCAACCCTGCCCAAGAAATAGTTCGCTTAGCGAGAGAAATAGGTATGGAGGGCAGAGTTCGAATCTTGAATTTTGGAGTCAGTTCTCAAATGTTGGATGTGTACCAGGCCATTGAGGATTGTCTACAGACAGGTCATTGGCTGATACTGCAGAACTATCAACTGGCCGATGATCTTGACACTGAGTTTTTTAGTCTGCTCAAGGTTAATACTGACATAATGTTTTTAACAACGTATTTTTATTTGTTGATGAAAAAAAATAATTTTTTACATCAAAATATTTTTAGATGCCTGGTTGTCATAAAATTAGCTAGGTAATTTAAACAAATAATATTTTTATAACCTTTTTTTACAGCTTGGTTTAGTTATTTCTAAATGGGTTTTTTGTCACAGGGAGTAATTTTTAGTAATTATTTATTGAATCTATTTTGCCACTTGAATTGTAAAATTTAAATAATATTTATCATTTTTCATTTATAAACAGTTGAAAAACCCATTTAAGTCTAATAATGTAGTACCTTTTTTGAAGGATATCATTTACTCTCAATGGATAATTGAAGACAATGCAGCTGATCTACTAAATGGTGGGCGATCCCTTGTGGCCAGATCATCACAATCCAGATCAAAACTTATTGCTGCAAAGATTCATGATACATTTAGACTGTGGATAACTACCAAGGCTGATGGCAAGAGGATCATACCAGGTAGAATCAAAATTTAAAATAATTATAAAGTTAATGTTTATTGTGAAGCAATTTCCTAACAAAAAATGTTTTTTTAAATAATTAAGAGCTGTCAAGTTTTTATTTTTTGCTTAAATGGATACACTTACAGTTGATAACTTCAATGCAATATGTGAAAAGTTAATTTATTGATACATAGTCAATACTCTCTCATTCAAAGACTTATTATTGAAAATATTGTTCTTAGACTATCTAATGCATATGAAGAGCTCAAGGGAAGAAACAGCTATGTGACATTTTTGTAGTTTTGATTTATTCACGTTTTAGAGTTGAAAACTATACAGATTATCATTTATTAACGAAATGCATTTGAATTTTTCTTTGGGTCAGAGACGTTATTTTTTCATAAATGCTTATTCAGAACATTCTTGAAATGTATTTCGTTCTATGATATTTATTGATAATAAAGTCCTAGGTTTACTTATTCCATAGAGAGTGTATCATTGCTCAGATGAATTTATATTTCTTTTCCTAAGGTCTGCTTATGCAACATGGCCTTAGAGTGACATGTGAAGTCACTGGGAACTTTAGGAGTCTGTTGTGGAAAGCTTACAAGTCCACAGCATTTTTGTTGAACACACGGGCTGTGAATGGTGAACAGGTAAGTGGGGAACAGCTTAGTTGGGAATAGACATATTTAATTATTACCATATAAAATTTATCCCAATGGGAGTCCTGGTGTTGGTATAACTGTGAATGACATGGAAATCAAAGTTCTGGCCTTTAAAAAAAAATTAGAGAATTTTTTTTTATATATAAAAAAATTGCAATAATTTTTTTTTAAGGCCAAAACTTTGATTTCCAAAAATTAGAGAAATTTTTATTTAAAATCATGTTGCATTTGTAACATGATTATTGAGGAAAAAAAACCCTTTAAATTATTATTTATCTGATATAGGAATATATTGAGTGTTGACACAAAGTTTAAATATTATGGGAAAAATTGAAATTCATTTATTTAAAAAATAACATTTTCCAATTGTATATTTTGCTTTTCAGCTAGTACAGAGATTCAATAGAGTGATGCCCCTTGCTCTTCTGCATGCAATCATTCTTCAGCAAAGTTACTTTGGCAGGCATGCTTTTGTCAACCAATATTTCTGGACCATAGCAGACATGGCCGCAGCTGTGGACATACTTCAGGGTTTGACAAGGTGGTCAACAGATGCCGACGACATTTCCAGTCTCATAGCCGACTTCTACACTGGGCATTGTTTGGTAAGACCAGTAGTTAACTGACACGTCAATTGGAGATATTAACAGTTAATCATATTTAAACAGTTCTAACATTCGATGTGTAAAAATGTGTGTATCTGGTATAATTTATTTTTAAGTATTATTTTTTAAGTCGGAATATTTCCAATTTTGTGTTTAATGTATAACTATTTATTACTTTGATAAATATATTTTAATTTAACTAATGTGTATGGGTACATAAATATGTTCTTTAAAAAATAATTATATACATATTATATAGTTTTATATATTATACATGTATATGTGGCATTTTTCTTTAAATGACTTATTAGGCCAATCTGTACAGCAAGACTGACTCCCTCAGTCATTCCTGTTTGCCTTCATTTTACACATCTTTTGCTGACTGACTCCCTCAGACATTGCTGTTTGCCTTCATTTTACACATCTTTTGCTGACTGACTCCCTCAGTCATTCCTGTTTGCCTTCATTTTACACATCTTTTGCTGACTGACTCCCTCAGACATTCCTGTTTGCCTTCATTTTACACATCTTTTGCTGACTGACTCCCTCAGACATTGCTTTTTGCCTTCATTTTACACATCTTTTGCTGACTGACTCCCTCAGACATTGTTGTTTGCCAACGGGAAAGGTGATCATCAATGATCTTCTATTTGTTAATCCCCATGTTGGCTTCCTTCTATTAAACATTCTCATATTGAAGCCATCCAATAAGTTTTGCTTCAACTGCGTGGATGTTTTGGAATACAGCCTTCCACCATTTTTCTCACAAGGTGTGACCATCAAGGGGCCTTATTGTAAGCTTAAAATCTCAGCATGCTCCAAAACATCTGTATTAGGCACTTATATATTAGTAACATATATATATATATATATTTCTGAAAGTTTACCAAAGCATCATAGACCTCATCAACACCACCAGGTCCTTAAAGTCAAGTCCAGATCCATCATGTCACTAATGATATCTTGATGTATAAATTTGAATCTTGTAAAAACCATCCATCACCGTTCATGTTAGGAAACTGCTACTAACCATTTATATGTGAACACTGCAATTCAATGCACATAATTCTGTTTTAAGGATCTGACAGATGCACATTCGGTTGAGGCTGTTGTGAAAGATTTAGCTCTGCATGCAACACATGCCTGTAAAGTAAGTCTGAAACTTTAATTACAAATTAAAAAGAAACGTGTGTTTATTTATACTTAAGAAAACTGATAATTCATTGATTTCTTCATTTGGGAACTTGATTTTAATTTCTACTATATTCTGTTTGGAACCAAATGATAGGTGTCTAAATAGGTCAAAGAATAAAACTCAATTTCAGTGCCTTAATAGTTCCACATTTTAGCTAATTTGTTTCCTTATAACTAATTAACATTTTTAACAATCTCTGCCAGTTCTTATCAAGTGAATGTGGAGGAGCAGCACAGCTATTATTCAAGTTGAGTGCTGTTGTCAAGGAGACCAATGATTTACTGAGAACTATTGATTCCATTGAAGATACTTCAGCTCGTACCTACTGTTTGCCTGGAGATGTGGAGGAACTGCAGATGGAAAATAACAGCAGGTTGTTTTTTTATGTTTAGTTACCAAATTGTGGGTGCAGTTGGGGGGGGGGTGATTATGTTAGTGTCAGTGTTTTCTAGTGATATAATTTGTATTTATGATAAATTAATCTATAAAATAAAAATAAATATTTTTTTTTAATAAACAAATTTTCCCAAGATTGATTGGAAATCACTTCTTTAATTCAGTTTGTTTCCACAACGACACTCTTACCTTACCTTTTAAATTTGTTTATTGGTTGTGCTTTTCCAACACAAATGAAAATTTTTTAAATATAAAAGTGTATGCGTGAACCTGACAGGACGCCACAAAACAGTGCATGGTTTTGTGACATCCTGTCAGGCTCACATGTACCCTCTTATATAACAATTTATTTCTACCTAGTCTGTTTGCAGTCCCAACCCACTTATATCCAAAGACAAATGCGAATAATGTTTTCTTTTCTTTTTCTATCAGAATTTTCTTGAAAGAGTTAGTTCAAGCAACAGGGGCCCCTGAGCTTTTGTTATATACCATGTGGAACACTTCCTCCCTCAAGCCAGATCCTTCTTGTATCGTCACAACTCTATTGGGACACTTGGCAGCTTGCCCAATGCTACCAAACACTTCTATAGATCAGATTATGCCCCTTGATGCATTCTTCTGTCAAGAAGTGATGGGCTATAAGGAGCTGTTGCAAATGATCGAGGTACACCAAAATAACTTATGAAAAGAATAACTAACTAATCTTTGCTACGGAAGAAAATATGAGCTTTTCTGATTTTTAAACATATGTTTGCAGGTGACCTAAAAATAAAATCACTGGAAAGATATAGGGCACTTTGGGGGTGAGGGTCTTTTAAGCCATATAAAACTTCTAATTTTTTACTCTAGGAATAATATCTTAATATCTGCATATTATTGTCTGAATAGATTTACACAATTATTAATATTTTAATTTGACACCTAAAGCTAACACGCTGAATTTAGGTTAACAGGTATTGCACATCTCTAAATATATATTTTTTTAAAAGTATCCAGTAAATTAATTTGTTTATAATACTTTTTTTCTCATCTTTTTTTACTTACAGAGTGATTTGACCCTGATTAAAAGAGCTGTCAGTGGGGAAATCTCTCTCACAACTAACATGTCGGCCATTTTGGAATCAATATGTCATGATTGTGTTCCAACTTCTTGGCTGAAAAACACATTCCCAACAAGCCCAAGTGTGGACCTCTGGCTGAAGGAACTGCCCACCAGGATGAACTATGTTAACTACTGCATGGCCAAGTGTCCACTAGTCTTGTCCCTTCACATGTTCCTCAGGCCAGATAGGCTGTTCCAAGTGGTGAGGCAGACATTTGCTCAGAAAAATTTCAAAGTCATTCATGAGGTCACTTTGGAATATCAGGTAATTTATTTTTATATAGTAGAGCCATATGTTTAAAATAGATCCCACATTACTTATTTTCATTATAATATATTTTTGTCCTTATTAATATGATATCATTTAAAAATAATTTAAAAAGCAAAAAGTTTTCTCAATAAATTTTCAATTTAAAAGCTAATGAAATAAAAATCCACCACTCCATGAATTTTCAGGTAATGCCAAGGGAATTTGAGCCAAGTCAGAAACCAGATGAAGGGGTTTTCATCGAGGGCCTCGAACTCAAAAATGCATCATGGGACAACACAAAATCGGCACTGATAGACACAAGGTCCTGTTCAGGTGTTACTAACAACCTTCCAGTATTGTGGGTGAAACCCAAAATATCCGGCAACATGAAGGAAACAGTGGGTGCTGGAAAGAATCTCTACATGTGCCCTTTGTACAGTGCCGGGCATTCTGAACTGCACTGTAATCAAAATCAAATTTGGACCATCCCGCTGGCTAGTACTGAACCAACAATATGGTGGGCTCAAAAGAGGACAGTCTTAACACTTAAATCAGACTGCTCATCATCCACTTTAAAAAAAATTGGAGACAGCAAAAATTTTATCTGAACAAACTTACATTTAGTGATATTCAACTTTTCTTGAAGTTATAGAAAGACCCTGATAAAATTTTTAAAGTGATAATCCGTCCTATTGTAATTAACTATGTAAAGAAAAAAAAATTAAAGTTATTTATGAAGTTAAATTTCTTGCTTGGTGTTTACGACTGCTGAATTATATTAAAAAGTTAAATCCAAATAAATGTCTCAACTAATTGAAACTTATATTGAAAGGACATTTAAAATTCGTCTCAGTAATCATACTGTTGGACTTTGGTTATTTTACTCAGCAGTATTTCTATTTGATTTTTAAGCATATCATTTAAATGCATTTATCATCTCAAGCTCTTTGTATTTGTTCTTTATTTGAAAATTTTAGTTTTTTAAGTAATGATTTGTATAATTATTTTTTTTAAATTTTGAAAGTTTATTTCATAGCTTTTATTTCCTATAGGTTTGTGTGTGTTAATTTACTTTATCATATTTTATAAATAATCATTATCATTTTAAAAATGAAACAGAACATTTCTCATTTTACAATACATGTATTTATATTTATAAAAGGTATTTCATAAAGAGCACATCAAAATAAATAAAACAACACACATTTCCTTGAAGATATTAAATTTATAACATGATAGAATTGATATTAAGATTTATTTATTTTTATATTTATTGCTTATGATTTTCTACAGACTCACATATGCTTAGGCCTAGATTTAAACTAATAAATTTAGCACAATAAGCTTCAAAACAAATGTTATAAAATATTACAATTTATAATCGAAAATTAATTTTTTCTTAAAAAATTAATATTATTAATTTACTGTATTTTAAAACAGTTTGTTTGTTTGTTAGTGTTTTACATCATTGTGATTTTCTTATATTTTTTACTAACTTTTATATGTAAAGTAATCCCCAAACTTTATTCTTTAACAATTGACATTACAATATGTGAATTTCAAATATAACTTGTTCGAGTTTATGCTGCTTACTTAGTTCAGCATTTCTTGCATTACATATATGTTTAATGATGCTAAAGCGAACAATAAAGTTCTAATGTTTTTTAAATAAAAAAACCATACATCATGTTTAACTATAAGTGCCCAGATATTGTTTGTTGGTGTTTTTCTGAGTTTTTCTGATAATGCCCATGTGCAACATTACGTCATGTTCTGTTATAGCTGATTGATTTAATAATGTGACATGTGTAGCTTCAATTATATTTTGTAATAGCTGATTAGCAATGTGACATGTGTAGCTTCAAATTATATTTTAATAGCTGATTAATAATGTGACATGTGTAAATTCAAATTATATTTATCAAAGCTGATTAGCAATGTGACATGTGTATATTCATATTATATTTTGTAATAGCTGATTCATAATTTGTGATAAAAGTATAGGACATTTTCAACTTAATTTATCTTTAATTACTGAATGGATAGATTTCTGTTTTCATTTTTATAATAACAATGTTATAAATTGACCAGTAATGTTAATTAAGTATTAAGTACATGTATCTGTGATTTTGTAAATAAATACATTTGCCATCTGATGCAAATTGATTTCATAAATATATTTGTAATATAAAATTTATATATATATATTAGACCTGCGGAAATTAACTTGATCTATTAAAATTTGATTAAAATTTAAGAAAATATTTCTAATTTTTTTCTTCCAATTTTTTAATAATTTATATTTTTTGTTACTTACATACTTTTCCCTCGTATTATTATTATTATTTATTTAGACATGCATACGTAAACAAAAAGATTTTTCTTCCTTTTTTTCTTGCATAGCAGAACGAATTCGCTGTGTTACGTCACAAAATTTGGGAGCCATGGAATTACAGCAACTTAACCGATTTCGCGAAATAATGAATCGTGACTTAACTGGATCTAACGGGATCTAATAATGCGTTATAAAAATATAGTTAATCAAAATTAATCGATTAATTTGTTTCCTGATTAATCGAACATATTTTTAAAAAATCAGTACCAGCCCTAATATATATATATAAATGTTGGTAGCATAAATTTGATTTACACTTTACACAAATGTTAGTCATTGTTTATTGTTGAGTCAGCATCCAAAAGTTTTAAGTTTCGCACCTACTGGATTTGGTGGTCTGGTTGGGTGTCCCCTTCACACCTTTCATTACACGGCCCAACATACCTTATCCTATATTAAATATTACAGACGCTCATCCTACACAGAAGATTATTGCATCCTATGCTTATCCATGGTTTGTATCTAGTCTTGCATTAGAATCTGTTTTGAATCTTGATATTGTGTAAGACTCCTGTGAACATACAAGCTTCCTCGTGGCAACATGAAATGAGTGCAAAAATTGATTGATGCTGGGAACTAGTATTTATTTTACAAGTTTTTAGTTTCTTAATTTTTTTTTCTAAAATAAGGGAGGTAATTATGGAAGTGATGAAGTGGACATGGACATGGTTCTGTGTTATGTCAAGTGGGTAGAAGACACAAAATAAACTAGGGGATATGTCAAAATTTGTTTGCACATGAAAAAGATAAAAGGTTATACATTTGTTGATTTTTGTTTGTTTTTTGCCAGGAGGGTAGTTTATTATAATTATACAATAACTAGCGTATCACCCGTCAAAAATGACGGAAGTCTTCAGCTGAAATCGATTTATTTCATAAAAAATACCACATCTACATAAGGCGCCTACGGGGCCGAACTTTTTAAAAAGCCCAACTAACTTGTCCTTGTTTGATAAATACGAAATATTAAACTTTCTGAAATGTACACAAAGTATTTTATAATAGGGGTTGTAGGGCGCCTACGGCGCCCCCCTTGTTTTTTGATTTTATAATTAACCATCATCAAATCCTCTTTTTACATTGATCCCTTTTCCAAAATTAAAATATGAGCTAAAACAATGACGTCATATAATATTTTTTTACAGCGCATCTTTAAAAAAAATTCCTCTCCCTCGGACGTCACATTTCCCCCTTTAGCCTATTTTAAACATTCACATTAAAAAACAGATTTAATCAATACAAAGCTTAGATATTGTATAGTTGTTTATTTTATTTTGTACAAATTGATTGATTCATAATAATATTAATAGAAATAGTAGGCTGCATAATTACGTCCAAAGATACCCTTGCTGCTTCTCACTCATCGACCTTATGTAATTCATAGTTTTAGCCTTGTGGTCACACATCTTTATGCATGCGCCACCATCAGCTCGCTTCAACAGGCCTACGTGGGAGAGCACTCCAGCATAAGGTTTTTGTTTTGTTTTGGACAGTTAGACGGTTGAGCCAGCCGCTCTACACAGGAGGCACGTCTATTGGACAGTCCACGACCCTTGACATGTAGTTAAGTGACGGGGTCTCAAACGTGTAAGCGTTTTTCTGTTCTCTGATGTCTTTTATCTCACCAACGAAGTTTCGCACCGTCTGGCTCTACATAGAAAGATACGCATATAAATTGACATTACTTGAAATTTATTTTTAAAATCATAACCTACATATTTCTAAGGTTATACTTTATAAAAATTATAACATAAATAAATTCAAAACTAAACTGCAAGTCAGTGGCGTAGCTAGGGGAGGGGGGGTCCAAATTTGAAAGCCCCCCCCCCGGGTCCCGACTTGAGGGGGGGCAAAGGAGTGTCCGAATTTTTTTACATTAAATATTACGCCATCGCCTTGTGTGTAGGGCCACCGAAAAAGGCCAAGCCCCTCGGGCCCCCAAATCCCTACAAATCCCTAGTTACGCCACTGCTGCAAGTTTTCGAAATATTATTTTTTACTACAAACAATTTTTGCTTAAACGTTTTGACGCGCGGAAAATTCTAGTTCCGCACTGGGTGCAACTATTTCTAGCATGGATGTAAAAGCTATTATAAATCAATCAGATCAGTTCAGAATCTTCGACATAAAAACAAAACGCAAATATTTTTTTGGGTGCTTTTTAGAATAATATTTCGAGAAAATCCAGATAGTTTTGGACCCTTTCTCTTACCTTCACTAGCAGCAATGTTTTAATAAGTAACAGCTAATATCAACGTAAATACTTGTAGATGGAAATTTATGCCACCCTTGCTGAGAGTGAGTCTACTAATCATCCGTTTCGTCCGGCGTCACTATCTAGAATATTGTATTTAACGCGCACAGCATCAGTTGAGAATTTATTTAACACACTAGGATCAATTTGGACAATACTTCAGAGGGAAAATTCACAATTGTGTAAAATTGTGGAAGGTTTTATTAATCCGCAATAAGGAGAGTAGGGAATCTACCTGAACATATACGTGTCTCGTTTAATGGAAGTTTCCCAAATACAGGTGGGCCATGACGGGTGTGTCGATTTGCGTAGTGTCCTCTAATGATTGGGGATATCTCTATAGGAGCTTCGGCGGAAGTAACCAGTTTTATCCCATTGAAAACAAACAATTAATAATTTCAAGGGGGAGAAAATATAATTCAGACCCTGGCTATACTGGCTAAACCAGCGGTTTAGTTAGGGTCACTGCTACCCAAGATGAGAAAAAATACCCAACCTATTCCATCCATTAAAAAAAAACAGAATAAGATCAAAGAAAAACGTTCAAAAAGCATTTAACAAACAATGCCATCCTTAAAGAAAAAAAAAGGGGGGGGGGTGGAGGATGACCCGGTGTGAACAGATCATCTTTCATGTGCCCCTAAGCTCTTCGACCAAACTGATTGGTTAACAGCTCTACGCAATATTCACTCTAAGCTTCGTTGGTCAATGTGCAAAATAATACATTGGAGTGCAGATTTGTACATGATCCATTTTTTTCTGTGCAAAAATACACAAATACATTGTCTCTATCAAAATTTGATGCGTGGTAATTCTTAACTCTTGCGCACATTTAAAGGGAACAGTGTTATTAAGTCCATTACAAATCCGAAGCCCTTCGAAAGGCATCATTTTCACGAACCCGGCAAGGAATGTTTCCGTAACTGAGACTTCTGGTTGCCACGAAACTCGTTCAATAAATAGCTTGGTGGAGAATGTACAATGCAGGCTCGTTGGAACTGAAACGGATGTGTACTTTGCAGTTTACTATACTTACCAGTTGTTCCTTGTATCCCCCAAAGTAGATCACCGGACGGAGGGAGATGTCTGCCCTCTCCACGTAATCGAGGTGTTCACGTGTGCCAAAGCTGCCCACCACCACGAAGCCGGTCTGGTAGCGCACACGACGAAGTCTGGCATTGTAAACACGCCAGATGCGGTACACGTGAACCTTGAGGGAGGGAGGGAGGGGGAAGCATATAACATTAAGTGGTCATGGGCGATGGTTTTTTTTTAAAGAAAGGAAGAGGGTAGGATGGTGCAAAGGGCCAATTCAGTTTTTAAGTGCATTAAAACAAATCTTTATAAAGCTCATGCAGTCTTAAATTTTACTAGTAATCTTTTTCATTTTTGTTGTAAATCAATGTATGGTTATGATTTATACTCAAAATTAAACAACCCCCTAAAAACAACGTTTTTGACTATAAATCCCTTATATATGAGACATAACTAAAAGTATTGATTATGTTCAAACGCGACAAACATTTACAGACTGAAACCGACTGATCTCCCCTGGCTGTAGAAAAACTGTGTGTTCACTGATGGCTGGCGTGAACTCAAGCAAGGGACACGTGATTGCATACAAAAACATACGCTACATTGACTTATATAGTGATAAACTAAAACATGCATTACTTTAATTACGGTACATTCGATAGATCTGAAATTTTGATACGATGCATTTTTAGGTGACACGAGTCTATGTGCAAAATTTCAGCTCGATAGCTCCACGGAAAGTGGGTCATATTTACTTTTGTTTTTCCGCCCGACCGCGAACGACAAGATTTCGAAGTTAATATAAGGGATTTAATAAGAAATACCGATACTCTTAAAAATGTCTGTCAACATAGAATAAAATAACAATCATGAGTGATTAGGTGATAAACAATGTGTTTAAAAGATATAAAATTATTTAAAATGTCTATGAGTTTTGGCTTATAAGATTTATTGTCTCTTCTTCCAGCATAATTTATCTTATACGTTTAATTAATATTTTCAGATTCGACCCTGGCTCTTTCAAGTTTAATTTTTTTTCTCCTTTCTGTTTGTTGTAATAAATATTATTCTCTGCGTTTCTTTATGCTATTGGGAGATCTCTATATCCTCACCCTACTCTTTTATTTTTCTCTCTTTTTCTTTTCTTTCTCTAATTACAAAGTCAACTCTTTCTGTTATTCCATTCTTTATAATTTATACCTATTTGTTCGACTAATACCAATAGATTCTGCGCAATGCTACGAACATTGTAAAATATAATAGCTGACTTAGTTATTCCTGTTGAACAGCACTTTATAATAAAGCGGTTGGTTGTGATCCCTTCTGGCTAATCCAAAATGATAAATAATAATAATAATATATAATCGACTCTTTGATATTTACTGTGTTCCATTCGTCATTATTGACGATCTCGTCGCCTTGGAAATGCCCGCCGAAATATCCCTCGATGCCCGTCGGGGACGTGTTGAAGAGGTGGTACGTGAGCTTCCCTCCCCTGACATAGAGCGCCTCGTCATCACCGTGCTCTCCCTTTGAGTACATGATGAGGCCATTGGGACTAGAGGTCTTGAACTTGAAGGAGTAGTGGATGCTGTGCGGCAGATTTGGGGGAAGAAAAAAAAGTAGGTGTGCAGGGAAAGAAGATGTGAGTTTGGATTTTAAACTCAAAGAAATCATTTTTGTGACATCACTTAGAAAGCCCCACAAACGATACCAGAATATTAACAAGGAACACATCCTCAACCAGGAATCCCCTCCCTTCAAAACGAAGACAAAAGTATTCCTCCTTAGTATGACGACAAGGATCCCCCCCCCACTTAAATTGACAACCCGTTAATTAAGTACAGCTATTAAACTAGATAATTCATTGGAAGAATTAAACCCTTTCTCAGCTACGGAGCTGCGCCGTGCAATTTGTATGACTATTATGTTAGCCGATCTTAAGGGGACAGACATTAAAGAATGGAATGTCTTATATGCAACTGAGACGGTAACAGATTTCAGATTATCACCCAAGATTCTGGAAGATAATCATTTGACCAGCGATGGGCAGGGAATATCCAGTGGGGGTAGAGGCGTCACTAGGTTTGGTGTCACCCATAGTGCGGTAGGCACCCACTCACAACTTACCCCATAGACCTCCTCCAAGTCTGCCAGTGCCAAATAACCGAAACATACAGAATTGTACACTTTGGTGTCACCCGGCGCGGTCTGCACCTCCCGCAACCCTCTAGTGACGCCTCTGAGTGGAGAGATCCCTTGTGTGTAACCATGGTAATCACATCATGCAGTGGCTAGCAGTAAAACTTACGCGTCACTGTTGTTGAAGTTGTCTGGGGTAAAGTGCACGTAAGAATCCCCTTTGAACCAGAAACAGGGCCCTTCGCTGCTTTGAGCTCGTGTTAGCGACGCCTATAGCATGGGTAAAAAAAAGGGAGATGTTTCGAGTGACCATGTTTTTTTTAATTGAAAATTTGTTGCTCACTTGTTTGGTGAGTGTTGATATTGGTGAATCTATGCGGGGCCCAATAAGAATTTATTTGTTGTTTACACTCTTAAATGACTTTTAAACATAAAAAGTGTGGAAAAAAAGGGGGGGGGGAGAAAGGATGATAGATGCATATCAAGCGCGCAATAGAAAAATCAACATGCATTTTTTAAGAAACAGTAACCGGTGAATGAAAAAATTTATTAAGAGTCCTTAGTAGCCCTACGCAGATGTGGTCTTTTGTGTGCTAATTAGTGGTCGCTCCAAGACACACACAATCTGACTAAGGCACATCTTTAAGACAGGCAAAACTGTCTTAGAAAACGCTGTCTTTAGTATGTCTTGGTCTCTATTAAGGTGATGATTAAATCAATGAAATTTATTTATTTCAAAGTGTACCTCGCAATAAATCCTAAAATATCATGACGTGAAAGATGTTTGAAAATGTATTTCAAAAAAGTCTATTCTTATTTTAGTCGTATGCTTCGTAGCTTTAATTTATATTGGAGAAGTTAACCTGTCGCATGATGTTAAAAGCGAAATTTTTCTACTTCTCAAATGACGTGAACAACGTATTGACAGTTATTGCTTGAGACTATCAAATTCGTTAATTACAACAACAAACCATCAGATATAAGAAATGAAAATTTTTAATCACAAACATTAATATTCAGTTGTCATCATGTTGTCCAGACACTACCAAAATGATGTGAGTCGATAAATAAATGGGTTATCAGGCACACAAAAAAAAACAACAAATAAACAAACAAAACTAAAGAGGAAATCCAAGGGAAGTAAGTGATGTCCCCACGGGAGCACGACGTTAACTCTCTTTAAGCATACCTCAAATAAAGAGAAACTTTTATTTTATTATGACTTGCCTAATTCCTACAATAATTGTTTTTTTTCTTTAAAATTAAAATTACAATTTATGTCTAGGGATATAATGAAATCTTAAGCAATAAAATAACTCACCAAGGCGCAAATAGTCACCATGAGACACAGTAACGCCATGCTGAGAAACGTTTGCACGAATTATTTTGTTTTGTTAGCGAGGCACCAAACGGTTGAGGTTAATCTTGCATCCCTGTTGCTAAACTTCCAACATTTTTTGCATAGGGCAGAGGTCACATAAATTATTAAATAACAATCCCCGTTTAAAAAAAATATAAAATTGAAATGTAGTTCAAAATACACAGTACACAAAAATACTGGTTTATTATTAGAATCTAACATCTTTTTATTTAAAAATTTGACGCTCGTGTTAACTAACTTGTACACACAAGGCTCATCCTTAAAAAAAAACAAGCCTCGTTTTAGAACCCCTCATACATGATATGTCTATCTGAAGCAATCTCCGCAGCCCTCTGATACACACCAGCTGGAAGGGACTCACTTATCTCAGCGGACTGATAAGGAGTGGCAGTGAGTAAAGAGGCCAGGCCCAGGCATCAACCTAACGGACAAAGCATTATTATTCGCTAAGAGTTTCCTACCCTTATGAGACACCCTTTACATTTCAATATAAAAAAAATAACGTCAATTCGAAATTCGAATCCCCCAAAGGAACAAAATAAAATTGGATTTTGGTTAGCATGGAGAATGGAGTAAAGACAAAAAGGCCCTAGCGAGCAATGACGTGCATAGTTAAATTAACACGTGGACTTCAATACAAATAAGTCCTCCACACAAAAAGACACATACTTTTAATATATATCTCTTTATATGTTCATGTTATTCAACGTCCCCGCGTATTATAGATTACTTATGGCTGTTAGCAAGCCTATTTCAGATAAGCTTTTCTTACCATTCAGTCAAGCATTTCCAGAGCTGGAACTAATGTCATTGGCTTTGTCAGTGATATGGCACGTGGTGACATTGTGTCAAACAACCCGGCATGTTAAGTACCATGACAACAGTTGGTGGATATCGGGAGAACGCCGTGCAGAGTTTGACCCACTGTCACCACATAGTCATTTTTAAATGCTACAATCGAAGCTGAGGCAGTCACTAAGGTTGGTGTCACCCGGTGCGGTAGCTCATGGTGTACCCCCCCCCCACACACACACCTCACGACTTACGCCATTGACCTCCGAGTCTTCCAGTGCCAAATAACGTTTGCATATAAAATTTTACGTTTTGGTGTCACCCTTTGTGGTTGTGTCACCCGGTGCGGTCCGCATCCCCCGCGACTCATAGTGACGCCCCTGCTCTAAAATAATAGTAATATTGGTGTAGTTAAGCTCGGCGCCAGCTGTAGCGGTAGAATTTTTTTGTTTGTTTCCACCTTCCATGACAATAAAAGTGTACTATTAGTTATGCTGAAAATCCCGCAACTTAATGAAGGGAAAGTAAGTGCCATCCGGGGACTGACCGGCCCCACGGCAACGAATTTTACGCCACTGCACGGCTCCATGCTGAACACTTTTAGTGTGACTTCGACATAAATCGTTACGAAGAGGAATTCAGAATTGGATAAATATTTACGATTGCAACGGCAAACACGCATTCGACTGCGACACCACAGGAGTTGTTGCCCCTTAAAAAAAATTCTCCTGTGGGTTCGTGAGTCCAAAGTTCGGCATCTTAACAGGCAGACAAGGCTGCGGGCGCACACACATCTTGGACCAAGCGAAGCTAGTTGTCATACCGACAGGGGGCAGCACAAACAGTAACTACAAGGCATTAACAGGCCAGTGTTGACTGAGTTCGGCGTCCGACTAACCCTGGCCCGCCGTGCGGTTTACCATCTCTAACAAAGAACCACAGTACGTACTAGCGAGTAGTGTCCCGTGGGGTCTAACACAACATACTAGGGAGGAGTTTCCCAAGTGGCGGGGATCTAAAGAAGGAACTAACACAACATTCTAGAGAGTGATGCCCCTTGGTATACATGTCATTTAGGTCAGTGCAACTCAAAAGTGGTGGTTCGCGGACCGGCGCGTTCCGCGGACCATCGGCTGGCGGTCCGCAGAAATTATCAAGAAAGGAAAGAAAAATATAATTAGAATCTTCCAATTGCAGCCATTAATAGTAACCATAAAATATGTAAATTATTCAAAAATTAGCACATATAATAATAAATTAATTATATTAATTTCAATAAATAATGTGTTTTTTGTTTGTTTCTTTCTTTCTTTCTTCTTTTTTTGTGTGTGGTATTTATTTTAAATAGAGGCGAGTTTGGAACTGGCCCTTTATTACTTCAAACATAGATCTTTAAGATTTCTCACATCAGCATTCGGGACTTGCCATCTGCTGATGTAATCAAACAAGATATCTGACTGAAAATAACAAGCTATATATAAATGAACATATTAATAATTTATTTTGACTTAAAGGATATATTTAATAAATTCGGGTGTCTGTTATAAATATTAAGTTGTTTTTTTTAATTAAAAAAAAATAATTTAGTTTTGACCAAGTCGCCTGTTGTTTATTTTTACAAACAGCATGAGTTGATTTTTTTTAAATTTAGGGTTGGTACTGGTTAAAAAATTGTGTTTGATTAATCGGGGGAAAATAATAGATTAATCGATTAATTTCGATTAATTATATTTTTATAACGCATATATTGAACCCGTTAAGTCACGATTCATTATTTCGCGAAATTGGTTTAGTCGGGGTAAATCCATGGCTACCAAATTTTGTAACGTAACATAGCAAAATCCTTCTGCTATGCAAGAAATAAGTATTAAGAAGAAAAACATTTTTGTTTAAGTATGCACGCCTAAATAAATAATAATAATACGAGGGAAAAGTATGTAAGTAAAAAAAAATTGACATTATTAATAAATTGGAAAAAATAAAATAGAAGAAATATTTTCTTAAATTTTAATCGAATTTTAATGGATTAAATTTATTTTAATCGATTAACATTTATAACAATTAATCCATTAATTAATCTTAATTTCCGCAGCCCTATTTAAATTCTTAATGAAAATTAGTCTGCGTTTATTTCAATAATCATTGGTCTACAAGAAAAAAAACTGCAAGTAAAACATGAATTTCTGGAAGATTGTTTAAAATGATAAACTTTGATGTGCCTTGTTTGTGTGTATCTGAGAAAACCTCAAATTTTATTACATGTTTTATTCTTTTATATATAAGAAAAGTATATATGTGAAAAGTATGCCATTTGGTGTGCCCATGATTTGGCGTGAGCCTTCAAGTCATGTGACAGACTGCTATTTTTGCATGACGAATTTTGTTCGATTCAACAAGAGGAGCATGCATAATCAGTGGAGATTCATCAAAGCGCAGTAGGAAAGCAGTTCTTCCATTTAATGGAAACACAGTATCATCAAATCCAGTGGCACACTGAAAGGGACGTATGAAAAGGTGAAATTGTTGCTCAGATCTTTGAATTATGACTAGCACAATTGGTTGATATGTGGGGATTTAAAGGTCATAGATGTCATATTAGGGCTCTAAGGAGGGTATGAAAAATGTCCATGTTTTTTGTGCCTGTGGGATAGCAGAGCAGACTCTGAGCATTATGCCAAGAAAGTTGGCCACCAAGAGAAGATTTCACACCAGGAAGTTACAGTGTCAAGTTACAGCCTTTGGTAAAAGCATATCACTCCACATAAAACTGGGGTTAATGAAAGCTTTTGTCAAGAGTGTGGACCATACTGGCTCTGGATTTCTATATTTTTCAGAAAAATGTCCACACATAAGTGAAGCAAAGTTGGCTGCAGGTATCTTTGTTGGACCGCAGATCCGAGAAATAATGAAAGATGAGGAGTTTACATCTAAATTGGCCACAGTTAAACTGGAAGCCTTGAATGCTTTTAAAGGTGTTGTCAACAATTTCTTAGATAACTTCAACTTCAAGTCAGACAGTTACAAAAGTATTTCTAAGAACATGGTCACCAAATTTCGGGCATGGGGTTGCCGCATGAGTGTCAAGTTGCACTTTTTGGACTCCCACTTTGACTTCTTTCCTGCAAGTCTTGGTGCATACAGTGAAGAGCAGGGTGAAAGGTTCCATCAGGGCATTTGTGCAATGGAGAGTCGATACCAAGCTATGGCGGATTAAGGGAGGGGTCTGAACGGGCTAAAGCCATGGGCCCCCGATTATTTAGGGGCCCCCAAATTTAGTATATTTATAATAAAGGTGGACAAATGTTTGCATGAATTCCTGAAATATCATAAATTAAATAAATTAATAAAAACTTATCTATTAATCTAATCGCTATTTGGACCCGATAGTCTCAGTAATAAAAAAACCGGATTTTATAGGCTCAATAAGAGAAAATATTAAAGAATTGTGTTTATATTTTTTAAATTTACATCTTCCGTCAAGCTCTCCTGGTCGTGTGAAATTGTGTCGGCTTGCGGTGCAAGCGGTGACGCGATCGATTCCCGGCGGGGGTATACTCTTATTTTTTTTCATTTATCTTTTTTTTTAAAAAATTGTCTATTTACAATCAATTTTAGGATACCGGCAAACAGTTATTTCTTCGTGTTCGGTTTTTTCATGAATAATATTTTTGGCTGGGAAGGCGATCCCGTAGTAAAGACTAAGTATGAGAAAGGAACCAATGGACTATTTAGTTATAACTTACAGTCTTATATTAGCTGCTAGCAATCATTTTATTTAAAGGGACGCTGGCTGGATAAGGCCCCAGTTTGAATTGCAGCCAGGGGCCCCGTGCAGTCTTAATCCGCCCCTGATACCAAGGTAGATGGAATGTGAATATGATGGCCGACTATTGCTGGTCATTGAAACATCATAATCCTGGTGCTGCTCATAAACGAAAATCACTGAAATGACCATTCACAGAGTGATAGATAATTAATAAATGAAAGTCTGCTTTTATATTGCACTTTGGTTGATAATTAATTAACTTCCAATAGTTTTCTGCTTGATTGAAGTTTATTATCCATCGTATATTTATTGCTGGTTTATTTACTTGTTCCTATATTATATTTTATAAATAATATACATTTAATTTATAATTATAACATGTCAAAGTGAAAAAAATCCTGACGTGATTAAAAAAAAATTGGATTACATATTTGGAATTAGCATGAAAAGTTGTGTAAGAAACACCTATTTGCTTGTCTGAAGTTTTCAAAAAAATGAAAATTTGTAGACCAGTGTAATAAGTCATAATCGCAGATAATGAGAGAGATGCCCCAAAATTTTGGTGATTATTTCACTTAAAACTACTCAAAATGATAATAATAATAAAATAACAGCACATAATTATCATAGATAAGTCCCAAAACCAAAAACTCAAACAATAGAAAATACGGTTTTTATTTGAGAGATGCTTTGTGACGTCATATTGAAGAAGGGATCTCAGTTGTTGTGACGACGCGTGACGAAGGGGAGGGGGGGGGGTAAAAATCAGCCAAAATCGCGTGACGTCATTTATGGACGGCCCCTTAAGTCAACCGTATGGTATTTTTTATTATAAATGAATAAACTTGAATAAATAATCGTAATTAAAACGAAGTAAAGGTGGGGAACATTTTTAACATTGCATGCCTTATTTATGTAAGCAGTAATAAAAGAGGCCGTATAAGATGATATACCTATAAATACACATTTATAAAAAATATTTAAAACAGCTTTTTTTAAAAGGACACGCTTTTATTTACATATAGAAATTGCACTAAAAAGAAGAAAATAAAAATTTTCAATCAGTGAACCTATCGACTGCACATAAAAGCGTGGGGCGCCCATCACAACTCATTTCTTATTGCAACTACTCTTTTGCATATAGATAAATTTTTCTAATTAATATGATAGTAGCATGTATATGATCAAAGTTGTGAAACTTTAAATGTTTATTAATATGCATATAAATTTGTATTTATGTTTCGCAGCTTTGTACATGATTGCGAGTTGTGATGAGGGCCCCACGCTTTTATGTGCAGTCGATAGGTTCACGGATTGAAAATTTTTATTTTCTTCTTTTTAGTGCACTTTCTATATGTAAATAAAAGCGTGTCCTTTTAAAAAAAAGATTTTTTAAATATTTTATTTTCTACTTTTTAGTAACACATTTTTTAAATCAATTTTTTGACATAATCAACTCAATTTAATTAGTCAAACTTCGTTGTCTATAACTTAAATGTGATAGTGGTAAAAAGATAGATTATTAATTACAAATTTATGTATTTAAAAAATAACAGTTTCCCCAACTGAAAATTGAACCCAGTACCTCCAGGTCGAAAATCCATTAAGCTAACAATTGGGCCAACTAGGCTACACAAATACCAGTTGTTCCTCTTGTATTATCATGTCAATTTAGATTTAGTTTCGAATTACTGAGCTGTTTAACACCTGGAATGTCGTCATCCATGGCTGGTTGTGAATTCCGGTGACATTCACGTGAAAGTCAAGAATAGCACGGATACAGATTATATATAAAGATAAACGTAAAAATGCATTTATTTAATTACGGTACATTCGATCGATCTGAAATTTTGATACAATGTATTGTCATCCAAGATCTATCTGTGGTAAAATTTTGAGATCTCCAGGACCATCAGAAGTGGTTTAATTTTACGTTACAAGATTTGACGGATACAACATACAAACAGTGTGAGTTAAATAAAAGCTTGTAAAAATGCAAGATACTTTTTTAAAGGCCACAAGAAAGGTATTGAGGTTGCAGCCCCCCCCCCACACCAATGAGACAAATAATATTCCAAATTTACACCCAAAGAACATTACCAATTACATGTAATATGATGTCATTTTTTATTTATAAATATATGACTTTTTTTATAAACAAAGAAATCGTATACATTTACTTTTTTACAATACATTTATTTACCTAACTTTCATAGTAGATAAATTGTGTGTTATACTTGCAAAATTTAAATAATTTGTAATATCCTGTTTTATGGACAATATTGCAAGATTTTGTAGTCTTAAACACTCATTGTGGAACGAAGATAATTTTTTATCAACTTCAGTTTGGAGAAGCTCCTTTTACAACTAGCTATATTGATTGCAATTGTTGAAAATTTTTTTAGCAGAATTATAATGTTGGGTTTAAAATTTTCCAATCTATACTGTTGAATATATTTTAATAGATCAAGGGGACCTTTTCTCCCGTTTTTCTAACACAATGCCTCTTCTTGTAGTGTATGTACAGCCAGGGCTGGTCTTAGGCCACTGCAACCTATGTGGCCGCAGTGGGCCCCACGCTTTCATAGGACCCACCTATCTTAATTTTCACTTATTATCCTTATTAATAACTTATCCCTACTCAAACTGGGCCCCGCGCAATCCTTTTCGCATACTAATTTAAAGCCGCATAGGGCCCCGCAACAGAAAAAACCGGCCCTGTGTACAGCCATAAAAACCTGGATCCTTTTTCTTTCAATATTTAACTGTTCTTTATCAATGTCAATAAAGAAATTTATTTGATGTTCAAATTTTTCAAGGACATGCAAATCATCAACGCGTTCTTTTATTTTCTTTTATAATTCCATCCATGGATAAAAACATTTCTTGTTGTTCTTCCTGCTCTAAAAATAGAACCACGTCTTCTGAATTTTCCCCACTAATATTTTTTCCTTCTAAATCGGCGTTCAGTTTATATCTCAAATTCTCTATAACAGCGTTCTGTATTACCACATCTCTTTGCTCCATGAAATGGGTTTGCATTAATTTAAAAAAAAGACGGGTTCCCATAAATTGTGATAATATAGAAAAAGAAAAAGATTGCATTGAACTGAGTAAAATTGCAGCATCTGATCTCGTTTTAGTTACTTCTTCAGATGTCAATTTTTCCAAGACGCATGAAATTTTTAAGTATGTCTTTTTCGAAAATATTTATGCATTTGTGGTGTTTATTAACGGAGAAATTTGAATATTTTCATGTTCTTGACATAAATATTAATAATTTTCAATAAAATAGACGAATTCAAATTATTAACACATTACTTTAATTTTAATTGGATAGGCGTACAATTTTTAACGAATAACCGTATTTTAATGAAAAACAACAAATTATGTGTGCTACTTTAATGCAATAAAAACAAAATAAATGTAATTTTTAGTAAGTTACTTTACAATAATTTTCTAAAAAACTCAAACAGTAATTTAAATTACTACCTGCAAGTTAAACACAATATTTGAACAACATGCCATGCAGGTACTTGTTAGCGCATAATTCTGCGCATGTCGAAATTCCACGCAAAAACTGTCGTGGCGATATTAATAGCACATATTATTCGGCGCAGCGGTGATGTATTGTTTTTTTAAATAAATTTTTTAATTAAAAAACATTTTTTTTTGCAATTTTTCCTATAAAAGCGTCATCTGTGATGTATACCGCTTAATTTTGAAAAAAAAATCTATACCTTTTTTGAGCGATTTAAACTTTTTGAACGGTTTTGCGTTCGCTATAACAACCACTATGTAATTAAACAAATGTTGCGCGAATCCGTTAATTAAGACTCAAAATTAAGAAGAAAAAAAATTTTGACCTTGGTTTTCCCCTTCAAAAGAAAAAGGGCGGTTGTCGGAAATAGCTTTACTTTTCAAATGCCCATAAATGCCGCCCCCAAATGTGTGACACCGGGGCGGATCACCCCCTCCACGACCCTCAAGCTACGCCACTGATGATACAGAAGCTTGATTAGCGAAACGAGTTCATTTTAGCCTCACTTAAAAATATTTAATTCGGATTTGAAAGTGTTGATTAGTACCAGTGTTTTAGTTGAAGCGATGTTAAATCGAATGTTCTCAACATATTTTAATACGAAGTCAAGACGATAGTAAATGAACAATAAACAATCAATGCTTAAGATTATTCTTTTTAAAATGGTTTTATGACATAATTTGTATCCAAATATACATAAATAATACAATTATATTTTTAAATATATAGGTGTACAAATAGGCACTACCAGAGGCGTCACTAGGGTTGGTGTCACCCGGGGCGGTAGCTCATGGTGTCACCCCTTCACGACTGAATAAATAAATGACGTCACGCGAGGTTGCCAATTTTACCCCACCCTCCCCCAGCGTCATACTTTGTCACAAAAACTTAGACCTCACCCCTTTTTTACGATATGACGTCACAAAGCTTTGACACCCCTCCCCCAAGCCGAATTATCTCAATAAAAATTAGCATGTTGCAAATTATGTTTTGTCATTTAAATATGTATTTAGGGTAAGTCTGCACTGTAATATCGTAACACGCGTGAAGTCATTGAAAGCGTAATTAAATAAATGGTAAACAATCAAATATTTAAGTGGAACTTTTATTTAAAGTTTCGCGTTTTTGATGTGACGTCACATTTCTTAAACACCCCCTCCTCGTACCACATCGTCACAGATGCGTGGAACTCCCCCCCCCCTATGGCGGATTAAAAGGGGGGGGTGCGGAACGGGCTAAAGCCCCCAATAATTTAAGGGCCCCAAAACTTTGTATGAATTATAGTGTATAATAAAGATGCAGGCCATTATGTTTGTACGAATCCCTGAAAATGCCTTGGACAGTCATACGGCAATGATGCAAATGAGTAGGAAGTATAATGGAAACCAGGCTATTCTTCGTGAGAAGTTCATTGTAGCTCATTATGTGCCGTGCACAGCTCATTCCTTTAATTTGGTTGGGAAAAGAGCAGCAGGTTGTCCTACTGCGGTCAGATTATTTTGTCTTCTGCAAAATCTTTATACCCGACTTGTTGCATTTACTCATCGTTGACAGGTACTTCAAAAAACATATGAAATTGATACATGCTAAAAAAGCCTTGTCTGACACAAGATGGTCAGCCTGACATTATGCTGTAAGGTCTGTTAATAGATCATACCATGAGAATATCGCAGCACTGAAAGAATTAGCAACGAATGAAAATCAGCCACGTGACTGCCGACTTGAAGAAGCAGGGTTTCTAAAGGAAATTGAACAACTGGAAGTCGCTATTTTACTTGAAAGTTGGGAAACAATTTTAGAAAGGAAGTCTCTCATTGAGTTTGTTAAAAAATAGCATTCTTAATTTTATTCCTATGAAGACAAAGGACAGGAAAAGTCCGTGGTAAAAACAGTGTAAACAATCTTCAATACTATCAAACAAAAAAGAAAGCTTCAGTTTGATAAAGGGACATCAACAAAACAGTATTCTCCTGGAGAAAAAAATTCAAGATTGAGGTATTTCTGGTAATCATTGGCAAACTTTCTTAAGCCCTACAACATTGGTTGCATATAAATACATCCATGAGAAATTTGGCTTTCTTACAAACCTAACTGAGCTCAGCACTTTCGCCACCCGATGGGCAGCAGCCAAGTTAATGGAAGAACATTCAATTGATTTCGAAGAAGGGGTCGGGTAAATCCGAAGCAACCGTTTCGCCCCCCTCAATTTACTAGCAACGCCATCGAGCCGTGCCGGTTTAGGGCCAGGAGCGCCAGTACGGATTAGCAATAAAACAAACCCGTAAAAACAAAGTTTTTGACTATAAATCCCTTATATATGAGACATAACTAACAGTATTGATTATTTTTAAACGCGACAAGTTTTTACAGTCTGAATCTGTCTTAACTCAACTTTGCTTCATAACCCTAGGGGGTGGGAGGGGAAGAGGGGAAAAGTCTGGTCACCGATTCGCTTGACCGAGCTCAGAGTGACACGTAAAATGTAAACAAAAGCACCCCGGTGCTTCGATGGGTCGCCTCAATGCGTCAACTCAAACTTTCACGTGGGAAAAAAACAATAACAAACAGTGAATTTGAATTACATACCTCATATAAGGATAAACTAAAAATGCATTAATTTAATTACGGTAAGTTCGATCGATCTGAAATTTTGATACGATGCATTATTAGGTCATACGGGTTCGTGTGCCAAATTTCAGCTTGATGGGATTACGGGAAGTGGGTCATTTTTTACTTTTGTTTTTCCGCCCGCCCGCCCATGAGATGACGACAGACAGACAGAGATGGCCGCGAAGTTAATATAAGGGATTTAATAAAACAAACCCGTAAAAACAAAGTTTTTGACTATAAATCCCTTATATATGAGACATAACTAACAGTATTGATTATTTTCAAATACGACAAACATACAGACTGAATCTGTCTTAACTCAACTTTGCTTCATAACCCTTGGGGAAAGTCTGGTCACCGATTTGCTTGACCGAGCTCAGCGCGACACGTAAAATGTAAACAAAAGCACCCCGGTTCTTCGATGGGTCGCCTCAAAGCGTCAACTCAAACTTTCACGTGGGAAAAAAACAATAACAAACCGTGAATTTGAATTACATACGTTATATAAGGAAAAACTAAAAATGCATTAATTTAATTACGGTACGATCGATCGATCTGAAATTTTAATACGATGCATTGTTAGGTGAGACGGGTCCGTGTGCCAAATTTCAGCTCGATCGGATTACTGGAAGTGGGTCATTTTCGACTTTTGTTTTTCCGCCCGCCCGCCATGAGATGACGACAGACAGAGAGAAACGGCGGCGAAGTTAATATAAGGGATTTAAAAAGTGCCGCGAAGAACGCATTGGACGCCAGCTCTGAGGAAACCTTCCAGTGGGGGTTGCACCCTAGGTAGGTCTTTGATGATCCCCCGGTCTGCAGCGGTCCTAACCATGGAGACCCGTGTGCTTTGCCGGGATGGCGCCAAAGTGGTAGCGGGTCGTAGTAAGGAAATTCCACCACCTCCTTGTGAGGGCAACTTAGTGGGAGGCATCTTCGACTGCATGTCCTGGATGCCCAGGTGGCCGCTTCAGAAGCGACTGCTTTTTTTTGGGGGGGGGGTCCCTCAGCTGTTACGTCCCTTTAGTGGCCAGATGGCTAAGGGAGTCTTCCGGGAAGACCCATAAATAGCACTAGGCTCGGGGCTTCTGATTTTCTTCCACATGTAGGTTCATGAGTGATTTCGAAGACTGCTTACCTTCAGAATAAGTCCAATTTTCAGAACTCTTAAAAAAGTTATTGTCCAGCCCTAGGCTCAGGTAAATGAAAAGGAATTAGCACAAAGCGAAACTCAAAAAACTTGCACAGAGCTAAACATTTTGCTGCTTTTGAATGAGCTATATTTCACACAGTCCTTTACAAATGTACACATCGCACTTCGCATCTATCTTTCAATGATGACATCAAACTACAGCTGAGAGCGATCCTTTTCAAAGTTGAAAAGAATATATATAATGAGTTAGAATTTGCATGGGACGAAAAAGGCTGAATATGCTCTCTCTAATGAGTATTGAAAAGGAACTTGTAAGCTTACTCAGCTTTATTGACTTGATTGAAAACTTCGCCATTTGAAAAATTCGCAAACGAAAGTTGTAGGTTGAAATAATAATCATACATATTGTTCAATAATTTTTGTTATTTCAAATAGAGAAAAGAATTCGTTACCTCATGAATTTTATTTTTTAAAAATACGGAATAACGCGTAATACTATTCTTTACGGGGGCGCGTTCGTAAGCACTAAACAGCATAAGTAGGGACGGGACCGTCGTAACCGGAGGACTACCTGTATACAAACATGCATATCTATAGATATGCATGTTTATATACAGATATGCTTTCACGCCTTTAATAAATATATATATAAAATATTAACTCAAAGACATTGAAATCATAATTTTCCTCAAGAAAAACATCAGCAAAGAAAACACATCTTTTGATTTTTTCTTGTTGGTGATAAAAATCGTATTCCCCCCCCCACCCCACTGTGGTGGAGGGAGTAGTGAGGTGGGATTCGTTCATGCTGTCGGTGTGTCCAAGCTCAAATGGCTTTATATCTTTTAAAACAGAAGACACTGCCTCTTTCATTCCAGCCTTTTTTAAAGATCTCTCTGCTGCGACTATTTCTTTTCTTTTTTTCCTAATTTGTTTTAATGTTGTTCGTGTGTTGGGACTGTTTTATTATTGCAAGTTAAATGATATTTTTTTTTAATAAGAATTTTCGCGTTTAACGTATTTCATTGTATTTCTTACTAAATTAAAAAAAAAGTGTCACCTTTGTTTTCTGACATAAAATTGTACACAGTAAAAATTTTAGGCTCGGGTGTCACCCCTAATGGGTGTCACCCGGGGCGGCCCCCCGCCACCCTAGTGACGCCACTGGGCACTACTAGATTGACCCGCCGCGTAGCATAAGCCGCAAAATTGCTCATAGGTAGTGCAAAGAAAGGGTGAAACGAACGGGCACAAACTTCCCGAAGTGCGCATTATGATAGTTGTTTTGAAGTATTACTTTATTTTTTTCCTTTCTATATAGTGTGTCTTTTTTTATATATATATTTTTTTATTTTTTTAAATATTTTTTTGAAAATTAAATTTCGATAGTGTGTCTTAGTGTGATGTAAACAATCAGCGCAGTGTGGGTGTTCACACTACTGCATATATATAGACTGCGTCCTGCTTGCTCTAGTTTCTGGCGAATTGTATATATATATATATATATATATAGATAGATATTTTATCAGTGAGAAAGAACACTCTATCTTAAAATAAATTTGTTATGTCAACATTTGATGTGCATTACAATTTATTTGCCCGTTATCGCTGCAACACAAAGCACCGGTACAAATATACTTTATCATTTACGATATTCTTGATAAAATTTAGGTGATCAGATTAGAATTGTTAATTACTTTTATACTCTTTTGAAATTTAATTTACAATAGTTCGAGACATATTATTATTAATGTGTGTTACTAAAAAAATCTTTTTAGTAATTGAAACTTAGGTTTACAAAAAATTAATGTCAAATTACAATAATACATTTTAAATATTGCATTTATTTATACTTATAAACTATGAAATTAATATATTTATTAAGTTTAATCTATATGTATCTTTCAGTAATCATTGCGTTCCAAATTTCTCCATATTTCTTTTAACTAATTAAGTGGCACGCCACTTAGCTTCGATTCCTATATTTAGGGATATAATGCCTATGAAATTCAATGACATTCTATGAATTTCGTACCTATCGGTTAACCAGTGCTGCCAGCGCTAGGTTTTTCAACCTAGATCTAGGATTTTTCGACCTTGTCTAGGCAGTGCTGCCAGCGCTAGGTTTTTCAACCTAGATCTAGGTTTTTTTCGACCTTGTCTAGGTTTGTTATTTTTAAAAAATGCCATAATCTAGGTTTTTCTTTAAAAAATGTAATTAAACGATTTTAAAGTAAAAATATTATAAAATATGTGCAATTAATATCCTAAATAAATTCGATTTTTCAAAAATAAAACTAAGCAGCAGTTGGCAACAGTTTTTTTCAGACGCTCTGTCATGTTACATTACACTATTTATAGCTCTATCCCCACTGAATTCGAAAGGTGGCGCTACTGTGGTGCCATTTGTCTAAAGAAATCTGGTACACGAGAAAACAGCTTGAATGAGCCAAAATTTTCAATTTTTATTATACTTTATGACAAACTTAACAGCTCTACCATTTTCTTCTGTCTGCGTTGAGAAAATATTCTCTCAAGTATACATGGTATAGACCAAAAGTTAATCTAATACAACCCTCAGATAGACATAATAGTTATAAAATCTTTTTTTCCTATTTCGTATGCAAGAACAAACACATAAAAATTCTCGTTCTTTCCGTCCAGAATTCGGAAGTTGAATGAGTTGCCTGATCAAACGAGGAAAACCAACACTCCATCAACATTTAAAGCTCAAATGAAAATGCAATACGAGACATAAACAATGGATAAAGTTATGACTCAATACTCTTCTTTATAAAAAAAGGAACGTCTGTAAGAGGTAAAATAAGAATGGTTCCAAGAATGCTGATAAGATTGGCATTAATAAGGAAGATGACATAAGTGATGAATAAATGCAGATGTAATTATAATTTACCAATACTTATGTAGAACATACTAATACCTTAGGGGCCGTTCTTAAAAATGACGACACGCATCTAGGGGAGTCGAGAGAGTCACACCTTTGTGAGATGTGTGACAAGGGGTGTTAAAGAACTGTGACGTCACAGCAAAAACGCTATACTTTAAATGAAAGTCCCACTTAAATATTTGCTAGCTTACAATTAATTTTATGACGTTTTAAATGGCTTCGCGAGTGTAACGATATTAGACTGCAGCCTCACGTTAAATACAATTAATATGACAATAAAATGATTTGAAACACGCTCATTCTCAAATAAGAAATATAGCTTTTATTTTTAATTTTTTAACATTATTCTTGGGGGTGGGGGAGAAGCTTTGTGTCGTCATATTTGTTTATTTTAAGAATGTCTAGGTTTTTTCTTTTGGATCTAGGTTTTTTTGGACGTGTTGGCTAGGTTTTTCCCAAAATTGTCACTGGCAGCACTGTGTCTAGGTTTCTAGGTTTTTTATTTAAAAAATAGCCATAATCTAGGTTTTTCTTTAAATAAGTAAATAAAAGATGTTTAACTACAAAATTTACTAAATATGTGCAATTAATATCCTAAATAAATTCGATTTTTCAAAAATAAAATTAGCATCAGGTGACAACAGTTTTTTTCAGCCGCTCTGCCATTCGACTTTATGATATCTATACCTCTATCATACTATCCCACTGAATTGGAAAGATGGCGCTGCTGCGGTGCCATCTGTCTAAAGAAATCTGGTACACGTTAAAACAGCTTGAACTTGAATGAGCCAAAATATTCAATTTTATTAGACCGCATGACAAACAGCTCTACCATTTTCTTCTGCCTGCGTTGAGAGAATATTCTCTCAATATACAAGGTATAGACCAAAGATAATCTAATACAACCCTCAGATAGACATAGTTATAAAAATACTTGTCTTATTCCGTATACAACAAACGCATACAAATTCTCGTTTTTCCGTCCTGGATTCGAAATAGGAATGGGTTACTTGATCAAACAAGGAAAACCAAAAATCTATCAACATTTAAAACACTATCAACATTTAAAAGTCTATCAACATTTAAAACTCTATCAACATTTAAAACTCAAATAAAAATGCAAGACTAGACAAAAACAGGGATACAAGTAGGACTCAATAATAGTATGAATAAAAGGAGCGTCTGTAATAGATAAAATAAGAATAATGCCAAGAATGTTGATAAGATTGCCAATAAAATTTATAAGGAAGACGACATAAGTGATGAATAAATGCAGATGTAAGTATATTTTACAAATAGTTACCTACAACATACAAATTAATACATGATCGGCCGTCCATAATTGACGACACGCATCTAAAAGGGTGGGGGCGGGGGGGTCACACTTTAGTGAGATGTATGACAAGAGGTGTTTAAGAACTGTGACGTCACATTAAAAAATGCACAACTTTAAACGAAAGCTCCACTTAATATCTGGTTGCATACAATAAATTTATTTAATAACGTTTTAAATGGCTCCGCGAGAGTTACGATATTAGAATGCAGTCTTACACTAAATACATACTTAAATAACAAAAAATTGTTTTGAAACATGCCAATTTTTAAATAAGAAATACGGCTTTAAAAAAAATATTTTTTGATTATATTTTTTATAAGTGTGTGGGGGGAGAAGCTTTGTGACGTCATATTTGTTTATTTTTAGCGTGTCTAGGTTTTTTCTTTCGGATCTAGTTTTTTTTTACATGTTGGCTAGGTTTTTTCCAAAATTGTCACTGACAGCACTGCGGTTAACACTAAATCCTCACACAAAAACCTATTTTAAGCTATCTTTCGATTTCTTAAGTTTCATAACATTGGTTACTTGAAAGTAGAAAGAAAATCAACTAAAATCAGAAAAGTGTCAACTGTTAAGAGTAACAAAGAAAAAGAAACAAATAAATTCAAAATATTACATTCATGGAAAAGAACTGACCCAAACTAAAGATGCAAAATACTTAGGAGTCTTAATAAATGAGAAACTATCATGTCAATGAAGTTATTAAAAAATCAAACAAAACCTTAGGCTTTATAAAAAGGAACTTTAACAAATGTAATAGAGATATAAAACTAAAATGCTACCTCACTTTGGTGAGACCTGCACTAGAATATGCATCTTCTGTATGGGACCCATCCACCAAAGAAAAACATTGATAAACTAGAACAAATTCAAAAAAGAGCTGCCAGATTCATTACTGGAGAATATTCGAAACTGACAAGAGTAACACCATTAGTTAAATCATTAAACCTTGAAACACTAGAGGATAGAAGAACCAAGAGCAACGTAGTAATCATACATAAAGCAATTAATTCTAATTTAGAAATACAACACAAAGATAACTTAATACAACCCTCAGATAGACATAAGGATAAAAACACCTTTCTTATTCCGTATGCAAGAACAAACACATACAAGTTTTCCTTCTTCCCGTCCGGAATTCGGGCGTGGAATGGGTTGCCTGAAGAATCCAGGAAAACCAACACTTTATCAACATTTAAATCTCTAATAAAAATGCAGGACTAAACACAAACCATAGATAAGCGTAGGACGCAATAATCTTCTGTATAGAAGGAGCGTCTGTAAACAGATAAGATAAGATAAATTTAGGGGCACGGTGGTCGAGTGGCATGCGCACTCGGCTGGCAGACTGACTTGTCCCCGGAGCCGAGGGTTCCCTGAGTCCACCCAGGAGACTGCCAGCAGACCATGCAGCATGATCTTTGGACGCAATAATCTCCCATATTATAGAAGGACACCTTTTTTCTCAAGCAACATTTTTAGAGAACAATTCATAGTTCCAGTTCTTAACGATGAAGAACATAATTAGGTGAAGTGGTTACTGCCCACGACCATCAAGACCAGTGATTATTCTTTTCAAAATTGTTGGATTATAAGCATATAACTAGCCGAATTCATGCCCAGTAAAACAAACCCGTAAAAACAAAGTTTTTGACTATAAATCCCTTATATATGAGTCATAACTAACAGTATCGATTATTTTCAAACGTGACAAGACTTTACAGACTGAATCTGTCTTAACTCAACTTTGCTTCATAACCCTAAGGGGGGGGGCGAGTTCAGCATGACACGTAAAATGTAAACAAAAGCACGCCGGTGCTTCGATGGGTCGCGTCAAATCAAACTCTCACGTGGGAAAAAACAATAACAAACAGTGAATTTGAATTACATACGTTATATAAGGATAAACTAAAAATGCATTAATTTATTTACGGTACGTTCGATCGATCTGAAATTTTGATACGATGCATTGTTAGGTGAGACGGGTCCGTGTGCCAAATTTCAGCTCGATCGGATGACGGCAAGTGGGTCATTTTTTGACTTTTATTTTTCCGCCCGCCCAAGACAGAGATGACGACAGACAGAGAGAGACGGCGGTGAAGTTAATATAAGGGATTTAAAAAAGAACATGTGGGGGCTCATACCGCAATCACGTCTGTACAGGGAAAATAGTGCACTGGTTTCTGGTGCAATGGAAAAACTCCTGCCGGTCCGCCATACTAAAAAGTCTGAGAAGCACTGATTTAGGTGATGACGTAGTTCATCACAACATACTAGAGAGGAGTCTCTTCCATGGTGTTCATTTCATATAGGGACTAAAACAACAATACTAGAGAGGAAAGTCCCTTGATTGAAGTGATGGCGCAGTCATTTATTTTATTCACATTAAGCTTCCTACAAAAATAGTTAAAGTTGCTGTGGAAAACATAAATAGAGAATACTGTTGGACGGCCACATGACTTTATTCCGTGGGTTTGGGGTGGAGTTTGCTCTTTGATCCAACTTTTAAAGTCTGACTGCTTTTAGCCGTGAAACTCAAGTTTGAAATGTTGAATGAACATCAAGCGTGTATGTGAACGTTTTCAGCATGTGAAGCCTGTCACTTGAAAGTATAATATTAATATGAAATTTTGTCTTCGCCGTTGTCAATCATAAAACGTACATACATGGGTAACAACAGTACAATGGTTTAGTTGAGACGCACTCCTCCAACTTCCTTAAAGTTCATATCGTCTTCTCAAACTATAACACGAATCTGTCTCTACATCATTTATCAACACGCCACAATGTGGTTCAGCTGTGACGGTTGAAAATAAAGGTTAAAAAATTACAAAAATTATGTCATCAACATTCGATCCACCTACACCACCCCTCAAATATGTTGCCGTGTGCTCGTCATTTTTCCATTTTCGTTTACAAAACTCCTTGTAACTTTATCCCCAGCGCAGATGATCCGAGGAGATGCACATATGCTTGTTTGTTTGATTTGAAGGTAACGCATTTCTTTGCCTCCTGTTTCAACCATCATGATCAGTCAAAGACACGGGCAAACCCGAATCACAGGCCAGAGCTTATGGCCACCAACGCCACCGGATCTGTAGATATCCCTCGGATTAGGACATTTTCCGTGCCTTGTGTTGCCAAAGTTAACACGGAGGGAAATCTGAACGGTGTTTTTGTTAACAGGCGGCAAACAGGGCTGGACCGTGTTTTACGGTTTGTTTCTCCTGCTGCATAGTTGACAGTCACGAGCCGGAAATAGATGCCAGCGGCGGCCATGGTGCACGTCTCGTAGCAGACGCAGCCAATCGTTTTGAAGATGGAAGATGGGCGATGACCGGTAGCTCGTTTTGGGGATTTGTTTTATTCGTTCTAAGAAAATGAAAATATTAATTGATATAAAGAATTTTTCAACCAATACTGTGACATTGCATGTACTTCCTTCATGTGTCTCTTAAAACTATTTGAAGGGAAAAAAGAAAGGGGGGGGGGTTAAATCTTAGGCCGATGGTAGACACCGCGTGTTACGCGGTGTCCACTCAGTTGGGTAGACACCACGCATTACGCTGTCTAGACTGTGGAGGGTAGATGGCGCGCATTACGCAGTCTAGATTGTGGAGGGTGGATGGCGCGCATTACACTGTTTATTTTGGTATACCCAATCCACCTTAATATGCGATCTCATGGTCTCTTATCTAGCATGGCGTTTTCCTTTTTATTTCATACCCTTTCTTATTTTTTTGGCCGATGGTAGACACCGCGTAACGCGCGGTGTCCACTCAGTTGGGTGGATGACACGCAATACACAGTTTGTTTATTTTGGTATACCCAGTCCACCTTAATAGCTTAAAGATTTATGATTTTAAAATTAATTTGGTAAAAGCAAAGAGAACGGTGCGCTCGATAAATCATATTTTTGGTTGCTATATTATATTTGTTGTTTTTTTCTATTTTATTTAATTTAAAAAATAGACAACTAAACCTAACCCAGACCCTAAAACTGAAACTACAACCTTAAAAAAAAAGACTCAAACGAAACTCTTTTTCTATTTTAATTTAAAAAATAGACAACTAAACCTAACCCAGACCCTAAAACTAAAACTACAAACTTTAAAAAAAAAGACTCAAACGAAACTCGAACCTCCACCTGACACCCAGAGTTCAAGAATCTAATGTCCTAACCGTGAGACCACAGAAGCTCATGTACCGTTTGAAATTTTAAAAATCTTATAAAGTAGTAAGAGCAAAATGTGACGTCACGTTTACGCTACACCCAAGCTTTACAGTGGATGCCGCGTATTGCGCGGTGTCTACCCACTTCGTAAATCTTAATTAATGCAATAATAATTATTGATATTACTTCATAATTATTACAGAACTGTTCATGAACATGACCTCAAAACTATAATGTTTTTTTGTATACAAGTTTCTTAGCATAACCTCACAAATTTAATGTTTCATATTTACATTTTCATTAATATAATCTCAAAACTTTGTTTCCTATAACATACATCACCGCCCTCGTAAGATTTAACAATTGCATCCTATGCCTATGATAACATTTCCCGGACATCTAAGAATCGGCACCATCTTTCACCAATTCTTGAAAAAAAAATATTTTAAAAATCAATGAAAATTTTCTTTTAAATGATTGATTTGATTTTAAAATTCAAAATCACTTCTTTTTTTTATATTTTTTTTTACCAATTTCGGAACATTCTTAAATTTATTGCCGTAAAACAAATTGTGAGCGCACAATAAAAATATTTATAGTATTTCTTTTTATTATAAATAATTTAATAAAGATGGAAATTTATTTTTCATTTACCGAATTTTAAGCGCTTGTGATTTAATATATATATATTTTTCCAAACAACGAGAAGCGAATGAAAATTCATGTACTACATAATTTCCACTGGTCAAAAAGACAAATAGGTCAAACAGAGTACATTAGAGTAAAATACTGAAAATTTTAAACGTTGTTAGTTTCTCCAAGTGGATTTATAGAAAAAGTCGTGGAAGGTAAATTATGTGTCCCTCCAGTGCGTAGTCCCCCACCCCTCGATATATATTTTTGTATCCAACATAATTTGTTTTCTTATTATCAATCGCTTACATTTTAGGGGCCAACTGAGGAGTTAAAATTTCCATGGAAAGCCTGCAAAAATTGAGCCACCCCACTGCTTTCACCGCTTCGTTATGTTGTACACATATACTTTTCGAACAAGCGTTCGATTTTTAAAAAAAAATCAGCTACATTCCTCAAAATTGGTTTCCTTTTGAAATCGACCGCCTTGCTGACCCATGCCCCAAAATATGGCTATTTCCCCCCAGCTTGGTCTGTCCCTCTTCCCCTCTTCCCTACCCCCATAAGTTGGGGGTGGGGGTGAGTGATGCGGGCTATTGACAGGAGTCTGACCGCTGAACGAGACTGCGGCTGTTCATTGTGTCTTCCGACATCGACAAAACAGCAGAGAGATATTGCATGACTGTAGTTGTGGTTTTCTTTCCCCCACACCATTTCATTCAAAGTTTTATTTATTCGGAGAAAAACTGAGTACAGGTATGAACAGTTTCAAAAAGCTTTTGAGCACTTCACATGCGTAGTAGATGTATTGTATAAGATTGTAATATTTGTATGTTGGTTTCGGCTGGCCCTAGGAAAGAAGGGGGTGGGAGTGGGGATTAGTATGTATGAGTCTCAAAAATTTCTTCTCAATGGATAGCGTGTGAAATGAGTTGAGTCCCTGCATTTTGGTTTGTTGACTCAAAAAAAAACGACTGATCTATTGTGTTTGCCTCGACCTGAGGTATACATAAAGCAGCCAGTGAAGATTGTTCAATCGCAATTCATTTCCATACACACACACACACACACACACAAAATGTAATTGTGGTCTTACAGACAATGATAACTTCATTTAAATTCACGCAACTTGAAACCTTTTTTTTTAAAAATGAAAATGACATCAATTGTAAATTTTTAAACATTATTTCTTATTCATTCTGTTCAGTGTCAAAAAGATAGTTTTGCTTTAAAAAAAGAAGGAAAAAAAACAGAGACTAAATAGTTATTCTTATTTTTTTACTATTGAGAACTTAGTACGGTTGATAGATAAGACGAAGACAATAATAGAAAGAAGAAAAAAAGAAGACACTTTATATTTAGCCTCGGCACAACCACTATTGGACTTAAGGATTCAGGTGCATACACACAAGGTGTCTGTCTGTCTCTCCGAGTTCCCTCCTCGAAGGTGTTTGTAAATATCTTTATAAGAGCTTGTTTCACTGTTTCAAGGTGAGGACGACTTGACATCAACGGTGAAACGAAGACAGGGATGTAAGTCAAGTAAGTAAGTAAGTAGTTTCTTCTTGTTTCTTTGAACTGAAAGCCGACTGACTACAGGTCTTGGGTTGTGGGTTGGATGTTAGAGCCCGTTTCACTGTGTCAATGTTTTAGCGGGTTGTCGTCGGTCTTGTCAGGCGTTTCTTCGGGTGTATCTCATCACGTGGTCGTTGTCACCGTCATGGAGCAAAAAAAATTCACGATACGCTGCAACTGTCAAGGTCACGCCAGCCGGAGGTGAAACCCGCATCAAAAATAAGTACAAGATAAACAATAAACTGTCACATTTATATATATATATATATATATATATATATATATATATATATATATATATATATATGCATATATATATGTAATATATATATATATATAATATATACATATATATATATATATGTAAAATATATACCGTATATATATATAACAGAAATGTCACATTGTTTGTCACCCGTTTACCGAAAAATATCCCGAGGATGTGGCAAAACTGTTATATGAACACGCCTAGGAGACAAACACGAACCGTTATGTTAATATCGTTTTTAAGATAACCATGAACTGTCACGTTAACGTGTATATAACAAAAATGTCACATGAACACCCCTAGGAGACACACACGAACCATTACTTTAAAGTCCTTTTAAGAGAGCCATGAACTGTCACGTAAACAAGGGATTGACAAAACTGTCACTTCATCGACGATATAAAAAAACAACTTAACTATTAAAAACGAACAACGCCGTGAAGAAAATCGTAGCATCAACTCCTTGAATAAGACGACAAGGAAGCGCAACTTTTACATCCTTGTGTCCGCAATAACAACAATCTTTGTATAGCGGGTAGTCTCTTTCGAGATTCTCAACTTTTTTAAGACCACCTAAGATTCGTTTGAGAACATCTCGATAACGCGTGGTCCCGCAATGCAATTACCGTAAAACAATGAAGTGTCAAAAGGTTAGTATTTGGACCGTTCCTTTTCCCCATTTTCTTCTTGCTCTACCTTGTGTTATTGTGTTTTCCCCCAACGGTTCTTAAAATTTGTTATAAAAACACTATAGTCTAAAGAGTCACTGTATTTCAGTGACAGATGTTTTTAATGTATTTTAAGCGTGGCTATATTTTATACATTCGAAATTCAATGAATTGCAAAACTTTACTGGTTTGGATAAGACATTAGATTGGCTTACTTGAAACTAATTGCTGATTGATATGTTGTATAAAATAAAGAAAGAAGTGCGTATGTCATTAGGGTTACAATGATTGCTTTTAAACGGAACCATGGGAGAGAGTAAAGGAAGGTATAAAGACAATTTTACACAATAAATAAATACGAAAAATACAGCCTTTATTAGACGTGAGTGACGAGCGCTTTTTCCCCCCTAAGAGTAAGAGCTCTACCCTTGATTTAAAGAATTCGTTGTCAACTTAAGGTAAACGCTATATCGGAGCGAAAAATAGATGGTTTATTTTGTGTTGGGGGATGTTGAAAAGTGTGGCGGGGTTGTGTGAGTATATAAATTGCATTATTAGTCATTTAAATCTATTTAATTGGTGGTTGATGCCTTAGTTCTTTTTGTCCAGAAATATTTTTAAAAATATTTTAAAATCACTATGGAAATTATTTGCGTTTTCAGAATATGACTGGCGGTAAATTGTAAGCATTTTTAACCCGTGCAAGCGAAGGGAGGTCAAATGCTTTAATAATATTTTTAAAAGCTTAACTTGCGACTATCCCGAGATAAAGAGGATAATAGAGGTATTTCTGGGTATCCCTTAAAAATTTCGTTTAAATTGAATACCACCTGAAAATGAGTTCAAAAAAGAATCTGAAGAAAGTAGAATGTTGCTCCCCCTCCCCCCCCCCACACACACACACTTTTTATTCTCAATAAGCAAGCACACAAAAAATAATAATTAAAAAAAATGACACGATGTTACGCTTTAATATGCAAGGACTCCCTGGGCCACTGTCATTCGAAGGATTCCTAAGGTGTAAAAAATGCTGAGAAAAGCCAGTCGAGGGAAATGAGCAGTTCTCGTCCCTGACATATTCTTTGTATGTGTCCCGTGTCAGGGCTATTTGTCCCTATATTGTGTGTGTATGGGTTTTATGTGTGTGTATGTGTGTGGTGGGTCTGGAGAGCGGGGGTTGGTGGGAGGTAATATTCGGTCAACTGGGAAACGTCTCTTAACCTCTTTATATCACTGTTCAGATAGAGTTAAAAGGCCACGTAACATGAGTAGTCTCATCTATACTTGAAGGGAGAGGGAGAGAGGGGGGCGGGGTCGTGTTTTATAACTTGTTCAATGATAACGTTGTAACGGTGATAGTACGGAGGTATGATAATGACGACTAACAATTCAAACTTGTATCTTGATGGCTTTATGAGGACTCCGTTTGGTGTATGGTGCTGTAAGGATGTGGTGTATGATGCTTTTTAAAAAAAAATAACTGTATGCATGTAATAGGGTGCTTGCTAAACGGTACTGCTAGGTATCACAAGGGCGTGAAACACCTTCAGTGGATGAAAGGGTAAATCAAAGAACAGAAATTGAGGAAGACAATCCATGTTATTTCTTTGAAAAGACTGCAGAGAATGATACTGAGTAAACTTGGACCAATACACAAAGTTATAAAATGTGACTTGTCAAATAAAAAGTCATATCGAGATACTAATGTGACTCGTCTAACCACTAAGATCGATCAAGCTAAATATGGTGACTTGTCAACCAATAAGTTTTATGAAGTCATGAACGCGGCCTTATAATCTCACATGAAAGCGGAAACTGACGGAATATATATCATATACGCCGTATTTGCACCAAGCAGTCAAATTATAGTTATGAACAATCTTCAAAATAGTCGATACTGTAACTTATTGATGTTGACGTTAAATTTGGCTGTCGGCCATGAGGACAGCAGTTTTTAAAGGGGTGTAAGTGAGAAAAAAAACAACAATATTTTATACACAAATTGTTGTAAAACTTCAACGCAGCTTAGTTTCGGTGAGTTTTAACTAAAACAGGGTTCTATAATTTGATATTGTCTGTCTCAAGACATCACCCATGGCTCTATAGTCCATTTAGGGTCCTACCCTGCTCTGATTCATTCATCTATCAAGGCTGATCAATGGCCTTTCGTCTCTATGTTCGCACACCAAGCTGAGCGTATGTCCCTATACACCTCATTCGCCCATCTATATCCGGGTTGGCATGTTAGCATTCTTCATCCCGGTTTCTGTCTAAAGACTATCTTTGCTGTCGGCGATGTCTAAGCAGAAATTTACACCCAAAAAATTCTTATATTAATCGTCAATTTGACTCTATTCTCTTCTTTAGTCTTAAATTAGATACAATGAAAAACATATCAAAAGCTTTAAATTTAAGTCATAAAGTGTGCACGTAGCCTTTAAATATTGACCTCTTTATAGTAGCGAAATGATACGAAAAATACTTTAGCATCACGAAATCTTGATATCTTCCTTTTTTTTTCTTTCTTTCTTCAAGCTTTATTGTAATATGTTCAACCATCTCGACTTTCAGTTTCCCCCAAGATGTAAGAAATGGCAGCCTGTGATACCTGAAGGTTGCGTTATTAAAACATCGGATACTACATATCAAGTTTGTAAAGTCTCGTGATTAGTTCTTCACATTCCAAACGTGCAGCGTCATGATGGTTGGAGCATCTATCACACGTGCGATCATTTTAACAATCCTGTTAACAGGTAAGTCAATGTTAGGCTATAATTTTTCCAAACAAAAAGTACGCACATGAAACAACAATTGTATCTCAACTTTTATGATCACTTCGGGGAACTAAGTTTTCAACCACGTCAATGTGTTTGATTTCTTCCAACTTGAGTGGTAGACATTGGAACATGTGTTGTTGTTGTTTTTTTTTAAAGATATACATTCTCATCCTGAGCAGCTGTAGGTCTACCAATTCATTTCCATCATAAATCAATACAAATTTACAGGTAAAATTTATGTTCAAACAGAATTTCTTCAAGGACGAAGCCAAAAATGTTGGGGGGGGGCGGGGTGAGAGAGAGAGAGGGGTTTGGGGGGGGGTGATTGCATCTAAAGCAAAACTTTGACCCGGGCGCAGCATTTTCTGCTCATGGCCTAGAAATGTACGTTTAAAATCGTGTATTGCAGTGGTCGAAGGCTAACTGAAACCATCGATGGACATACAAATCTAAGCTACACTGCATATATTATTTGTTAAAATAAATGGTCCATCTATTTAAAATCTGAAAATAAGGTGGCTACAACAGGGGCAATAAATTCACTCTTATCTTTCCCTTATCTCCCTTGTGCTAGAGAAAAGCAATCTTACATATTTCATGAGCCTTCCCCGGTACATCAATAAATCATATTTAACATGATTTATAGAGTCATAGAGTATAGAGAACCGTCCCACTTTCAATTCTTTCAATAAATGGTGTCTGATAACACAATTCAACAATAAATTTGAACATGAAACCTATATTTCTACATCTTATTAGGAAAAAAAAATAATTAGGAATCCACTTAGAAGTATTTTCCAATTACCATTCAAATACTTTAAAAAAATTCTTCTGCGTGTAAATTATTACATGTAAAGGGCAACTGTCAAGAATCATTCTTAGTACATTTAAGATTAGCCAAATTTTACATTACTATAATTAATAGAAACTAGACGCCCCGCGGCGTAGCATACGCCGCAGACTTGCTCATGGAGAGTTCTTTTACCCCTTTAATGCACTTTTTAGGGCGCCTACGGCGCCGACCTTTTTCAAAAGCCCAACTTACTTGTCCTTGTTTGATCAATACGAAATATTAAACTTTCTGAAATGCACACAACGTATTAATTTTATAATAGGGGTTGTAGGGCACCTATGGCGCCCCCTTTGTTTTTTGATGTTATAAATAACCATCATCAAATCCTCTTTTTACATTGTTCCCTTTTTACAAAATTAAAATATCAGCGAAAACAGTGACGTCATATAATTTTACAGCGCATATTTAATTTGCACACCTTTTGATGCATTGGTGCAGTAATTTGGTGCGCTGCTTTCTAAAATTAGTATCTGTTGCACATGCAGCTTCTTGTTGCCTCGCAGGGTCCAGCCACGAAGAGAATTATATATATAGATCAGTGGTTCCCAAACTTTTTTGACCCACGGACCCCTTTTACACTCAAAACTTCCCCACGGACCCCCAAGTGAAAAAAAGCTTTATAAATGCATAGGACAAAAATTACAAAAGCAACATTTTGATTAAAATTACGGTATTTATTGAAATTATCACTTTTGTTTAAGATTAAATTGAAAACCATTAATAACTTTGATTAACGTGATGAGAATTTATCAGTGTACGAGCAAGAAAGCCGGTCCAAGGACGTTCCGCCACCGTTTGGTGGCATGTTGTAACTCCCCTCCAACAGCCGTCTCGACCGGCATACATATGCATCACGTCAAAAATACTATTCATTATAGTTAAAATAAATAGCTCGTAAAAACAGAGCTTTTGACAATAAATCCCAAATGCGCATAACTCAAATATAAAGTCTTGGAAGAAATACTGCACCAAAAATAACTCGTTTTGAACGCCCGCGTAAACGTGTTCAATATGATTGGCTGTAGAAGTCATATGTGTTTGGGGGACCAATCGCTATCGATTACCGCACGGACCATAGCCTTTTATTTTATAGGATTTATGACCGACTCAATGTTTATGTGTAGGAACCGCAAATCCACGAGCACCAATTTCTAGTCGTTTATTTTATTTTGTTGTTGTTGTTATTTTTTATGATGAGGTTCATAACGCCACTGAATCTTTGTTCTACCAAATAGGAAGACAGGAAAACAGTCAAAAAATTCTGCACAATAACCTATAATGCATGATATAAAATTGGGATCTGACTTTGTAACAAGAATTTGTGCTATCCTAGTCCAAACATTGGTTTTAGTTCCTCATTTGTGGATATTTCAAAAAGCTGCTCATGTATTACTATGTATTAATCTGTGTTTTGGACCTGAGGGGACGCGGTGGTCGAGTGGCATACTGATGGTCACGGGTTCGAATCCATGTGAAGGCAAGGATTTGCTGCCGGGGCCTAGGGCGCCCCTAGTCACCCAGCTCAGAATGGGTACCTAAAACGAGTTAGGCGGCTGGGTAATGGGTGGACCTTGGAGCCCTCATAGCCGTGGCTTGTGAAAGCTGCATCACTTGCCAACAGATCATCCGTCATGATATGTGGACGCAATTATCTTCTGAATAGTAGGAGCGTCTGTATGGATAAGATAAGATAAGAAGTTTGTCCCTTCGCCAAAGAGTTCAACTGCCATTCGGAAACATCCAATAGTGACGAATGCCTACAAATCTTTGGTTTCAGGTCTGAGGTCTGCATGAAGAGCCGTTAAGTTCTGACAGTAAGCAAGCAAATCTTTATCTCTATTTTTCAATTTCAAAAGATTTTAAAACTGAGAATATTCTCCTGTTCCTAAGTTTTGTTTGCACAGAAAAAGGTTTGCAACAAGCTCAGATTTAACGCTTTTAGTTTTGATTAAATTTAATTGGTTACCTTGTAGTAGTTGTAGTTACAAATTAGTTTTGTTAAATTTGGGTAAATAAATCATTCATAAAGGATATGCCATTTTTTAAAGTTAATTGGGATGCACGTCATTGTCTTTGTTTACAAGGAATTCGGACACTGAATCAAAGAGAGCATATATTCGATTTAAATATGTTTGTGATGATAACCAGCGTACTTCTGTGTGAATAAATAATCAATTAAAGTCTTCTTCATTTTCCAAACCATAGTGAGCAAATTATCTCTAATTGGAGGCATTCCTTTTGATTATATGAACTGCTCTAATGTCATAATGTAGTGATCTATGCAAAATTTCACTAAGATTTTTTTGAATATTTGATGTCGATGAATGACTCAATTTAATGAAAATACATTTGGTACAGAATGTTTTAAGCATGCCAGAAAGTCAAGAGTATTGCTTTAACTTCAAACATGTTTTTAATTCAGTAAATAACGTTTCACCTTTCGTATCTGTTTCCAAAAATTTAGCCACCCTTCAAATATTCATTAACACCATATTGTTCGAGTTGTTTCTTCGGCTCACTCAGTGCTGGATTAACCTATTTGCTAAAGACGCTATAGCTTAGGGCCCCTGTCTTCATGGGAGCCCCAGGAATTTTGTTTTCATATTTGTCACTGATAAAGAATATCTAAACTTCAAAAGGGCCTTAAATAGCGTAGGGCCCCATCAAGTCTAAATCCAGCCTTGGGCTCACTCATTCTATCTGTTGTAACAGACCACTGTTAAGAATTATTAACGTTTTCAGAGGAGTGCTACAGTAAAGCCCTATTGAAAACATTATTTGATGATAGGATACAATTTAGATAAATATAACTTCCAGACACATCGAAAAATACACAACCTTGCACCCTGGTAGATACAAGTTAAAAACTTGTATTTTTCTACTTATAGTTATAGGCATTCGGCATTTCTTCTGCATCTAGCTTGACCTTTCAACAAACCAAGTATTTTGATTTGTTATAAATGTGAGAATTACAGTAGTTCTACTACTTTTTCTACGTAAAACAACATTGTATCCATGAAGGATAGCACCTAAGATGCTAATTAGTAGAAAAGGCATTCACATACTATTTTATTTATTATTATTTATTTTACTTTCAATAATAATAAAATTTATCAGTTTTATTATTTGATATTAAACCTTGCGCGGACCCCCTGGCGTTGTTCAGGGACCCCCAAATCAATTTCAATTTTCCACGGACCCCCTGAAGGGTACCGCGGACCCCTGGGGGTCCGTACGGACCACTTTGGGAACCACTGATATAGATAGATAGATAGATAGTTTAATAAATACATTAGTATAAAAGGTTGTTATTATTTTTTTATTTTTTAAATCGGACAACAAACCAACATACAGTAAAATAAAGATTAAGCAAAGTAGCCTCTAGCCTTGTAATTATTTTTTTTGATAAAACTTTTTTAAAAGATTAACTATGGACTCTATTCACACTGTTTAGAGCACTATCAATTAAAAAGTAATCACGTGTAATTGATTATTTTTAAAGTTGCAATGTTTTACGTTAAGATGAATCACTTTCAAAGTTTATAATTTCATGTGCCCACTTCATTCACTGCGCCATCACATGTCTTAAGTTTCACAGATATCAGCAGCACCGAGTGACGCCAGTAACTTCACCCTCGATGCCAATGACAGCGTCATCGCCACCACATACCGCCCTGCAGCGTCACGCTCTACTGCAGCCACCGCAAGTAGTGTCGCACCCACTTCCACCGCCGCCCCCATCCCCACCACCACCACCGTCACCACCACCGCGGCGTTGACCACAGACTTTGAGGAGGTTGAAGACGTTGAATCGGACAGCGTCCCGGTCAGCGATGACCCCATCATGGATTACATCCGGAGCTACAACGAGGCGGTGACGTACTACAGTGATCCGGAAGAGCTGGGTGAGCTGGACACGCCCACGAAGCCCGAGCTCGAGCTGGACAAGGCGTGGCTGACCATCAACTCCACGGTCAGCTTCGTCATCGAGGTCTGGGCGCAGTCTGACCAGTGTTACAAGGTAAGTGGTGAGGGACCGTTGTTGACCGAGTCAAACTCCAAGTTTTATTTTAACAAAAAAGTATTTTGCATTAGGTACAAATTCATAAATTCTGACTTGGAAATACAACGCACGAAACAATCTAATACAACATTTAGATAGAAAAAGAGAAGGAAAAAAAGTGTTCTTGTTCCATTTGCAAGAAGAAACACATACAAATCCCCATTCTTCCCGTTAGGCATTCGGGCGCGGCATTGGTTGCCTGAACGAGCACGGGAAACCAATACACTATCAAGATTCAAAAATGTATTGTTAAAAACTCACGGATACGCTAAGGACTCATTATTCTTCTGTATAAAAGGGGCGTTTTTAGCATATAAGATAAGATAGAAAAGGTTGATATGTTAAAGCAACTGATGCATGCCAGGAACCAAAACTAGCGAAGAGAGACAGCCACTGAATATGATATTCAGTAAGGTCCCTTATACAGAGCAGTTCTTGGATTACTATTGTTTGTATTAGTTTGAAAACCTCCGTCTCTTTTATCGGGGGCGTCGCGAGTTGTTCAAAATTTGCCAAGAAGAGTACCTGACCTGAACTGACCTTGTGTTCAAACAATGCTCCCCAGTGTGACCTCATGCACATCACGGACGTACAGGGTCACTCGGTCAAGTCTCTCCTGGTCAACACGACTTTCGGTACTGACCTTCGCCTGGTTCGCGTGCACCCTGGGGGCCATCCAGAGCAGGAGCTGTGTGGGTAGGTGTCGACTATTTGGAGACATGTTATGTTAATTACCCACCCTGCACTAACCTAATCATCAACCATATCACTTTTGTTCGTAGCAGGCATGACATGGAATTGATTGATCTTGATATGAAATTTATATGATAGAAAAAAGTATTTTTAAGGTGAGAATGCTAATTTAAAGTTAAAAAATGTATTTTTTATAAAAAAGTCTACACTTTTGCAAACTCTGTTTTTAAAATATTTTTCAAGTTAGAAAGAGCTACCAAATAACAGTGTGTGTTTTTTTTTGGTTCAATGGGTGCGAGAAAATCTGCCATTATGCAGTATGATTTTTTTCCAAACGTTTTCCATACATAAAAGCAGAGACATACGGTTACTTTTGCACACACATTTCTCCTCCTTCTTTAAAATTGGTAACTTTATTATTATAAATATTATGTAGAAATTAAACGCAATTTATATTTCCAAAACTAATAACCATTTAAATATTTGAAGCCGCCTGCAGTCGCCCTGTATTAGCAACTAAAAGAGAAACGATATCTTCTTATTTCGCTTTATTAAAGTTCATATTATTTACGCTGATCATCACGATTAAAAACGTCAATCCAAGCGCAGAGAAACAATTATAATATGTTTGGCCTTTAAAAAAATCTTTTCAATATTAAATTAAACAATTAATATAATATTTTAAGACTCATTCGTTTCAAAAAAAGTGTATTTCTGTATAACAACATTATTTAAGAAATAAATTTCACCACTGAGCTATAATCATCACACTCTATCCCAGGGTTCATACTTCATTTATGGAGACTGGAGATTACTGGATTTTTCTGGATGATCCGCCACCCCGGGGAGGAATCATCTTGTAAACTGATACTAGCTAATGACCCGAGCATAGCGGAGTTACGTGAGTTCCTTTATCGCTGTAATTAACAACACGAGTGCGTGTTAGCAATTAGTAAAGAAATAACTATGGACTTCTTGTACATTTGTTTTTCAAACAGCAAGGGGTTTGCCATGTCTTTTTGGTGATAAAGTTTATTTCGAAAATCGGACGTGTAGCATAAGAATCAAGCGTTGATAAATAAAATAAAACAAACTTTCATAAGAACGAAAAGTTCAAAATCATAAACGAACCACTATAAGAGTTTTGGTCAAGCAAATGTCCTTATTTATATGGTCATGATTCAATACGCAGCTGTTGCTCTTTCGATATCAATATATTTAACCTCTGAGGGAGCCTTGAACTATGACCTTACAATAGATCCCCATTCAGCTATTTCTCTATAATTAAGTTTTTAAAAAAAACATTGACTTATCATGATACTTGTTAGCATCGTTTTACATCTGTCTTCTTCGATTTAAAGAACAAAGATTATTTCCCATGACATATCTTCAAAGAGTGTCCCATAAAAATATGCTTTGTACAGCACTTTATTTTCTACTTCCTCCATTTTCTGTTTTAGATTATTTACCTTTAAATTCGTCAGTTATATTGTTACTTTCATGATTGCAATGACCACAATAATATATAATGAGCTCGTCTGATAACAAAGCTTACTCTCCAAACCACCACCCTAACACACATATGTATTTACACATAAGCAACACACACACACACACGTACACACACACACACACATAAACACACACATAAGCACACTTTGTTCTCAGACCTTATTTGTTCCTACAAACTTCCCTCGACAAAACCATTTTACCTTTAAACAAATGAGTCTCTTGTACTTCATATTTCATCTTATTAAAAAATCCTCACCTTTCTAAAAACTCACAATACCACTGGATGCAACCTTAGTTTAGGAGAAGATATTGTAGTTATACCCATTTGTCATGTTTGTACAATGCAATTTTCCCCAAAAATTGAACCAAAGACAAATTAACACTAAATAAAATGGGACTTAATAAATGAATAATCATAATAAAATATTCAGATGTCTGCGATGGTCGAAACTTTAGGACGAAATGGAAACAATAAAATAAAATGCAGATCGTGTCCGAGCAAGAGGTCGAGTTTATTCTTGGTTAAAATACCCTCACGATCGTCCAATGACCTGAGCTGTAAGGCTCCGAGAGACTAGCATGGAACTTTCAAACGAATTTGGCCGAGTTGATATTTGCCAAAACATAAAGCTGGCCAGGAGGGGGAGGGGGGAGGGACAACAAACTGTGAAGCTATCAACAGATCTTTGTTTAAGGGAGAGAAGGAAAAGACGGCGTGGAACACCGGCGATAAGCAACTTAAGATTAGATGGAGTAAAAAAGAAAACCCCTAGGATTTCTGAGCGCTCATAGCTTTATTTATTTTTATTTTTTTGTGCGAGCCTGTTACGTGACCCTAGGTGATGGTTAGACAAGCCACCACCCAAACCAAGGAGCGGGGAGTTGCAGATTGTCTGCTTAGATTTAATTATTATTATTTTTTTGCGGGGGAGGGGGTGCTGATGAAGCCATTTATCGCTGAAGCCAATTTAACAATGGAAAATCAGTTTAAACCACCATAGAGCTATAAATAAAAGCCTCTCTTATCGGGCATATCTGCAGGACGTCCATTAAGTAAGTCACGCAACGGAGGCAGGGGAGGGCGTCTAAGAAGGATTGACCGTTTGTGACGAGGGGGAGGTTAAGAAAGGGAGTGACGTCACACAATGACATATTATTAACCATACGCATGGTACATGAAATTGACAGGCCTATTGTTATGATGCGATGGATGCATCTAGCGAAGATGTAGCTTGTAAAATTTAAGTTGCTTAAATATTTTGAAATTGATGTGTGTTTTAAAAGAAATTAAATCGGTTGCCACTTTTTAAAAGATAATTTTTATTTGAAAGTGTGGCTTACTTTGTTTTCGGTGTGTGTTGCGCCGGGAGGAGACGTTTATGGTAATAGAATAGACTAGATATAACCCGCGGCGTGGCAAATGCCGCATACTTGCTCATAGATAGTGACGGGGGGGTGGTGGAGAACGGACACCAACAGCAGCACGAAAAAATGAAAACAACGCGAGTGAACGTCGGGGGGGGGGACCACTGACGCATTGTTGGTCTCGAGACATGCGCAATGCAGTTGTTGTTACCTGCCCCACCCCCACCCTACACTACTCTCGCTTGCCAACAATTAACTGTGATTGGTCGACCCTAGCGAGGGTCATTCGTCCTGCTTATTCGCTCGCGTCTTGTGCTTGTCATAATTTATGGTGAATTATATAGATATATTGTTATTAGGGGAAGAAGCCGTATTCAAACAGCAACATGGTGACCCACATGGACGGCTCAGAGCCATTGAATGACAGCTTATATTGTCTGTTGATTATAAATTATTGTTGATCTGTCATATATTTTAAAAAAAACATATATTATTATATTTAAGATTGATCCTTATGGCCCTAGTTAAGACATGGATGAAATTATATGACATAGTGAGTTGCCATTTGTGTTTGATGAATGCTTCTTGTCATCTGCAGCCATCCTTTATGTTTTGGTTGGCCTGCTGAGCGTGGCGATCTTTTACGTGATGGGAAAACGCGCGTACAGGTAAGTCTAGAAACTGATGGTTTGATTGCGTCATCAAAATGTAACCGATTCAAAAATTAATACTCTCAAATAAAATGAAAAATCCTTTGATGGCTTATTTTAGATCATTTATTGTGCCTTACATTTAAAAGTCAAAGTTTATTACCTGTAATTTTTGTTGTTGTTGCGCGACCTATTTGTATTTTAAAAAATTTAAGACTTTGCCGTCTTAAATAATACAATTTATTAAATTCTAAAATCATTTGAAGGGACGGCACGGTGTGAAAATAAAATAAGTACAGAGAGACGTTATCGAAAGTGTAAATAATTGTCTGTCTTGCTTTGGTCACAGCTACTTCAGGCATGCCGCAGCCCACAGACATGACAGCATGGATGTCACTAGTGACAATGATGGCGGGGATGCATTAGTAAGTAATTCTTCTGTTGTGTGTCTTTTTCAGAGCCAGATTCAACCAATCAGAAGCCTCTGGGAATAAGAAAATTTGAGGATCCCTAAAAAATGAAAAAATACATTTTTTTAAAAAACACTACAACCTGTAGAGCGTTTCAATTTCGCAAAAGTTAAAAATAAACCTTTAAAGAAAAGTAAATAATGATTTAGGAATTCTATGTTTCTTGTTCGAATGGCTTTCCTTGATCATTAATTCATTTTTTTTAAAATTTCATGACACATGTATAAATTCTCAGCAACCTGACAACATTATTTTGGAAACGTTGATTTTTCATTATTTTATTTTTCTAAAAAGTGCAGTCATGTTACGTTGTTAAATAAGAGGCCGAGAGCCGCTAAGAACTGAGACCTAAGATTGAAATACAGCATTTTTTCCGAAAACCCCAGATAAAGACAAGCCTTGCAAATATTGGGCAACGTCCCCTAGTTTCGATTTTTTTCTCCATAGTTTTAAATTCTGCGCGAAACCCAAAAGTTAAATGTTGTTGTTGAAATTCGCTTTACAGAGTCGACTTATCTAGTTCTTGAACACAGCGCAGAAGATTTCATAGCATTTCACTTAAAACTGTGGACTCATAACTCTTGGACACGTGTTTTTGTAATTCATCTTTAGTTTAAACTTAAGACTTTTTAACAGCGTTGTGGCCATGGAATAATTCCTTGGGCAACACCAGCCTTTATACATTATATCTTGTGAAATCCCTATTTGTAAAACTATTGTATGTATTAAACAGAAACATGCTGCAGCGCATGGGTAATGGCAGTGGAGGAAAAGATTCTGACCCCGAAGAAGATACCAAAGCCGAGAAGGAGGAGCCAGCAAAGAAACAACGTCTAAAGTCATTGGACACTTTCCGTGGGTAGGTTAGGGAACATGTCAGCATATAATTTATTTATTATTATTATTATTTTATTATTTATTTTAGTTTTGGTTTGGGGGGGGGGAAGTTTCGTGTCGAATTTTTGTTGATGTAAAATAAAATTGTCAACATTGTATTTAACAATTCTACTAAGGTAATCGTTGAACTATTTTTGGATATGCAGGAGCATCTTCAGGGTTTGTATTTGTGAGATGTGTGTATGATGTATGTGTACATTAATTTGATATCAGTTTTTAAAGAAAAAGAGAGACTTAAGAAAAGCTGGAGGGAGAGATAAGAGAGAAAGAGTGACTTAAGCTAAGCCAGGAGTCACCAACAATTTTCCCTCTGAGGTTCGTAGGTCCATGTGCAAAGTTGCACAGTATCAATTTTTTTGTTGAAATATTTTACAAAATTATTTGCTGCGTGGTAGTTCTCAACTGCTGCGCGGTGTCGTTCAGTTATCTTCGCAGGCGCGCAGCTTAAAGGGAACATTAGTCACAATTTGGAGACCCAAACGTCCCACTGAGAAATCGGTTAGAATTGGCGAAAGAAGAGAGTAGAGATACACAGGTGGGAACCGGGGGGAGGGGATTGGGGAATAAATTGCATCAGAGTGGGTGAGTCGAGATGCACAAACAAAAAGGAGAGAAAAGAGAAAAATGTTAATTGGAATGGGTAGTTAGACCGCGGGAGAGAGAGATAGAGAGAGTTAGAGAGAGAGAGAGAGAGAGAGAGAGAGAGAGAGAGAGAGAGTGAGTGAGAGACAGAGAGAAAGAGAGAGAGAGAGACAGAGAGAGAGAGAGAGAGAGAGAGAGAGAGAGAGATGAGAGAGAGAGAGAGAGAGAGAGTTCAGATGAAGTGGACAATTTCACGAATTTTTTGCACACATCGATCGTGAAAGAGTTTTGAACGGTATATATATTAAATTCTAACTTCTAACTTTTAAATCTCATGCATATAATCATGTACCTATATACCATTTGAGTCATTTTAAACATTTCTTGGAATAAGGCTGAAGTCTCTTAATCTGAGATGCTGTATTAAACTGCTTGACCGTTTAGGATGTTTAAAATTTTAAAAAATGTCCTGTTTTTACTTTGTCTAGATTACTGATAGCGTTTTAAAGTAAGGCGCGTAATAAAATTTTAAAGTAGCAAAGAATCTTGTCAAATAGACATATATATATATATATATATATATATATATATATATATATATATATATATATATATATATATATATACTGTATATATTTGACAATGTGCTTTATTAAAAAAAAATCAAGCACTCTTTGCGACGAGAGATGAACCTATTTATACCCCCCCTCCCTTATCCGCACATTTTTAACACTTCTGAATACAACTGTAACACTGTTCCCTGAAAGCTGATTAATTTATTATTACCGGTAGATAATAATGATTTTAAAAACAAAACAATGACGGCTCCCTTCATCCCAAACTTTCCTTTGGCAGCCTGACCCTGGTCCTTATGATCTTCGTGAATTACGGAGGCGGCAATTACTGGTTCTTCGAACACGCTCCGTGGAATGGAATCTACGTGGCTGATTTGGTATTCCCGTGGTAAGTTTCAATGTTAAAAGTTAGCAGTCATGTTTTTTGTTGACCATCTCTACGAAACGCCTTATCATATTGAGAAAGCATTCGTTCAACCTAAAAAACACACACCACACACACATTATTATGTATAATTAGGATATTGAAACAAACTCTTTTGTATTTATGATGCGTTTTGTTTTTTCGCATGGCTCAATGATGCTTTCTCTCTCTGTTTACTGTTCCCAGCCCCCCCATTTCACTTCACTGTACCTCAATCCATCACTTCTCTGCTACTGTCTCCGTCATTCACTTCTCCGTTACGGTCACCTCATTACTGTCAACCCCATTCACGTCTCTGTTAATGTAACGAAATTCATTTCTCTGTTTACGTCAACCCCATTCACTTCTCTGTTTAAAGTAACAACATTCATTTCTCTGTTACTCTCAACCCCATTCACTTCTCTTGTTAATGTAAACCACTTCATTGCTCTGTTACTCTCAACCACATCACTTCCTCGTAATGTAACAACATTCATTTTTCTGTTACTGTCAACCCCATTCACAACTCTGTAATGTAACAACATTCATTTCTCTGTTACTCTCAACCCCATTTACTACTCTTTAAATGGTAACACATTCCATTTCTCTGTTACTTCTCTCAACCCCTTCACTTCTCAATTAATGTAACAAACATTCATTTCTCTGTTACTGGTCAACCCCCATACACTTCTCTGTAATGTAACAACATTCATTTCTCTGTTACTCTCAACCCCATTCACTTCTCTGTTAATGTAACAACATTCATTTCTCTGTTACCTCTCAACCATCATACACTTCTCCTGCTATACTCTCAATCCCATCTTTTCCGGGCCCATCTTTTTACCCGTTTTACACTCATTATACACATTCAATCATGATCTCTGCGTTAGGTTTGTGTTCATCATGGGGGTGTCCATGAACTTCTCGTTCAAGAGTATGTTCCGACAAGGCCTGAGAGTCCATATGATCGTCTGGAAGATTGTGTGGAGGGCGGCCAAGCTGTTTGCCCTCGGCTTCATGCTGGGCACGCACTATGACGGTAGGCTCGAGTGCTCTATACATTAAACTAATTTAGTTCCTTTAAACTTTAAATAAATAAAATTTTAAAAAAATTTAAAAAAAGAAAAAAAAGAAAAGAAAACCTTATTTAAATCACCGAAGAAGGTTACACAAAATTAAAATTTGATCAGTCGACTTTCTAAGCAGCACCTAGGACCTCTTTGACATAGCACTTCATAATAGGGCACAGAGGTCGAGCGGGATGCGCACTCGGCTGGCGTACCGATGGTCATGGGTTCGAATCTCCGTGAAGACAGAGATTTGTTCCCGGGGCTAAGGGTCTCCCTGAGTCCACCCAACTCTGAATGGGTACCTGACACTAGCTAGGGAAACAAAGGTGGCTGGGAATAACGTGGCCCCTCTTAGCCGTGGCCAGTGAACGCTGCGTCACTTTCAAATACGTTCTTAGCAGAACGTTAGCAGAACGTAGGACACAATAATCTATGTCATATAGAAGGAGCGTCTGCAACAGATAAGACAAGACAAGAGTTTGGTTTAAAAGTTTTTTGTAATATTTTAACGTTAATTAAATTATTCTTATTATGTATTGACTTATTTTTGTTTTTACCGATTTCTTCTTACTCCAGCTGCCGACATGGAGAATGTTCGAGTGTTGGGTGTGTTGCAGAGGCTGGCTCTCACTTACCTCATCTCTGCTCTCATTCACTTCACGTGCTCCCGAAAGTTCGACTCGCATCAGGTCAGTGGTGACACGAAAGAGATCAATCGATCCACGCGCTAAACGAGCGAACAGTCAATAACGCTCATCAAAGGAACACTTCGTGATTCAGTTCATTATTAAGAGACACTACAGTAACATCTAATTACCGCACAGACTGCGTACAAAAACTTATAACTTTAGAGGGGTAGATTCATATTGGCATTACACAACAGTACTGTATTATTGATGAATACATTTAAGGTTATTTATTTACTTATTTATTTTTTCCATTAAAAAAATGGAGGGGGGGAATTTTAAGTCCTGACCCATACTGATCTACAAGGCGTAACTAATAGTAGTGACGTCATGACAGAGCTGGTTTTCCTTCATTTGGTCCCAGGACAAGAAGTGGGCAGTGGTCAGAGATTTGATCTTGTACATCCCCGAGTGGCTGGCCAACCTGGCACTGCTGACCGTCCACCTCGGTCTGGTCTACGGCCTGCCAGTTCCAGGCTGCCCGGCGTAAGTCTCCTCTTTAGACTTTAGATTACACGGCTTTTTGTGTCTGTCGTTGGTCGAACATCAATATTGGGTATTGGAATTGGCGAGAAGAAATTTCTGTCGAGAATGGTTGGAGCCTATGGAGTATAAGTGAAGTTTTGGCATATTTTATTTACATATTAATATTTTTTTAAATAACCAATTTAAAGATGTGTTTAAGAGTCTGATTGAGGTTATTTACATATAATATCAAGAGAACAGCCGATATGACACATATATTCTAACAATAATGATTTTTTTTGAATGATATAGATAGCATCTTTAAAAAAAAAGTTTTCCCTGTTAAAGACCATGTAGACTCCTTTATAAGTAAGGATTTTTGAGTTGGCTTGGAAGCATCCTTATTTACTTATCCATCTTATCTGCTCACAGGGGCTACGTGGGGCCAGGGGGGCTGAGCGAGGGTGGAAGGCACGCCAACTGTACTGGAGGGGCGACTCGGTACGTTGATTCCATACTGCTGGGAGAACATCACATGTACAAATGGCCAACCCCACAGGTGAGGAATGATCTCCAAAGACACAATCAAAACTGTGTCTCCAATTTCATGTTAATTACGTTTTAAAGTCTAAGTATGACTGAATTATGGCTGAATTATATTAAATTATATAGGACATATATATTAACCTTAATCATGCATCATATCAAATCCAGGCACTGTATCAGACGACACTTCCGTTTGACCCTGAAGGCTTCCTCGCCACTCTGAACTGTGTTTTCTTGTGTTTCCTTGGAATCCAGGTAAGTTTTGATTGAAACTGATCATGACATGACATGACATGTAAATGGTACGTTTTTCACCAGTGCTGAAACTAAATAGAGCTGTATCAAGTTCCGAGAAATAAGTGAGAATTTGTGTAGGTTTTCACTAACTTAATGAGTAACGTATCGCTATACAGACGTTTCAATCGTCAGTTTTTGTTTCATATTCTTTAGGTAAAAGTTTACAAAATCGCCGGTGTTTAAGATTATACTCTGAGATTTGACGAGGTAGATTTAAGCCTAACATGTTTATCAATAGAGAATTTGATCCCTTGTATTTTTGTTTATATTTCTGCAGATTTTTACAATTTTTATTTTCATTGTTTTAGGTTTTAAAATAAATAAATAAAAACATACATTTTACATTAATTTGGAATTTCTTTGTAGTTCCTGCCAGAAATTTTCCTTATTATACATTGATTGCCCTTACCCCAGCAACCCTAATGAACTCAGACTTGTCTAAAACTAAATTTGTGCTGAATATGTTCTTACAGTGTGGTCGCATCATTTTGATCTACCAAACTCACAAAGGAAAGATTGATTCGTTTCGTCATCTGGGCTCTTCTCTTGGTAAGTTCTCAAATGGGAAGGTAACAATTATTTGAATTAAGTAATGTATTCGGCCTTCTCAAAGGATAGTGCCTACAATTTTTAATGCTAGAAAAAAAAATACATGGAAAACTCAAACGATAATTCACTTTAAAAAGCCTACGTATAATAATATTTTCAAGTTAAGACAATTTCAATCTAAATGTATTATTTTATATTGTGAACCTTCTTTTCTTTTTTTCCTACATTTTTTCAATGTATAAATGTATGTTTCCATTGTTTTTTAACCGTAGCCCGAATTAATAAATGTTCCTTTAAATGTTATATGAACTATTTTTTCACAGGGTGCCCTAGGAGCGTTATTTACCAAATGTAGTCAGGATGAAGGATGGATCCCTGCAAATAAGAACATATGGTAATAAAATCACGGCTTTTACGGGGATTCACCACCAATGCGGATACAAGACATACGTTAACTCAGAAGAAATCTATACCAAAAAAAAATAGAAATAGAAATAGAGAAGAGAAGAGAGAGATAGAGAGAGCGAGAGAATTTTAAAGTTACCATCGTGCTACAATTTTAGCGAAAAACTATAAGACAAAGTCAAATAATACGAGAAACTCAAGATACACCGTTTAGTATAACTCCTCTACATGGGTGGGGGAAAAAAAGGTTACCTAATATGTTCCTTTTTAGCATTGTCTATCTTAAATGTCATTACTCACAAGTATTTTAACGGTCTTGTAACACTACTTTAAAATTTTAAACAATAAAGAAAAAAAAATACATCACACTCTATACAAGGAGAGAATAAATATATGTACATGTATAATCATGATTACAAACCAATATATATATATGAGAATTATTTCCGTTCCAGGTCCCTGTCCTATTCTCTCATCACAGCGTCGTTTGGCTTCGTGCTCTTGTCGGCGCTGTACACCGTGACGGACATCGTTGGTATCTGGAACGGTCAGCCCTTCATATACCCAGGTGAGTTTCGTAGTCCACCCAACGGCATAAGCCTCCAGTTTAATGGGCTTGAATGGCCTGCGGTAATTTTTGGTTACTGTTTTCAATTCGAAGTCAACAGAGACATATACAAAAAATTCGTCGCGTGGGCCCGGTATCATCCGCTGCTGTACCGTGTTGGGGTGGGGGTGGGGTGGTGGTTGCTGGCTCTGATTGTTTATTGACTCAAACTTGGGATGTATAAGAAACAAAACAAAAAAAGAAGAAAGAATAGCATTGTTAAATTTCATTGAATATAGAAAAGTGACAAAAATAATAATTATAATTAAAGAAATGAAAATTGCAAGGGACTTCAAAAACGTTACGGTACGTGACAGTTCTGCTTATAATTATCCATAATGGAAGAACTGTACTAAAAGGGGGAAACTTGTCTCTGATTTATGATTGACAGCTTACAAAATGCTCATTACAGCTAAGACAATGTATAATCTCAGGGAGACTATATAAAAAGTCTGTAAAAGGTGGCGTCGATCAGATGTCTGCATGGCAGTGCGGCCGCGCTGCTGAAAGGGAACATTGGTCTCCAGTTATTGTAAGTTATTTACTTTATACCTTTCAATTGAGATAACGCCTTTTTTTGTGGGCAGGTATGAACAGTATCGTCATCTACTGCTGTCACGGGATCTTCCACAACCAGTTCCCCATCAACTGGGTCGTGGGCCACCAGCACTGGAAACTCCTGCTACGTCACGTCTGGGGCACGGCCGTCTGGGTGGTCGTCTCCTACTGGCTGTACCTGAAGAAAATCTTTATTGCCCTGTAAATGTAAACCAAAAATCTAACACCGGATGTATTTCATGGACAGACATATGTGCGTATGTATTTGGGGAGGGTGTGTACATACAAGTGTGGTAAAAGAACGACAATCGGTGCAGGTATCATTCCTTAAAATGCTTAAATATGCGTTGATTGACAACACGCGTCAGGTTGGCCATTCTTCATCTATTTCTTATTTAACGTGGACGTGCAGATGGTTGTGATTCAAATGCCTGTAATGCCGTATCAGTTTGACAAATAATCCAGCAACACACAGATCAACCATTCCATTTAAACAAGGCAGCTACACACTTACAAATTTGTCCAGCTCCCATAAGACTTTCAACTAATTCACAATTTAGATTCGTATAAATCCAACAACATTTAAACCTCTCTACTGATTCAACCACCCAGCCTCACAACTTCATATAGAAACACAACACATGTTCGTTTACAACCATCCATCTTCAGGGAGCCAAAAACTCATTAGCTACACACCAACTTCCGGCAGTCATTTCAAGCAACACTCTATCCAACCGATCCAAATTTTATGATATTTTACTATCAAGCAATTATCTAATGAAGTAAGATGTGTAACAATTCAAAAGTTACGTTTGCACACAGGCGTATTCAACTACCGTGGGTTACACAAAACTATTTATTTATGAACTGTTTCTTGTTGATGTAGAAGAGTAAATCCACCCAAATGTTGGATTTAATTTATTAATTTCATCTCTATCTGCCTTTTCCGCCAGTCTAAGCACCCCTCCTACTATCGCTAGGAAGAAAGAATAAAACAAAGAAGCGCTTAATCAAAAATTTAAAATGTGTTGGTCTCTTCTGTTTACAATAATAAAATAGAAAAAAAATGATAAAAAATTAAGAAGAAACAATTTTAATTTCATTCCTTGACAAAATAAAACATCGGAGTTCTAGATAGTATACATATGTCTTTAATAAATAATTTTACTGTAATTATAATGTACAATTATTATTAATCTTTTTCTTTTAAATTTAGCTTTAAAAATTAATTTATTTTTTAAATAATTTTTTTTAGAATGAGTGTTAAATCTAAAACAAATTTGTGATAAATATTAATGCTAGATTGACGAAGTTGTTGCTCTGCAACTTGGCAACATGGCTGTAAGCGTTGTTTCTCAACGTTGGGATAACTTCGGCGACGAGCTCTTTGTTGTTCTAAGTGACGGAAACGTAGTCATACACTCTTTAACAATAGGCTCAGTACATGAATACTTCAGGAGTGTATGGTGGCGAGGCAGAACTTGTCGCAATGTCCGAAATTATACGTCCCAAAAATGCATCGTTGGTCCGGCGGTCCCGCCAACGTTCACTCGCGTAGTTCCCATTTGTTCGTGCGACTGTTTGTGTCCGTTCTCCCCCACCCTCTTTTCTTTACACTACCTATGAGTAAGTCTGCGGCGTATGCTACGCCGCGGGTCATATCTAGTATATTTTAAAAACGGTTCCTAGTTACTACAGGCCTGGCCACCCCTGGTCTATACAAATTATTGTAAAGTTGCAGCCCTTAGCATTGTCGCACAGGTGGTCCCCTCAAAGTGCAAACGTCCGCCCCTCAAGTAATTAAGATATCCCCCCCTCAAAAAGATGTGATTCCCACCTCACTAAATTATTAGGTCCATCTCATGATTTCTACTGGAACTTCTTCCTCATGCATATCTCTGGAATAGGTCACGGAGCACTGCGTTATTACAGACTTAATGTCTTGCGAATTACCGGATTCGTATTTATCACCACACAGTAAACAACCCGCTATACTGCTGATTTTAGGGACTTAATCATGTCCCTATATACGTACTTATTCCCAAGACTTAAAAATTTGAGTACTTGACTTATTGTATTTTTTACATTACTTACGGACCCATCACTGCTGGCCTATTTTAAAACAACAATCGAGAGCACGCCATATGGACCATTATTCACGAACCACGCAATTCGCCCGCGTCCTTGACTCCCTGAACTATTATTCATGGATACAGGTGACTTTCCCCTGAATACCTTATTTACCATTATTTCCAACACGACCGCAATTATATTGACTTCACAAAACCCGTTATGGTCACCCGCGATGAGGAATAGCACGGGCAACTTGTATTCTCACTCGAAACCATCATGTACATTAGCCGACTCGTCAATGCCTCATTAAATGCATTGAACGCTCAGCCCTTTTAAAGCTCTTAAACAAAGTGTTGATGGCTGAACAGATAGCGTGGTATTCATGAGTCGGATTAGACCGCAGGCCTTGCGTACGTACATCCACAACACAAGTGGCCTTATTACGTGTAAACAAATTATGCATACGATACTTGCCCATAGCTCTCAAATGACACTGTTGCTTATATGTCTTAATGTAACTTACATTTTTTTAATCGACACATAGTCCTTTACTGAAACATTCATTTTGACATATTGTTACCAAACAGCTTCACGAAGTCCATTCCTCTGATTTAAGCTTAAACGTGTTTTGTGTTTGAAGTTAACATACATTCAATAGCTCTAAAATATGTTTGAAGTAATAACATTTGCACTTTTAAATATAATTATTGAAACTTTCATGTTTTTGTGTATGTAGTTGTTTTTTTTTGTTGTTGTTTGGGATGAGTGTTCCTGGTGACATGAATATAATGTACATTATGGTGGAATGTTTTTTTTTATTGTAGTTAAAGTTTATGCCATAAAAAAATTATTTCCTGAATTCAATCTCGTGTTGTTTTTTCTTTGTGCGAGAAATGTAAAGATTGAGCGATATAGAACAATGGAATTGAAATATGCGAGCTTATTGGGCAACTCTATGGTAAGTGTATGATGAATAATAAATCGACAACGTGGCGATTCAAGGGTGTTGCTCCATCTCTTACACGAATACCACCACCCCCCCCCGGAGCCTTGCAATTAGTGAAAACTAGCGGCAACTACTTATAAATAAAAATAAAGTATATTAAAAAATTGGGGGGGAGAAGAAATCACCCGTTCATCACCTTCTCCCATCTTTTTTTAGCCATTGCGAAAGGTGAATGAATGAGTGACCGAAATAAAGAATGAGACGGGAAAACCTTATTGTCAACCAATGAAATTCACGACAAATATATGAATTTTAAAAATGTGAGAAAACCATAAGTTTATACTGTGATTTAATAAAAATAATTTGGAAGATCGTGAAATACTACGCTCTAGCCCTCTAGCGATCTTTAGTGACATTTCACAATGGAAAGTTGGTGATAAATTGTATGAAATATAGAATAGTCCATATCTTAAATGCAGCACAACATTAAAGCATTAAAAATGTATGGCAATCAAAATATATAATTCTATAGCTAACAGATCAATGTCTCTCCAAGAATCAAGAGATGTTAGCTTAAAATTAAATCACCAAAGAACAGTGTGGGGTAGCTACTGAGCTCGATCTTCCTTGCTCGTCATGGACAGCGACCAAAGGGAGTATGATTGTGTCTAAACTCTTCCTGTTCCATAAACATCAGAAAGATCGGCTACAAAAAGGTTAACGATATTTGGAGTTTTATTTTTTATGAAGTGAACGCTGATAAATTGTGATTGAAAATAATAGGTAATGAGTGAGCCTGAAAAGACGTCACAAAACATTGCCACGCCACTTAAATGCTAAATTTGTAATCCGATTCGAGCGTTACAAGCCTCTGAATGCCTCTGATAACATGTGATAACAAACTGGACCCTCTGGTCCTTTCTGGAGGCACGCCGCTCTAGTAGTATGTTAGATATGTTTTGAAACCGAGTGAAGCCCACTGTGCTAAATTTGCATTCATTAAACCATTTGGTTTCTCTCCCGGTGTGGATGTCACCCGGTGTGGATGTCACCCGGTGTGGATGTCACCCGGTGTGGATGTCACCCGGTGTGGATGTCACCCGGTGTGGATGTCACCCGGTGTGGATGTCACCCGGTGTGGATGTCACCCGGTGTGGATGTCACCCGGTGTGGATGTCACCCGGTGTGCATGTCACCCGGTGTGACCCCGGGATCGAACCTTCTACTCTTTTGTTGTGTCATGTTAAATATGTTACAGTAGGCTACATGTTTCGTTAATTACCATCTACCTTTACCCTTATTGCAGTCCCGCCCCCCCCCCAAACCAAACACACCTTTAAATATTTTTTTTAAAATCCTACTCTGGTTGAGTATGCCCTAAGGCCAGGCAACACTCCCCCACCACATTCGTATGTGTGACATTCAGAAGAGACTCATCTCATCCGTCTCATCAGCCACATTAAGAGCTGCAATCGACAAAGATAAATCTATCGTCTTTCGTAGACGAAAATATGCCACACTAGGCCATAAATGACGTCACGCGCTTAGGGGGGGGGGAAGGGGGGGGTCACGAATTTGTGTCGATGTGTGACGAGGGGGGCGTTTTTGAGAAATGTGACGTCACAGAAAAAACGCGCTACTTTAAATAAAAGTTCCACTTAAATATGTGATTGCTTTCAATTTACATACTTAAATGACAGAAAAGTAATTTGCAACATGCTAATTTTCAGTTAGAAAATATGGCTTATAGGGGGGATGGGGTGAAAGCTTTGTGAGATCATATTGAAAGGGGGGCGGAGGGGGTCTAAGTTTTTGTGACGAAGTGTGATTAGGGGAAGGGGGGGTATAAATCGGCCAAATTCGTGTGACGTCATTTATGGACGGCCCCTACATACATAATACATACAGTCCTACACTCGCACATTCAAACCAGGTCTTTCTTGGGGAGGGAAGTTTAATACGAGGATTGGATGAGTTTGTCATCACTGTGTGACAGGGCCGTCTTAACGCATAAGCCCATTGGGCATTTGCCCGGGGGCCCACGAGCATAGGGGCCCCATTGGAATATGTTTATTTATATATATTATGTATATTCATTTTTTTATTCCTGCGGGGGAGGGCCCAAACACGATATTCTTTGCCCGGGGCCCAAACTAGTGTAAAGACGGCTCTGCTGTGTGACACAAAAACAGGCAATTCTAATGGCAAGCAAAAACAAAAAAATAAAATAATTTTTAAAAAAAATATTAAAAAATTAAAGCTACTCACATCAGCCCACATGACTGTTAGTGTTAGTCATGTGCTTTTATTTGGTTAAATAAGTTACATGATTTGGATCTCCTCCCTTAGATACAAGGGAATTAACTAGCATTAAATAGTAACAATAACACCTACTTTCATTTTTGATGACTTGCCAGATGTTCAAATTCATGAGAATTAAACAAAAAATTGTATAATTATTATTTAACGAATGTTTAAGGATTTATATTGTTTAAATTTCCTAGTCTTTGCTAGATATAGTTTTAGCAAAAGAAAAATATTTGTCAGGTTAGGTTATTGCATATTTAAACACTAATATTGAAATGCATCAAGTTTTTTTGAAATCATTTTACATATACTATAGAGTAAATGTATTAAACGATGTATCCAAAATATTTATAAAAAATTCCTTAAAATGTTTAATTAGTTTTCAATTAGTATTAGTTGCTGTGACTTGAAGCAGCAAAAATTTAATATAAGAAATTCTGTTCGACAAACTAATAATACTTATTTTGAAGTTTATTAATTTTTTCCTAATACCCTAATATCTAATTACTGCTAAAAAAATAAATGACTTTTTATGAATAGATAAATAAATACCATACAATGTAGGTCCTACATATAAATAAAATACTACACATAATATATTTAAAAAAATTGAAAACCCAAAAAAGGGCTCATAAAAAACCTGGCTTTTGTTTTTGCATAAATTGTGAAGCCTAAAAATAATGGCAACATTAAAATGGCTGTAATGTAATGTTTACTAAGTATTCCCTATTTACGTTTAATGCAGAATTTGGATATTTTGTATTTTACAACTAATATACTTTGCTGTAATCATTTATTCTCATTATTTTACATGCATCACAGGGCAGTTTGAGTGAATAAAGATTTTTAAAGAATGAGTATATTTCAAAAGGTAAGTTAGTTTAGTTTAGTTAGTATTAAAAATTAAGTAAGTTAAAGTTTTTGCAATACAAATTTTAATTTTAATTAGTAAATTACTAAATAATAATAAAATAAGTCGAATTAGCTTTACTACTAAATTATACTACTAATAGTTAAAAAATTTATACCAATACTAGTTTCAAATTGGCTGGATACTAATATTTATACTTACATTACAATTAAATTAAAACACTCAAATATTTGAGTAGCCTAGGCCTAGTACTAGACTACTATTACTTTACTAATTCAGTAATTAAGTATTAAGATAATTGTCAATGACAATTGAGGTATAATTAAGATTAAGATTTTAGTAAAAAATTTAAGTCTTAAATTTAAAATTAAGAGCTGTTTATGGTTGTACCGGACAAGATGGCGCAGATGCTATTTAGTTAAATTTAGTATTGACGTCACTTCGTTGCCGCTGTGTTGCTACCCAGTTACCTCCCCTCAAGGAATTTTTGGGAATTCTCAGTTGTCTCCCCTTACCACCACAGACCCTGCAATTACTGAGCGATTAATGGGTTTGTGTTCTTGCACCGATAGTGACAACTACAGGAAACAAACATAGGGGAGGTTCCCCCTCCCCAATATAATTTCCTCAAATAAAGACAATTAATCCTCAAATTAAGACACTTAATAAATTTTTAAAAATGAAAAAAAGAAAAAAGGAGGGCTTAAGAGGAGGGCCTCCCCAGTGGCGGATTTAGCTATAGACTATAGGGCAGGGGGGAGCTTGCCCCACAGCGCCCGTTGGGTCTAAAATGGCGCCCCCATTGAATCATTGAAGCTTTTGAAATTCTGAAGGTAGATGTCAAATCGTTTATTAACGAAAATTGTTCCAAACTAGATGTTAAAACAGAATTATACAGAAAAGCGAATTGAAAAAAAAAGGTATGGCAGGCGAAAAACAGAATTATAAAGAAAAGCGAATTGAAAAAAAGAAAAGTATGGCAGGCGAACTTAGCAGAGATGAAAGGGCTGATGATCCAACTACACGCTTTTTAAATCTGAAACATACTTCACTTTATTGGATACACTTGTAACACAAATAGATGATCGATTTAATGACTTTCGAAGCACAGTTACTTATTTCTATTGTATTGATCCATCACAAATGTCGGAAGAAAATAAAGATTCTTTTCAAAGTTTATGAGAAATTTAAAAACACGACATTAACCTTGAAGAAGCAATCGTAGAATATGATACCTTCACAGATTTGTATGCATCAATGCGTCCATCACTATCTAGGGAACTACAACTTAAAGAGGTTTTGCCATTCTTGACCAAAAAAAAATTGCATCAGGTCTCCCTAATTTGTCAATACTCTATAAAATTTACTTGACTCTTCCTGTTAGCAGTGCTACTGCTGAAAGAAGTTTCAGTAGATTGAAAATCATCAAAAGTTATTAGCGCTCAACAATGCAAACGAATGTCTTTTCTGGATTGGCATTAATTTCAATTGAACGTGATCTAGCTGAGAACGTTGACTTTGAATCAATGAAATCATGTAGAAAGCAATTTATATAGGGCTCAGGGCTATATATAAATTCGCATAAACTAAGTTTCTTTATTAGATCAATAAATATACTATTTAAATAAATTTACATTTCTATCTTGAAAACATATCTCTTTATATTGTTGATTCTGTTTGACTTGTTCGATGATTTAGAAAATTTACTTAATTTTTAGGCTATAATAATTAGTATTTACATGTGCGCAATGCTCGGATATTAGTAAAATTTGGCGGCGCCCTCTGAAATTCTCCTGGCCCCCCAAACGCAGACAAATCTAAATCCGCCACTGGATTTACCTTTAACATTACCGCAAAATGCGGAACTATATGATATGCGGACTTGATGATAGGGGTACTGCAAAATTGCCTGGGAAAAATTTAGATTTGCCGTACAGCGTACAGTTTTCTTTTGACCAGTGGCGTCATGGTAGAAAGTTTTCTTAATTTGTGTGAATTTTCCAAAATGGAAGGTGTTAGGGTTAGTTTTAGGTATAGAATTTTTAATCATCAATTTAGGGTTAGGGTTATGTTTAGTTTTAGAATTTTCATAGTTGAATTTCCCAAAATGGAAGGTTTTAGGGTTAGGTTAAGTTGTGATGATTCAGGCGCATCAACTGTGAGTACCATTTTTCCCCCTCATTTTTCACTGTTTTTACAAAATCGGCCTTTTGCTAAAATAAAGTAAAATTTAAGAATCTAACACATTTTTTTCTTCGCATTTTCGCCGGTTTTCAAAATCACAGCATCGCTTAAAAACCAGCACATTTTAGAATCTCCATCCCCCATCCCCCAAAATTGTCATGTTGGCATTACTTTTCCCTAGGTCACGTGCCTTAGCGACAAAGATGGCACCCGGAAATAACCTTATTTTGGGCCGGTCCAGCATAACGCTAATTTACCAAATTAAGTTATTTAAATAATTTTTTAGTTATGTTAGTAGACTTAGCAGATTAAAGCCAAAAATTAAAATTTATGATATCATAAGTAACACTTATTAAACGTTCTTGTTGAAAATCTAAATAACACTGGAATGTCTCCTTTATATGTCATCTTTAAACCAACTTCGCAAAAAGATAAGTGTGTTGACATTTGGTTCAAGTGACAATATAACCAGCCAAGCTGAACAATCATTCAGAGGGAACTGAGGTAACTGGTATGCACAAAACGGTCTTGGCAAGGGATGACATTATCGGATATCGGTGTTCATTAAGTTTCCACCATTGTAGAGGGTTAATGGATTCAGGAACTTTCATCTCCATTTTGAAACGCAGTAATTCATCAGAAGAGCTGTTGTCATTTTGTGTCTCTGAGTCAGACTCCATTACTGCCATTAGCTTAATACGCTTTTCATTTGGTTTGATTAGTAGGCGAAGTGTTAGAACCATGGTAGGCAAACTATAAACATTTTGAACATTCCCGTCAGCCAATAGTTTAAAACCAAAATGTTCGTGTAATCGTCAGGAAATTTATTATTTATCAGACGCTATTTTTTATTATTTTTGTTTAACTTTTTTGACTTCCAATAATTTGTAAGTGATGGGTCGATTAAAAAAATTATTAAAAAATAATTTAATCGTTAAAATTTATTAACGATTAATCAAAAAATTAATAGCTAATTTCCGCAGCCCTAATTATTACTGTAATTAATATATAGGCCTAAATATAAAACACACCCGATTTATTTCCCTAGCTTTTCTTTTTAGTCTTTAGTTTTATAGAAGTGCATTTTTAAAATTAAAATCCCCCTTGCTATCTTTTCTTAATCTTTGCACTTTGCTGCACTTTGAATTTCTTAAAATATAAAAGCTAACTTTGACTTTGAACAATAGCCATTTTTCCAAACCCAAGCTTTTGCTTTATTTACTCACTATGACTATGCTACTATCATAGTAGCTATGTGTTTTAATTTTATAAAAACAAGATAATGACATTAATTAATTAATTTATTAATGTTACCAAGGTTTCAGGAAAAATTCTTAACTCAATGCATTATACTATTATATATACTAGTGTATCACCCGTCAAGAATGACGGAAGTTTTCAAAATAAATATGTACACATATCAGAATAAAAAATAATGTACAGTAATACAGAACTTTCATTTATTTTAATTATTTTTATTTTATTCATTTATTTTTATATTGAACAATTTTATGCAAAACTTTCTAAAAGAGTTATTTTTGGTGCAGTAATTTGGTGCGCTGCTTTCTAAAATTAGTAGTGTGGCGGACGGGACGGAAGGACGTGACAGACGGACGTGACATATATTGCAAACTATGTATATTGATACAACACAAAATGTTATATATTATATAATAGTATAACACAGCTAGACATTTTTAAAATTCTGACTGTATAATTTTATATGATGATATTTCAACTATATTCCTGAATGGTACTGAGTTATGCTTGCCTTTTCATTGGTTATTTCGAACAGGTGGTGAAGAAAAATTATTAAGTTTATTTAGACAAATTGCATTTTACAAACAATGGTATAGTCATAACAATCAGGGATAGGCTAAGGGTTCATTTGACTTTTCAATAACTTTATTGCCCCTTTCCACTGTGCCATTAATATTATATCCCTTTTATTTGAGAATTCTGCAGATTCTTGGTGATATAACTTTATAAGTTGAAGCTTTGTCCATGTCTCTCTATTATAAGCTTACTGATGGCCACAGCTACTTACTAAAATCTTCCTCTCACCCTTAAATAATCATCTACTTTTTTACAACTTCTACATTAGTGTTATGTCAATTTTGTCAATCTCTGGAAGGAAACAGTCCTTCAATCTGGCCTGCACATGATACAAAAATGTCACCTCTTCTAAGGCTATCAAAGCAAACTCTATGGCATTGAGGAAAAAAATATAAATTAATCTCACATATTAGTAATATTATGAAGAATTTTATTGATAAAGTAATATTGCAAAAGGGCAAGAAAATGCCCATTCTCTTCTCCCTTTAATAGAAGGTAACAAAAAGTCTTGACTTATGTTTCCTTTACATCTTTTTTCCCTGTCAACATTTAAGGGTGAGTTTGCAAATCTAACTGATCCACCACCCCTATAACTATTAGGCCCTTTTAATTCACAATATCATTATATTATATATTATTATTTATGTATTATTCTTGGCAAAGAAAAAACAAATTAGTAAGTCATTCGTTATTCTTGGCCTTAGACAACCCTACGTAGTGATCTAAAAAGTATGGGGAAAGAAATACTGCAACAAAAAGTTCAATTTTAGAATTATGTGGGCATTTTTTGGATCTGGTTCTCAAACGGGGAAAAAACAAAAAACAAAAAACAAAAAAAAACGCTATAGGTCTTTGCCTGCCAACATGAAATCTCATACATACTGGTGAATAATTTCTGTGGTATTATAACAGAAGATAAATCTGAGGTAATGTCTTCAAAATTATAATGTTTTACATTTATATTATAAATTATAAACCCAGGGTTTCTACGTATTGGTATGCTTAATTTTAAAACAATGCTTAGAGCAACAGCTTGATTTTAATTGTAAACAAGCCATTATAAAAAAATATGCATAATCTGTTTCCTGCTCATTGCCAAGTTATCTAGTCATACTATGGTTTAGTACAGTGCACATCATTGAAAATTTATTTTTAAACTAATACTAATAACCTATTGTAATTGTATGGAATTCTGAGTCATTTTGTTGTTATTTTTATGGAGAACTGAAGATCAAATGTTTTAAAGTCTTATTATCACTCATTTATTAAATTATTATCTTCATTTTATGACCTTTACATCTGAGTCTCCCTGCTGTGTTAGTCATGCCTTATATTGTAGTTAGTTATTGTATTTTATTAAAAAAGAAGCCAACATAAATAAAATTATCATGAATATCGTTCGTGTTATAGTTGTAGATCTAGAAATGTAAATGAACTGAACTTATTTTATGTGACCTTCAGAAATTGTGGCTGTAAATACCTGCAAACTTGCTACTATGCTTTAAAGACATTGCATTTGAATGAACTCTGTCTTTTGAGTTTACAAAAGATTGTTTACTTGACATTATATGAGTCGTAAATAAAAAAATGGTAAATTCTACCAGAAACAGAAATCAAAGAATAAAATCATAGTGTCCTTTAAAAAATATTTAGGGTCATATATATTTCTGAAAAGTTCTCATGTATATTTTATAAGTTGGTCAATATTTTGTATTCTTGCAGTTAAAAAATTTGGCGGTAGACAGGCGACAGGGAGAAAATTCCAGACTTCTTGCTTCCAACAGAAATGGGATCCAACCAAATGGTTGCGGCAGCTTTAACGGTTCAACAAATCCTTCCAGTTCAGAAGGTTATGAAGAGCTTTTTAAAGACAGCGTACCCTGCCCATCATGCAGAGGGCTAGGCCGGGTGCCAAAAGGTTCAGAGCATCTTTTTTTTTAAAGTTATGATAAAAAAGTTATGGCTGCTGTTTTAATTTTAAAACAAGCCTGATATTGCATTTCACAAATTACTGAAGTTTAACAGAGATCTTATTTCACAATCTCCTGTAAAAATTGAATTGGACTCCAGTGGTCCAAAACCTGAATTGCATGTGCACTGTAAATTTTTGTTTTGTTTTGCTGTATGATAATTTAAAAATCATTTTTTAATACAATGTACTTCCTTCATTATCACCGTGGAATTCATATTAAATAATTCATTAAGAAACACTTAATTCCACCCAATGTACTCTTCGTGTAGTGGTTGATAGACTAATAATCTGATTGCAGGAGCCATGGAAATCTTCTTATTCACATTGGTTACCATGATATAATGACTTATAGATATAGACTAAACCATGTTAACTTATATACTCTTTGTCTGACTCTATAATAAATAATTAAATATGCTATGTTTCAGAATGACACTATCATCTCTCCTCTTCAAATATTTAAATCTCATATCAAATTATAATGTATTTATTATTAACAAATTCCGATCATTAATATTGTATCCATTGCTGTAACAAAGCTCAGTAAACAATTGTGCAAAATTATCTTTACTTTAAATAAATATTCTCAAACTTTATTAAATGTTTAAAATTCCTTTTATTATACTTACTTAACACATTTTTCAAATCAGTTTTTTTTCTCCAGAGCTTGAGAATCAACTTGTAGCATTAATACCCATGGGTGATGGAAGGCTGAAACCCAGAAGAACGTGAGTTTTCTTAAAACATGGTATACTTCCTTACAGGTAGTTTAAGACATTATTTGATCTTGTGCTAATTTTATCCCATGACAATTTGGAAAAGTTCATATATTACTCGTGGAAATTAAATTTAATAAATAAACAAGAATTCATGGACCCAAATTTTTATACAAAAATTTAATTTGTTCTAAATGAATAGAAATGCCTCTATGGACTAAAAAAAACATTACACAACTTAAATAAACTCAGCAGCAAGTAGTCAGTCTATTCTTGGTGTTCAGGATCCAAGCTGCCTTTAAAAAACAGTGAAATGGTAGACATTAGGTAGGAAAACTGAAAGGATTGCCACCTTTTAATCTACGAATACAAACAATATTTTCCATAGTTTGACCATATATTTTCTTGAGACCCTTTCTCTCCCATCTTGTCTGCTTTACCTTCATATGTTAAAACTAGTCCTATGTTTGCGGTGTAAATGTTGTAATTTTATTCTCAAGAGGGTTTTGATTCCTTGTTATTTTTTTTAGGCTAATATTACTAATAATTAAATTTAAATACATGTATATATATATAATATATACCAAAGACAACACACTATCAACATTTAAAACTCTAATAAAAATGCAAAACTTGACATAAACGATAGATAAGTGTAGGACACAATAATCTTCAGCATAAAAGGACAATTTTGAATAGATAAGGTAAGACAATTAGTAATTTCTACCATTTTTTTTCCAGGATTCTTTATGTGGTCATTGCTGTGACTCTATGTGTTTTTACTGCTGGGATGCTAATTTTTTTTCTAATGCCAAGAGACATCACCATCTCCAGCAATAGACCATTTCTGCAGCCAAAGCACATAGACATAAATGTCACAGCGAAGTTTGCAAATTTTACTGTAACTGTGAGTACCAGTATGCTGCTGACTATCTATTTATTAATAGTTTGATGAATTTTAATTAAATTAAAAATTATTTTTTTTACACATTTAAGTCAGCTGCTTAAACCATCTTTTGCACATTTTGACTTAAGTTTGCTTAAATGTCAAAATGTAAAAGATTCATTAGAGTGAAATTCTTAGCTGTGACTGTAATATAATTATGTTGTTTTTAATAGTTGGTTTTAAACTTTATTTTAATATTTACCTATTGATCCTTAAACAAAAATAATTGCAACAATCACTTTTATTATTACATCAAATAAGCAGCGATGCAGTGATTGCATATTTCTTTGAATATTTTTTTTATAATCTAAATTTTAAAAAAATAACAGAAGGACAGACACAGAAGAGTAAAATCCATGATTATGACAATAGCCTTTCTATGTTTTGAATTTAATGTTAGATATATTAAGTACGTTTATAGGGTGCATTTCTAATTAGTATGTATTCTTGTCGTGGCATTACATCTAACCAATCAAACATTCTATCATCCCTTACACAGAATTTCTACAATGTGTCGAATAACAACTTTTATCCTGTGAAGATATCAGGTGTCTCTATGAAGTCTTTCTATGGCAATGCTGTCATAGCTCAGTCTTCTGCCTATAAAACAGATCCACTGGCGATATCAGCCAGATCTGAGAATCAGCTGTCTGTTCCAATGGACTTTATACTTAGTGGGGAACATGGCAGTCTTGTGTAAGTATTATGGCTGTGGTCCATTTTTGGTGGACATTATTGAGTTTTTAAAAAAAACAACATATTTCTTCTGTGATCCTTTTTAATTTTTAAACACTTATTTTATCAAATATCAGTATTTAATTGGGAAAAAAAAATTAGTTTATTTTCTTTTACATCATTATGTGGCAGTGGTACCCAGGGCATGAGATTAAAGTGTATTTACAGTATGACAAGGCCCGTTCCACTTCACTTGATACTTTTCTATCCCTGATCCGAGACCCTATTGTTCTGGGCCTGACCACAATACACAAGAGGGTGTAGATCAAACAAGATAAATGGGACCAGGAATTAGTTTGGAGGCATGACTCTTGTTGTGTGTAGGAAAGTCAGATCGGAGTAGATTAAAGGGGTCAGGGATGCCACTGGACTACCACCCCAGGAAAATTGGAAAGATAAAAGTTGTTCAAGTTAGCATGACATTTATTGCCGACTACCAATAAGCTGTGTTGAGTTTTGGCGACACTGGTTGGGGACCTATATAAGGGGAGAAGCGAACACAGACAGATAGAGAGATTGAGCTAAGAGACGGAGAGAGACAGATAGGGATGAGGAAGGTCCGCCTCGAGTGAGCTATTAGGGCAAAGTATAATATACTTAGGACTGCACACTGCTTGTACGTTTGTTAATTTATCTAGAGTAACCCATTAGTAACTGTATTTTTGACAAAGAGAATTAGCCAACCAAATAAATGGTAAGCAACTATAGTCCTCACGACCTGTGTCTAGTACTCTGATTACATAGATCATTATTGTTTATAATACTGTATTGCCACCACTCAGCTACATTTAATTATACCTTAAAAATGATAGACAATTCAGTGTGGCACGAGCCCGATTTTTCAGTAATTTTTTTAATCTTAACCCTACCAGGTCCGAGCTCCCCCAGCTAATTTGCCCCTATACCTGGCCTCCCCAGGAAAAAAAAATGTACATGGGTTATGAAATTGCTAGTACCATGAAAACCAGTGGTCAGAATGAGCTCAAACTTTTAGATTTAGCAGTAAATAGGCCTGCATTCTATCCAATGTTCCATTTAAGCTGAGTGGCTGCGCGGCTACGCGGCCACTCATATATCTAACCGACGCCGTGCAGCAGTTTATAATTACCGCACATCACATTTAGTATAAAAAAATTATTTAAAAATGGATGCTGTGCAACTTTGCACCTATGTTCCCTCTGAGCTGCGAAACCACGTGGCCACGAAGTTTTTCGACCAACATTTATTATTATTTTTTTTAAAAATTATTATTATTTTTTTTTAAATTTTATTTTAGAAGATAATAATTGTTTAATTAGTTGAACAGTGCTATCATCTAACGCCAGTTTTGCGCATTGGAGTGGTAGTCTTACCAGCAGGATGATCCATGCTTTACACAGAGGTACTTTTTGCACATAGAGCACCTGTCGTTGCTCTTGACCTTCTTATGTGAGTTGTCCTTGTATGCTACACCAGGGTGTGCTCTGTTGTATTGAAGGTGTTTTTCCAAGCAGACAGAGCAGACATGTTTGGAAGCAGTCGCTTCTAGAATTTCAGGCCAGTGGTTGCCTGGTGTGTGGCGTTGGGGGCATGGTACCATTTGTCCTCGGCGAATGGCTGTTGAGCGGTAATTGCCAATCAGGTCAATGCAGAGTTTCTGGATAGATCTAGTGTAAAACATGGGCTTTTTGTCAGCTGCTTCTAGTTTAGACAGATAGATAAAAAATTAATTGTTGCAGGCCCACATAAAGAATTTGATGAAAAGGCGACAGGGCCACCGGTAATGACGGCGTGAGCGTAGGAGGCGCGTCATTTGATCATTTTTGTCACAAACACCCATGTGGCGATTGTAGTCCTGGACGAGCTGTGGCATCGGAACTTCATCAAGTGTTCCATCTTTGTTTCTTCTGTTTGCTACTCCTATTTGTTTTGGGTCATGAAAGTTTGAGATGAATGTAATTGGTCTTCGATCCTGCCATACCATACAGGTTATGCTGCCCTGACATTGATAGCAACTTTCACCTCTCGCAAGCTTGCCCAAATTCTTCAAGGACACTAAAAATCAACATAATCACTAACTCACTGCTTTATTCAAGGAAAAAAAACATTTGTAAACACTAATCTTGCAGCAAATGTGAGATTTAACGATGATTGGCTGTTATTTTTAGTATTTCTTCAAGGGATATCCCAAAAACCTAGAATTCGGTAACTCATTATATAGTAATTAAATCTATTACCTAAAATTCGGTGACTCGACCTGGTAGGGTTAATTGCAATCAAGCACCAAATAATAAGTTACAATTTTAAACAAACTGAAAAAGCTTCAACCAATGCAAAAGTTGAGAGAAAAGCTAATTCTTAAATCAAAGTTTATCAAAGTGAAAGACTCAATCCATTAATCTATTTTCTAAAACAAAAATTGTTTCAATGTTTTATTTTAGGTCTCATTGTATGAGCAATTGGTCATGGATTCATAACCTTCCTATACTATTTGAGTAAGTTGTATGCATGGTTCTAGTTTACTCATTACTTGCACTTTTGTTATCTGAAATTTATTTATATTATGTACAAAGGGAATTAAATCCCCTATGTCAGTGATGGCGAGCCTCATCAGCCTGCACTCGACTAAAATATTACTTCCCTTAATCAAACCAGCTAAGCAATACCCCCATATTAGGGTTTCATTGGAGTGTTGGCACTTTGCTATAAATAAGTGGGTTTTGGTTGAATTTTGGGCATGCTGCCCCAAAAAAGGTTCGCCATCACTGCCATATGTCATTGATTTATAAATATATAATATCTTTCGCTGCTTATTATTCAATGACATTGTTGATATCTATGAATTTAGGATAAATCATTAAAAAAATCAATTAAGTTTTAAAAAATCCAACATTTATTGTGAACCTTGTCAATGATCCCAATAAATTTTTTCACATCTGATAAACATTTGCTGGTATTGAGGCACAGTACTAAAGCACTCAAATTTAAAATGAGGAAAAAATATAACAACTTTCATCTTTTAAACTGAAGTCTTGAGGGAACCCAGATTTCCTTGCAGATGTTAATAAGATGGTGTGTCAGTATGTATCAGCACACTTTTGCAGGCATCCGTTCAGAACTCCATAGTGTTGTAAATGAGTTAATTAAGTAGAATATTGGGTTATATTTAAATTAATGTTAATGCTTTTACCACAAAAAAAAACAACCCCACAGAAACCATTTAAAATGGAATATTTGTTGGTTTTAGGGTCACAGCCAACTATTCCTATATGGGTCACTCAGAGCAAGCAACCCTTACAACATTCCAGACAGTCAGCTGCCATCCAGAGCCAGGCCCTCCTGCACCTACACTGCAACCAGCATCAACCACTTCAACAACACCTGCACCGACAACCACCCCTGAGCCGACAACAACAACAACTTCTACTACAACAACACCTATACCAATAAGTACACTTGTCCCAAAACCCACATGAAATTTAAACAAATTTGACACGAATGAAACCATGCTCTTTTTACCATGTTTTTATTAACTTGCTTTTTCGTTCCTGTCCACAAAATTTCAAATTTTCCAACGTAAAATTAAACTACTTCTGATGGTCCTAGAGATCTCAAAATTTTACCACAGATAGATCTTGGATGACAATGCATTGTATCAAAATTTTCAGATCGATCGAATGTACCATAATTAAATTAATGAATTTTTAGTTTATCTCTATATAGCATCTGTATCCATCTGCTATTGTTGACATCCACGTGCCACTGTAGTTCACCCCAGCCATCGATGACGACATCCCCGTGCCACTGTAGTTCACCCCAGCCATCGATGACGACATCCCCGTGTTTACAGCAAGGGGAGTTCAGTCGCGTTCAGTCTGTAAATGTTTGTCGCGCTGCGTATTATATTGAACATAATGAATACTTCAATAATCAATAATGCTTATTACAGTGGAACCCGGTTAAGCTGACGACCTTGGGGTATGAATAATGGCGCCGAGATAACCGGTCATCGAGTTAAACGAAAACCAATATGGCGGAAAAATATTAACAATTGCTTGAAATTTCTTTATGTACATGATAAGGTTATTAACGGTTAACCGGTTAGCCGTAACTTCGGTTTAAAGTTATAACGCGGAGTTAATATTTTGTTGTGTTACGGCAGAATACCAGAACCAATAGGCGAGCGACCGTGACATCAAAGCGTTTTCTTACTATTCCGGTCTATAAATAATATACATGTCGTCACTATTAGTTTAGTTCGCCTGCGGCTGAGGAAATATTATTTTTTTTTAATTTTACTTTGCTTAGTTGTCGAGGCACTGTACAAGAGCTAACACACAGTGCGTATGATATGAACTAGGTCAAAGTCAAGGCCGCGCCTGTTATTGTTAGTATTTATATTACGAGAGTCATTAGAAAGACGTAGCAAACATACCGGGCGATTAATTGGTCCTCAAATTTGAGTTCCGTCTTTTAGTGACAGTTTTCCTGTAAGTTAAGGGCATTTGACGTAAGATTACCACATTAATATCAAAACTGACGCCGGCTTTAAAAAATGAGTACGGCTAGTGAACGTTAATTTTTTTTTAAAACTCTCTTAGTTGACGAAGCATAGTACGAGAACTAACACACAGTGCGGCGATGTTAAAATGTGAACAACTTTAAAGCCGCGTGAACTGTTATTGAACTATCAATTTTATTGGTTAGCTAGCATAAACGTAACCAATCGTAAAACTTTTTATTAGACGCCCGCGAAAATACGGTAGTGAGATAGTGAGTGGCAACGATAACTAACATTTTCAAAAGCTGGCGATTGGTATAGTACCAGAAGTAAGTTATAACAGCGCTGAGAGCTGAACGCAAGCAGGCTGTGACGTCACCAGCAGACCTAGCGAGGCAGAAATTTGATGCCTTCCCTTGGTTATAAAACATCACATCTAACATTTTCAAAAGCTGGCGATTGGTCATGGGGATCGAGATAACCAACGCTAAGTGGCAAATTTGGCCCTCTTTTGTGCTCGAGGTATCAGGGTTTGGCGACTTAAAATAATAGAATTAACCGATGAGAAAATGCAAAGACAAAGAGAGAATTTGGCGGTTGCCATAAAAAACGTCGACTTAATAGAGCTGACGAATTAACCGGGCTCGAGTTAAGTGGTTCTACTGTATATTGAACATAATCAATACTTCAATAATCAGTAATGAAAAGGAAGCGACAAAACTCACCATAGCATACACTTAGACTAAAAAGAATAAAATAAATAGAGGTATAAAAAAGATTTTTAAAAACCACGTTTTTCATAAGTGGACTAAAAAGAAGAAAATAATTTTAAAGCTTATAATAAGTTCAAGTACTGTACTTTCATTTAATATGACTAAAAACGTGGGGCGGGCTCGTATGAGGTTTTACATATGCAGTTCACTCATTCTCTCACTTATAGATCTCTCTTTTGCCTTCTAAATTATAAATCTTTAAATTTTTATACCAAACACCCACCCAACGTTTTTAGTCATATTAAATGAAAGTACTTGAACTATATTACTTTAAGTTTTAAATTATTTTCTTCTCTTTAGTCCACTTATAAAAACGTGCTTTTTATAAATCTTTTTTGACCTCTATTTATATAAATTCAAAAAGCATAATTTTATGTTACCTGGTATTGCATTAAATCTATGAGATTAATAGCAGACGTTGGTATTTACTGGAAAAGCCAGTTTCGTTTTGGTATTGTTGAATAGCCCTGACATAAATTCATTTTGAATGAAAGTGTTGATCGCATTAGGAAAAAAAGTCTTGTAAATGTTATTTTATTCTCTTTACAAACGTCTTTCAAGTTTGCTGGAATTTGTTTTCTTGCTGAAAACAGCAACTGAATTTATTTCTTATCTATTTGGAAAGTTATTCCAAATAAAAATTACATGCTAGGAAATACTAGTATCAACCTTTCTTTGACCCTGGAAAGCTTTTTAGATTTAATCCTGATAGAGTGGTGGTCTTTTAGGATTCTGATCCTTTGAGAAAAAAAATGCCCTAGACCAGGCTTTATCAAGCAACAGGTTTTTGTCCCTGAGACTGAGACACTTTGTTTGAAAATATGAACCAAAATATCATTCACACTGCACATATCTTATTTGTACGATTAAATATTAATTTTTTTAAAAAGGAAATAGACCTCTTTTGCTAATGAGAAGGTCCAATTTATTATTGGTACACCTATACAGTGGCTCAGCAGGTAGGGTTTAGGACCACTGACAAGATGTTCTTAGTTTTAAGAACCTCCCACTGTAGTCCTTATTATTTTTAAAAATGGATTTTCTGGATATCTTTATCAACCAGCTTACTCTCCCCTTGTTAAAGATATTGGGAAATAAAAAAATATTGAAGTTTTTCCAAACAACTATTATCATTTGCACTGTGAAATAGTATTAATTCAGTTTTCATACTTGGCAAGTTTAACAGTTCATTGTGGCTGTGTATAAATAGATATAAAATAAATCATTTCATCTTCAATTGTATTATGCATTCATTCTTGATACTCTCAGTGAGTCAAATGCTTGCATGTAATAGGCTTTAGGATTCATTTTGACCCTTATTAAAATGCTTTTAAGATGTAAATTAAGGTTTGACGTCAACTTTTGGAATAAGTGCAATTTTTTAATAATTACTTTACATTATATTTTACATGTTAGTAAAAACCAAGTTAAAAAAATAACTGTCCCGAAAATACTTTTGGAAAATGATGTAAGAATATACGGAAAATATTATCATTCTGCATGTATAATTCTATTTTATTTAAGTTAATATTTTATTAATAATATATCAATACATTGTAGATTGTATGCTTTATAAAAAAAAAGTATCCTTTATTTAAATAAGTTAAATACTTTTTTTTACAACATATTGTTAGCTGAATTTACCTTAATCATTCTTATTTTTATTTTTTAAATATATGTAATAATTACAATATCCAGTTGTAGTCCCCTTTAGAATGTTAAAAACAGTAACATTTTTTTAAAACCAAATTTTAATAAACTTGTACGTATTACTTTTACTTTTTCTCTAGTAAAAAAAAAGCAACTATAGATCCTGATATGTCTTACTTTAGCTGCAAAGAACAAATACCATGTTTAAACTTGATCCATTTGAAAATTCATGGTGTTCTTTTTTATCTTGGCAACATATTTTTTATGTTATAAACTATCTAAAAAATTATCTTTCATTAAAAAAAAACTCAAGTGCTGGCACCTTGAGGACATTCGCATTTCTTTAATTTTTCCAATTTGTTTTTACTTTTTAACATTTTTATTTGTGCAAAGGTACTCATTTCTCATCACAATACAAAATATATTAAATGGAGTTGCTTTTGAATGATTGATGTGTTCTAATTATGATTGCTACTCTAGTTGTAAAGTAAAATTGATCAATTAAAATGAAATCTCATTATTTTCAAGTTGATCTATCTCAAGATAACAAGTGTTTTACTGAATATTTTTTATTTTAAGTCTTGTGAGTCATACCTTATAGTGATCATAAGGCAAAGGATTATCTCAAATTATTTTCTCAAGAAATGTTATTTATCAATTTAAACTTGAAAAACAAAATAGTGTTCCTTTAACAATAATATGAAATAATGTAAAAAGGTAGCATATTTTAATTTTTTTTTATATTGCCAAGTTGTATGTAGGTAGATTTGTTCACATCATAAATGTCATGTTTCGTAGATTTTACTTGTAGGTAAACAACGAAACTGCACCAAGATATGCCAACAATGGGAGTTATTTTTCTAAAAAACAGTTTAATCTTATGACAAGTGATAGTTTTTCTCAAAGTTAAAATTATGGAGCTTGTTTAAATTAAATGATAGTGCCAAAAAACATCATTTTATGATTACAGAGATTTAAATTTTAATGTATAATTTCTTAATGCATTTCCATGAAATATTTATTTTTTCTGCACAGATTTTCTTAAACTCTTAGGTATTGTTAAAACTCTATTTCATAACTGGCTTATTTCATAACAAGTAAAATCCATTAAAAATAACATTATTTTAATTAAAATATTCACAATATATCTTTTTTTCATAAGGCCATACTATACATGAAATACTTTTTCAGTCACACCAGCCCTTGTGTCCCTCAACAGATTGTTAAGTTTATGACAGCTTATGATACTAAAGACATTGATTACAAAGTCTAAAAATATATCTGCCTACTATTTCTGAGTATTGTAGCTATTCTGAACCTAGTTATATTGAAAGAGATAAATGAATCTTCAGGGGATTATCTTTCATTATACTTATTTTAAAATTGTTTTTAGTATTAATTTTTTTTCCTTCAGGTTTTGGTGCCAGGAAAGATGTTTAAGCTGTGAATACATTTTCATCTTTTTATGAATTAAAAATTGAATGAACTGTTACTCATTTTTCTTTGTATTATCATAAATTTATCTTTATAAGTTTATATGAAGTATTTAAAAAAATATGATAAGTTAATGCATTTAACTAAGCCTGCTCATGAATCTGTATTACTTTCTGAACAAATATTGATAATTTATTTTTATGGCAAGAGTTATTTTTTAAGAATGGTGTCAGTATACAGGAAATAAAATGCTCTAGTCTTGTTTAAAAAATCTGTTGTTGGGTTTTTGTTATTTGCAACCAATGTGAAAAAGTAAGACTCACTTAAATTTGCTTACAAACCTGTTATGACAAAAACGTTTCTTTAATTTTTAAAAACATAATTATTTTGTAATGGTTAAACTGCATATTTGTCAAAATAAAACAAACAGGTGACCAATTTTAGTTTTAGTTTTAGAGCTGTTAGCACATAATAAAATTGGTTAATGAAATTGACAGATAACTGTAACTGATTTAGCATATTTCTATTTGAAGTAAGCTTCTTTGTTTAATTAATGATGATTTCGTACCAATGACATAGGCACATTAAGGTTTCTTTGGAGATGCTTTAAAACGTTTTGGCCTCAGCTATTGTATTTATTTATCCATTATTTCAATTTAATAGATTTCCTTTCTTTGAGTACCACCTTACCTACTTAGACTTGTAGTTAAAAAATCTATTAAATATAGCATTTTCGTGACATTAAGCTCATGCACTACTGTACCCTTCAAATCTATTATTTTATTCACTTAATTTAATATTTATACAATTGGGTTAACATGTCTTATTATTAATTATTGTATAATTTTTTAAAAACCTGCTTAGTACCTACTTAGCTACTACGTTAGGGGCCGTCCATAAAGTACGTCACGCTCCAAAGGGGGGAGGGGGTGTAAGAAAGTGTGACAGTTTTTGACAGGGGGAGGGGGGTCCAGAAATGTGTGACGTCACGGTTTTTATATTAAATTTTAATTATTTTGTTAATAAAATACAAAATCTTTGTTCGAATGTGTGACCTACTTTGTTCCGAGATTTGTGCCAGGGGGGGAGTTATAACTGGTTAAAAATTGCGTGACGTACTTTATGAACGGCCCCATAGTTACAATTAAATCATTAGTAAATTAAAATCTTTTCTCTGTTTATATTAATTTAATACTAAGTTAAGGCATGCACCAAAATGAATCCTCGTACTTTGAATTTCATAAGTTTCAGGCTAGGAGATAAATGAGCTTCCCCCAGCCAAATTTTTTTTTGGAACTTTAAATTTTAGCTTAGTAGTTATTGATTTCGTCCTCCTTACTTCTCACCCCTGATTGATTCGCTTCCGTCGCGATTGCGGGAAAAACGCCATTTCGGTGTTTATTTCCAGTATCCACTGTGTCACTTTATATAGCATTGATGGGTTGTATTTTCAAGTGTGAGCGAATTTAAAGCCCTTTTCGAGTGGAACAATATCTTGATTTGGCGCTGCTTAGCCGCAAAAACATAAACAATGACGAACTATTTTTTAGTAGCTTTGCCACAATGATTCAAATTCGATCAGACTTAAGACTTAAAATTTAATTCCAAACCATGTGTGTTAAAATTTTGACACTCCCTTTGAAGAATCAAAACAACCTCTAAAGACGACCGACTCAGATCGAATCATTTAAGAAAAAAATAAATTTCCGTTCGGGGTGATCCCCTACCTCCATATCCCCTTCCCCCGCTCCTTCCGGGACATCTCCCTTCAAATTTTCTAAAGCTGTAACTTTGTTTCGAAACATTTATTAATTGTGGCTTGAATCGCCGTGATGTTAAAATTTTGAAAACTTAAGCCATGCTGTTTTACTGGTTATCTCGTATTGACAAAAATTACTTCGATACCCTAACTTCAAAACACACTCATTTTAAACTAAGTTTTCAAATTACAAGTTCTACTTAAAAAACAACAACGCGCAGTTTCTCTGAATTCTCTCCACCGACCACTGATAAATCCTATCATGTGCAAAATGCAGCTCACTGTATTTAACTTTAAGGACTTTTGACATGAATCAGAAATTTAACAGTTTGGTCAGGATTAAGGAAACAATTCTTAAAAATTTTTCTTTAAAAAATATTATTACAAGGTTAAATTTTGCCATGTGAATAATGTGAGTCATAAATTGAGTGGCCAAAGCTTGAAATAGTAGAATTTAGAAAACTTATTCTTTGATATTCTCCATCAAAGATGACATATGCTGACAGACAAGTAATTACATGTAGTGAAGGTTAATTCTTCGCAAACAGTTACTGTCTGTGAATAACAGAAGGTCTCGTATACTTCTTTTCATCATTTAAAACAAATATAACTCTTTAGAAGGGCGTCCATAAATGACGCCACTTGATTTTGGCCGACTCCTCCCCCCTCCTCGTCACAAAAAGTTAAGCCTCCCTCAAATATGACGTCATAAAACCCGTATTTCCTATTAGAAAATGAGCTTGTTTCCAATCACTTTATTGTCATTTAAGTATGTATTTAGTGTAAGATTGCACTCTAATATCGTAGCTTGCGTGTGGCTATTTAAAACGTCATTAAATAAATTGTAAGCAATCAAATATTTAAATCGAACTTTTATTTAAAGTTGCTCGTTTTTTGATGTGACGTCACAGTTCTCCTGTTTGACCCTTCGCCCCCCCCCTTTTTTTTTAAAAAAAGGTGCGTGACGTTAATTATGGACGGCCCTTTCTCCGAAAAAGTCAAATCATAGTCCACCTGTCAACCAGAGCTGTGAGTCACAATTTAATTTGGGTGAGGAAAAAAGTGTGTGCGAGGAGTGCTAAAAAAAGACAAGGCTCACCAGAGGCGTCACTAGCTCTTGGTGTCACACGAATTGCCCCATAAATCTCCTCGAGTCTGCCAAATACCGGGAACACAGATTCTTTAGTAGCGTTTGAAAATATAGATCAAATGTTTGTTACAAAGGCATTAAAGGAGAAAAGTTGAATTTAAAGTCGATAGGTAAAATATTGTAACATTTAAAAACGAAGAACTAAATAGAAAAAATGTTAATTTAAAATTTTTATTTTAACATAAAATTATTAATTTTAAGTAATACGGTTAAACAACTGTAATATTTTCAAATTTCACAAACTTGCATCTACATTGCGTTCCATTAAAATTTACAATTACATTACATTACCAAAATTAGATTATATTACCAACCATTACAGTACAACTTCAAATGAGGTAAGGTTGTAACCGTTCTGTTTTGGGTTTGCAAAATCAGCAATTATCAGAATAATATTTAATAATTCAAAATACAATGTAATTAAATATATTTAAAAAATCAGAATTTAGCTTTTCTGGCCTTTAAAACTGAAAACTTGTTAATTACGCCATCGAAATCTATTTCTTGTGCCGAATCACTCTGAATGGATAACATGGCAAGATCAGAAAGCCTTGACTGCCCCATTGTAGATCGCAAATAATTCTTTATAAGCTTTATCTTTGAAAAAACTCATTTCACATGAAGCCACAGACACACAGATTGTAACAAATAATCGTAAACTCAATGAGAGATAGGGGAGAGATTCTATGAAGTTCCATTCAGCTATAAATTTCAAAACGTCAAGTACGGACCAGTCTTCAGCCTCTTTTGAGATCGATCTCTGCTGCCTTCCGGTGCCTTCTCAGCCTTGGTATTTCTAATAAAAGCTCTTCCTCTGACAACTCATCATAGAAAGTGGACAACCTTGGAATGGACTTAAGTTATTCTTCAGTGTCAGATATCAAGCTTTTGGCTTGAACAGCCTCACACATGGTTGCTACTTCCTTGATTGCAATTGATCTGATCTGGAGTTCAGAATGGAAACGATCAATACACTCAAACATCGACCTTTTGTTTTCTTCTTGCAGAGTTAGTCCATATCTTGTTTTCTCACCTGTCACTCTTTTCTTCAACATGTGTCTGTTCTCTACTGAAATTCCAAGTTGTTCTGATTTTAAAAGTGCGTGTTCAAGTGCCTGCTCTACTAGATGATTGCGCTGCTCGTACAGAAATAGTCTCAGCGTCTCTAGCTTCGTCCCCACTTTGTCAAGTGTTAAGCCCTTAGCCTTAGTCTGAAAGTACAGCTGTGTAAGATTGACTTCCTCAAGTACATTACACCAAAAGTAGAGGTAGCACAGAAACGTGAAGTTGCAGACAGCAGGTAATATACATTGCGCTTTACCTCTTGTGTCTAAATTTTCATCTGAATCACAGAGAGCTTCAATTGCCGTCACACATTCATCGAATTTATTTTTCTTTCACTGCTTTTACTATAATGTGGCATTTTGACTCAAAAATAATTCGAGAAAATTCTCACTATCTTTTCCTGTTTTAACAAAATTAAATAAAGGATTCAACTGGCTTACCTTTGCTGCCCCAAGAATGTGGAATCATGAATTTTAGACAAAATACTTGAATTTAATAGATTATATATTCCATAATATGCTTTATAATGTTCAGACCAGACGGTTTTCAACGTTAAAAATTCGTCGCTGCAGGTGCGGTTCTGATCGCGTCGTTCAAAATCAACTTTACTTTGGCTGCCGAACGTACGCATCACGCGATCTATCTGTGAAAATCGTTTCATACTGAAATGTTTTTATGTGAAATTAATTTAGTGTTAAAGTTTATTTTAAAAAGTGCCTATACTCAAGAAAAATACGAAAACCATGTTTCTTAGAGTACATTACATTAACATAGATATGCATGTTTAATAATTATAAATTAAAAAAATAATAACTCAAACACGTTAAATACCTTTTTTTCCTATAAAAAAAAACAACATTAAAGAAAACCTATCTATTTATTTTTTGTAGAAAAATCTTATCACCCCCCCCCTCAACTGTCGTGGAGGAAGTAGTGAGTTTGGATTGGTCTCACCGGCTAACTCTGTGTGTCGGTATGTATGTCAAAGCCCAGTATGTTGGATTTTCTTCTAAAACAAAAGACACCGCTTCTTTTATGTCCAGCCTTTTATTAATTGTGCGGCTTTTTCTTTCCTTTTCCCCCCTTCTTAGTTTCATGGTAGTTTGTGGAGACGTTTTATTATTGCCTGTTAACTGATATTTTATTTTATTAATAAGTTTTCGGTTTAAACGTATTTCATTGTATTTCTCAATTTCTTTCTAGATGAAAAAAATGTGTCTACTTTTTTTTCTGACATAAAATCGTACACAGTAAATTTTAGGCTTGGGTGTCACCCAGGGCGGCCCCCCCCCGCACCGCCTAGTGACGCCACTGAGGCTCACAAGGGCAGAGGCTTAGGCCCTTACTTAGGCTTAGGGCTGAGCGTTAAAACTGTTTAAAAAAATTCTTTTCCATGATTAGTACGACGTAAATATTAATTTAAGTTCCCACCATAGACTTTAAGTACTCAAATTTGTTGCTTTGTTACTGAATTGTCATTTAAAATAAAAACATTACACCCAATACATAAGAAGTTTGGACATTATTATTATTACTTCATTACGTTGTGGTCAATACACCACTCACTTCACATCCATTTATTTTGGATCCTCCAGCAACTTCCGGTTTGAAAAAAATGATGGCTTCTGATGTTTTTGTTTCATGAGATTGATTTAATAACAATTGATCATTATGGCTTCTAAAGAAGATCGCACAAGAAGACTTGCAGCTGGAAAAGAAAAGGTATTGATATATATATATATATTAAGGTTGTTTAAAAGATTTTTAGAGATCGAGTGATGACTCTTCCTGACAGACGTTTCACCAATAATCGATTTCTAATTTTCTTTCTCTCGTCTCAGTTCAGTAAAAATCAGGTCACTGACTGAGTTCACTGAGAATAATTTTGTGAGTGAGATTGAGAGTGGGGTGAGTCAGATTTAAGATTAAGAGGCAGTCTTCGCTAAGATAAAAAACTAATTTAAAAAAAAGACTTACTAAGACTTAGATATAAACCCCTGTTTTATCAATAATTGATCTCATTATTTCTCATGTTCACTTATGACAATAATGACAACGACATGTATTTGTATCATTATCATGTATGAGTATGATAGTATGATTGATGATATGAACAATTGCAATTCTTAACTGAATTAAGTTTAAGAAATACAATTAATACTTTGGGACCCACTTAACTCGAGCCCGGTTAACTCGTCAGCTCTATTGACTATTGAGTCGACGTTTCTTTTTTGGAACCGCCAAATTCTCTCTTTGTCTTTGCATTTTCTCATCGGTTAATTCGATTATTTTAAGTCGCCGAGCCCTAATACCTCGAGCACAAAAGAGGGTCAAATTTGCCACTTAGTGTTGGTTATCTCGATCCCCATGACCAATCGTCATCTTTTGAAAATGTTAGATGTGATTTTTTATAACCAAGTGAAGGCATAAAATTTCTGCCTCTCTGGTGACGTCACAGCCCGCTTGCGTTTAGCTCACAGCGCTGTGTTACTAACTTAAATCACCAGCTTTTGAAAATGTTATTTATCGATAGGGCTGAACCGATCGGTTCGGCTACTCGGCATCGGCCGATTTTCGTATACTCGGAGATACTCAGCAATTGGCCGCGTAAGTGAGGCCGATGACGAGTATTACGTAATTGCTCCAATAGCAAAGATGCACGCAGAATCGCATGTCTAAAACATTTTGTTTCATATCATATGGACCATGGAATAACAAAATGTACCGTGTGCAGACTTGTTGTCATTGGCAACCATTCATCCTTCAACCTCATTTTGACTCTATTACTACTGCTTTGTTCTCATTGTTTCATTCATAATAAGTGGCCGTGTGCAAAAGCCATTTAACTATTGGTTAGAATTAATTAAAATGTGTCAAAGTTGAAGTTTCAAAAGTTCAAAAGGAGTTCTTAATTTATTTTTGTACACTTTTATAGAGAAGAGTTCGCTTTTTGTCATGAGTCATATATAGGTCATGATAGTCTGATAGACAAACAAATAACGGCAACGCCTTTGTGTAAAAAAAACCTCCAAAAACATGTGCATGTACATTCTCATTTATTAACGCTAGTGATGGGACGATACCAAAATCATAGGGTGCTTACTGTAAACAAGGCTGCCCAGATTTTAAAATATATAATATAACAGACTACAGACAGTTTACCCACCCCACTGTCAATCTCCCACACCATTGTTGTTGGTTAGTCCGATTAGCACTCAGGTTACCGAAGGAATTCTGAGTCCATTGTAAGCTAAGGGGACGAGGTGTGTTATTTATTTGTGTAGATTGTAAGGAAAGTCAAGCAAGTCAACAGCGAACCCTGCGCGTGCACGCGGTGTGGCGGGCAGGAGTATATGAATTCGTTATACATGTAGTTATGTACTAGGGAAAAAAAACTGCGCTAACGCAATAAAGGGTTATATTTAAACTTAAACGGTCCTTAAAAACGAACGGTCTTAACAACCTTAGGAAAGAGTGAAGAAATAGGGTCCCGATATTCCGATACGAATCCGATTAATCGTCCCATCACTAATTAACGCACATCATGTATATAAAGAAATTTCAAGCGCAAGTTAATATTTTGCCGCCATATTAATTTTCATTTAACTTGATGGTCGGTTATCTCGGCACCATTTTTCATACCCCAAGGCAGTCGACTTAACCGGTCCCACTGTAATTAAATGCTCTTTACTCCTTTACTTAGACTTAGACTTAAACTTTACTAGTCACTAGTCTTTGAACTAGTTTTTACTACTTTTAACTTAACTTTTCTTATTACTATTTAATTAAATTACTACTATTTATTTAATAATAATAATGTATTATAGACATAGATGATAGATATAGGTACATAGGGCATGTACTGGAGTAAGAGTAGTAAGTTAGTAAGACTGTCTAGTGTCTATCAAGTATAGAACTAACAACGGGTTTGAGCCCAGGTACTGGCAAGGCCCCTGGGGCATTGTGCTGGCCACACATTCCCCTGCTCGTTAGTGGTGGCTAAAAACATGTGAATGCTACATCACTTGCCCCATAGTCTGTCATGGACTGGAAAGGGGGTCATCATCATCACTTTGACAATAATTTAGTAACTAAAATTTTGTTGTTGATATTCTTATTTAATAATTGCATTTCTCAGGGCTCAGGGACTTCATTTTGATAAAGCCGGCCTAGGCCCAAATTAGTAGGGGTGTGCCGGAATCCGGTTCCGCCGGATTTTGCACTATCCGGTGAAATCCGGTTCCGTCGGATTTACATGTATCCGGAACAATCGGAATCCGGAATATACCGGATTTCAGAATTTGCTAGATTTTGTGACTCACCGGATCATAATCTGAAATAAAAGTAATTCTCTTTCCCGAATTCCACACGATCACGATACATTAATCAATTGTTTCGAGCGTTGAGCTTGTTTAATATTTAATATTCCGAACATACCAGAGGCTAGAGTCAGCACCGCTAATAGTGGCCAATCGGCCCATCCCATACATACATGATAGTGCGGGGATGAGTAATTATTATTCGTGACATCATCTTAACCGCAATCACCAATGACGTAACAGAAATAATAAGCAACTATACTGCCCAAGCGCCTGGCCGCCAGCCCGCCACCTTACCGAGCACAGCAGACGACCATCAAATTGCGTCAAGCCAGCAGGCCTGTGCTGACCTAGCCTATCTATGAATACTTTTAGGGACACACACTGATCGACCTGACGTCGGTCTGCTTAGCAATTAGTCATTGGTGCAGAGATATAGATTACCCGTACTGCCCTGCGGAGCTGTTTCCTCACCAAGCATAATAATAATAACATAAACATAGAAACTTATTATGCGCCAAAATACAGTGAAACAATTAAGTGATCTCCAACGAGGTATAAATTTATACTAGAGTGCTCGTGTAAACAAAAAAAGTGATAGCGCAATGCGCAAGCATTGCGCTATCTCTGATTGGCTGGTCGGTTACCACTTGGTTACCTAACGCGATAGAAATTTATCTCAGTTTTTAAAATTTACCGTAATATTCAGTGATTTCTGAATAATTTCTATTTTCTAATTTATTTCAAAGTTCTTCACTTCCAACTTCCAATCAGCCAATGTCATTTAGCCATTTAGGCCAACTGTTCAGAAGGCATCCAACCCCTCAGATTTACCGGTATCTGCAAAGTACCAAAATCCGGGAGAAACCGGAATCCGGTACCGGATCCGGCGGATTTCGCATAAGAAAATCCGGATCCGGTTGGAAAAAACGGATCCGGCACACCCCTACAAATTAGAAGAATTGTATTGATATTTTAAAATCCATTCCTGAATTCTGTTTAAATTTGAAAACTATTCTGTTTAGAAGATAATTGATTTAAATTAAATGAAATATCTGTTTTGACATAAAAAAACTCTTTGATCTAACTATTGCTTGTGTTAGCTGTTGGCAACTCAGCTAATTCACACAAAAAAATTTCTTAGCCAAACTAACAACGTTGTAGGGCAGGGGGGGGGGCAAACTACAGCCCGCGGGCCGCACGTGCGGCCCGTCACGTGCGGCCCGTCCGTCAGAGTATATTATGCGGCCCTTTAGGCATGTACATGTTGTGATCTTATGTCCATGTAAACGTGCTTTTTTTAAATTTTACTATATTTTTATTTATTTTTCGAGTATTTTATTCGAATCTAGGGATATTAAATTGGTTTTATGGCTCCAAAATTGATTATTGATCATTAGTCATTATTTTTTACATCCTTATTTGAATCTGCATTTCAACTCAACTGGGAGTGGCTTTTGTTTACTATTTACATATTGGCGGAATTGTAAAAATTGTAATTTAAAAGTGAATAGACGTTGATTTCACAATAAGTTCTGCCAAAGAATGAAAGTTTGGGAACGAATGTGTTTTTTTAATGACAAATGGAACGCTAAATACTGCTTCATGAGCGTTGGCAGCAAAGCAGTCTGCTCGCTGTGCCTTGAATGTATGAGCGTCTTTAAGGTGTACAACTTAAAAAGACACCACCAAACAAAACGTTTGGATTTCGGGCACAATTTAACGAAACGAAGAGAGAAAAGGGAATTGCCAGGAGTTTGGTTAATAATTTAAAGAAGCAGCAAACTGTTTTCACCAAACTGTCTTTAATACAAGATGCTTCAACGGAAGCCAATTTGGTGTTGTCCCTATAAAATTGTATAACGGAACAAGTCTTTTTTGACAGCGAGTTTCATCAAGCAATGTTTCTCAGATGCAGCAAGCATTATGTGTCCAGAACAGAAAGCAAAAATTTATAGCCTTCTTTTATCAAGGAGAACTGTAGTCAGGCGTGTTAAAAAAATTAGCGACGATTTGATGCACCAACTTCGAGATGCAAGCAAAGACTTTGTGTGGTGCTCTCTAGCGTTGGACAAAAGTACCGATGTACAGGACACAGCACAATTGTTTGTATTTATACAGGGGAATTTAACACTCGATTTGAGCTGCCCGAAAAATTACTTAGTGTTGAGCCACTCAAAGACACAAACTACAGACCAGGATTTATTCAATGCTGTTGAGAACTGTGTTGAGAGAACTGGGCTGATGTGGAACAAGAGAGCAAGTTAACAACCGATGGAGCACGTGCTTTGACTGGAAAAAACGTAGCCCTTATCACTATTTGGGTCCTCATACATCTGTGAGCAAGCTTTTTCTTGCATGAAAATAAACAAGGCTAAGAACAGGTCGATGTTTAACTGACTGCAATTTGAATGCATGCAGTCATGCGAATCACAACCAGTAAACTGGTTCCACAGTTCAAGAACATTATCCATAATTGTGAACAGTTACATACTTCTCATTAATTATAATTGTACTCTATGGTCAGCTTATATTATGTAAATTATGTTCCTACTTCTTGATAGTTAATATGACAAGTAACAATAAACTTTTGTTGAAATAATAATGATTAGTAAAATTTTATCAAATTAGAAACTGTTTCAGTTCGTATTTTAAAATGTAGTGCACATATGTAATAGAGTGTGAATGTGAAATAAAAAGACAAGTACTTGGTTATCATTAATTCATATTTAGACCTCAATGGTAATTGAAGTAGACAAAATATATATGCGGCCCGCCTATAACAATAAAGTTTTCAATGTGGCCCTCCGTACAAAAAGTTTGCCCACCCCTGTTGTAGGGAATTATTCTTTAATATTAAAATGCCATATTCAATATTATTTTTCAATTGTCAACTGGCATGGATTATATTTAAATTGAAATTTCATGATTGTTTGACTCTGGTAATACTCTATTACAGAAAATTTTAAGTACAGATTAAACAGGACCAATCCTGCATTTAGGAGCAGTTAACCTTTTACAAACTTAATAATTCGCAATAGTATGATTGACTGAGGGCTTACTGTCTCAGTCAAAATAATTACATGAAATATATATTTTGTTTAATGCAGTTGAATATACATATTTTTGTTTCAGTTAGCAGCTTTCCGTGATAAAAAAAGCCAAAAGCAAAAGAAAACCTGAAAATGTATCGGACCAAAATCTGCAACAAGTGGACAATTTATCACCTGAGCTCATGTTTAATGTTAGAAAGGATGTTTCTCCAACAGAAACTCTGTCCTTAACTGATGTAAGATACATTATTTGCATTTTCATTATCTTGAAACACTTCTTATATTTCATTTTTGAAAAATTTATTTCTTTTTGGGGGGTTATTTGAAGTTTTAGTTACTTGTTACAAGTTAGTTTTAATAATATTTCGTCATCTTTTGATTAACTACTTGCCAGAATTAACATATAATATTAGCATTGCTTCTAGATGTGCACCACTTACTATAATAGCACTGACCAGTAAATAATTTGGATTATCAGACATTCATCAATTATTTATTTTTTGCTTTGAAAATATATACTGTAAATGACTGCATTAAAATAATGTTTATTTTAAATCAAAACCATGTGCAAAGAAAAAAAAATCTCTAAAGTGACTTCCCTTTTGAAAATGGTCATAAAGAAAGTTTAAAAAAAAATAATGGGGATTAAACCTAAATAAATTTGATTATTGTTTGTTGATAATTTGTTGAATGCACTACATTTTCTACATTAAGTACATGTACTTGCATCATGCACATATTAAATGACTTAACTGATAAATCTAAGCTTAATCAAATTGGTTAGCCATTTAAAAGCTATGTTGTTTAATTTATATATATATATATATATATACACAAATAAATCATCCATGAATCTATTAAAACAGCCTCAATTTATGTATAGGATCTGGATACTTTTTGACAATGGATTTCGTCTTCATTGAAAAGGCAAACTTTTATTTGTCAAATAACACTTTATCCATAGATGTTCTGCCCTAAAGCTAACATTTTTTCTCCTGTAGTACATCTATATTTAAGTTTTTAGCACTAAACAAAAATTAAGCATATACATTAATTTTTAAAAAATAAGTTATAGACACCTGTTTCCCATAAAATAAGAATACACATATGTGCAAAGTGTTCAAATGTATCGCCTATTCCATACTTTTCAAAGCTAAGTACTGGTATTCCTATCTACTGCTAATGCACTAACAAAAATAATTGTTATTTCTAACTTGATTATTTGTTGTTTTTTTTGTTTGTTATTGTTTTCTTTTTTTGCATAAAAAATATTACAACAATGCCAAAAAACAGGATCTTTCTTTTTGTTCTTAATGTAAATAACCGATATATTATTGAGTGGAAAAAAAAAGAGGTATGACATGATAAAAGAAGAGTAAAGATTTTCAATGAAAATAAGTTGTTCCTCAACTGTATAAAAAACTTTTTGACATTTTAAATGATAAACACGTGTTATTGGGATTGTTGTGTCCTAACAAATTATTTCCATTTTGCATGCTATAAATTATTTGTTTATCTTGAGTGCAGAGTGATACATATTCAACTACTAGTGAAGATGAATGCTCACAAGAGGTTGGTTGATTCAATTAGGCTTGTTAAAATCATGTTTGTATTCAGTTATTTAATATGAAACCATTACAAGCTTACTCTATTATAATTGCTTAAACATTGTGTAGACATGCCTATAGTTTCCAACCCCTCCCTACTCCCCCCCCCTCCTTTAAATTTAGAATTACTACATATTGATGGCACTTAAATGTATTGGTAGAAGAGCTTATTAAATTGTAGATAAATGCCTTAACTTGTACCATTTTATTACTAAATATTTTCCAGGAGGATCTTTGAATATCATAACTGAAACTGTTGCATTAAGAAAGTATTTATTATATAAAATTCATTTTATACAGAAAAATAATTGGATTGTCTCCCCTCACACTCAAATAAGAATCTCAGAGCTGGAAGGAGCCATGCAAGAAAATCAAGAAGCTTTAGATATTAATTTTGGGGATTCTTCCCAGTGGAATGATGTAAGTAAATCTATTTTTAAAACTATTTTGTTTTTACCATGAAGTGTAGTTTTCAGAGGTAAGCGTAATTATCTAGATGATTTCTTTAACTAATTAAAAAATTTTTTTTGTTGCTTGCCTTAATGGTGATAGGTACAAACCTGTCATTAGTAAAACCTTTTATCAGTAGGGAATACAACTCATAAAAACATGTTCTCTGCAGATGTCAAAAATAAGATAGTTATAACTGAAATATATGTATGTAACAATCTCATCAAGTATCGTCTATTTCAAAAATTGAATATGTTAGACTCCAGTTAAAAAATTCATTACTTAATGAACTAAAAATATTTAAAGGGAATACATTCTCATATATTGATAATACGGCACTGTTTCGTAGGTTACCTTTCTTACTTTCCAGTCAGTCTACAGGAATTATGTTATTTGAATATTATCAATGTTTAACGTGCATTACCAGAATTAAAGTAAAAAAAATGGAGGTAATAGTTATTCACATTGTTATCTTTGTCAGCTTTCTGAAGTTGAGTCAGCACTGTTGCAGAGAGATGAACTTTTAAGTCAACTGACTCGGTCACTTCAATCATCACTAGGACAACCAACACTGACAGATGATTTTATGACACAAGTCTGTTCTTTGGCAGAGCACATCTGCACTCTGCAAGCCCAGTTACATCAAGTATGTTTAGTTTTTGCTTACTATTCTTTTTATAAAGCTTCTTGCATAAATGTCTGGAAAGAATTTTAAAAAAATGTGTAATTGTGTGCTGTTCTAAAATATTATTTTTTATGATTTGAAAAAAATTTCTAGGTTATATTAACTACTTAATTAGTAATTATACTCAAATGAAAATTTTAAAAGAAAGTAAAATACTTAAGAATACTGTGAAGTTGTCTAGGATAGGAATGATTGGGTTCTAATTTCGTCTTCATTAAAAATAATTTTTGTAGGCTTTATTTATGAGAAATTTAAAACTAAAAGATGCTCCAGTAAATGTATATAAGCATCGTTTACACTGAATTTTCATTTCTTTAAATAAAATCAGAAGAAATGGAAAATTCTTCTTATCTTAACTGCAATCAAATGAATTTGCTTTCAAAGACTGAAAACATATTTTGGTAGTTATTGTTCGTTTTAAGACCCGGAAAGACCACCCTGTCTTTGATCTCGACTATAGAGAAATTTTATAATTGTGAAATTTGCATTAGAGCATTTCTATGATCACTTAATGTGAATCCAAGCTTCAGAGTTTGATTGATGGTTGTCTTAAATGATTTAAGGGGCATTAAAAATAGTTTTGAATCAGAGTTGCTGCTCTTGATGTTATTTTGAAAGTCTAATACAAGAAGCATGATGCGAGTTTGCAAAAGGTGATTTTTTAATTGCTCCACTTTGTTTATAATCAATCTAGTTCTTAGTTCTATAGTAGCTACATACTTTATAACTTTTAAAATCTTACCAACGGAGCCCGGTTAACTTTTCGAGGCCATCTAAACTAAACACATATTCTGTAGGCCTGAGACTAATCTCTTAAGGCCTTGGCTAGTACCTGGGCAATCTGCTCCATCTGTTGAGCATTGCCATACAACATTGTCTTTACATGGGACTCTTCCGCCTCCCTCACCCCCCGGCTATATCAAGCGCCGGGCAAGACGTCACCAGGTGTACGACTGTCTCAGGGGCTTGGCTGCAATGACGGCAGTTCGAGTCCCTGTTGTGGTCTAGCCTGTGAAAGTATGAGTTGGTTGGGCAATGTTCTGTTCTCATCTGAGTCACTAAACTCTGGTGTTTGCGACTCAGGTTCCACCACTGGTCTGAACGGCTTGGCCTGGGCATGTTAGCGAATACCCCTCTGGCTGTCGTGTTGTCAGCCCACTCCTGGTACCACTTATTTCGGAAGTGGTCCTTTAGCCAGGTTTTAGCCCCAAGATAAGTGACTGGGGCCTCTGGTTGGGGCAGGGCTGCACCTGCTTTGGCCAGGGAGTCTGCCTTTTCATTGCCATTAACATTCACGTGGCTCGGGATCCACTGCACTGTTACCTTACCTCCAAGTCTTTCGAGTCTACCCACGTCCTCCAAGATGGCGTCAACCAAGTGGGTACTACGCTTCTCACTAGCCAGGACTTCGAGGGCTGATCTCGAGTCACAAAACAGTACCGTGTCGAAACCGAAAATTTCCGACCCCTGCAGTGTCCGGTGCACACTTTCCAGGGCCCTGTGTATAGCTTCAAGCTCCGCATCGTAATTCGATGCCATAGTCCCACAGGGACCTAGAAGTTCTTCTTTTGGTGGCCCTCCTATTGGGTATAAGATGAGCGCACCATATCCTGCAATTCCTTCACTTGAACTGGCAGACCCATCCGTGAACACTTTCACTTGGGTTCCCGCGAACCCTTCTATCGTCTCAACGGGCAGCCGCTTTCTGTACATGTTCAGGGCTGCGTTTCGTCACCGCCGTGTCAGTCAAAGACAAACGTATTTCGGGACGTGTGCATTCCGCATAGGGCGGTTTGAGTGGGACACTTATAATTTGTCTTCTATTTCGTGGGGGTTTGACGTTCCTATCAAGTTCCGTTACTTGATGCATAAATGAGGAACGTTTCAAACACCCACGTCCGCCCCAGTTGTGCTGCATCTGGAAGCAGGGCTCCCTAATGTCTAGCCTGCGGTACCTCTCTGCAGTCGTTATGATTGCCTTGTCCCTACAAATATCGAGCGGCTCTACGTTTGCAATGACTTCCACAGCAGCTGTGGGTGTCGTTCTGTATGCGCCACAGATAAATCTTAAAGACTGGTTCTGGATTCGACCCAGTTTTTCCAATGCCGTTTTTCGAGGCCATCTAGATAGGCCTTATGGATTAGAGCAAAAAAATATTGATCGCAGCTAATAATCCTTGCCCATGAACAAAAATTATGAAACCAAATATGAACTGTGTATTTAATGTATGAGCTATTCATAAATATTTTCCATCAGAAGTTAAGGTCTGCAAAAAATTATTTTGCAAATAATCCACACCTGTTTGATTTTTTGAAGATGTGCATGTCATGGACATTTGAAGCAAAACACATTTTTACGTTTAAAATTCAAATTAAAATTTCAATAAAGTATTCAAAACACAAAATATGATTTGTTTCTTATTAAAACACTTAATTGCCACAAAGAGGATTTTCCATTATTATGAAAGGAAAAAAGGTTATTTATACATAGGCAAATGGAGCTCCTAAAGTAGGAATGTGATGTTAAATTAGATGATTAAAGCAATATGTTGCAAAATAATAAAAGAGAATTGCATCTCGATACACTTGATAACTGTGGTCAGGAAATTTAGTGGGCAGATATCAGATAGTGTAAGTGCCAAGATGCATAAACCAATTTGAGAATGACTAATTAAGCCTTAACTGCATGAAAACATTGAAATTCCACCGTGTGCCTTTTACATCTCATTTAGTTTTTCATTTAGTTTTTTAAAATATATTTTGAACTGTTTTTTCTTAAAATAAAAAACAAAACTTGTCTCCATATCTCATCTAAATGCTTGAGTTTAGGTTTCATGAAAATATTGTATGTTCTAACGGAAATAATAGTATTACAAGTAGGGGTCTACCGATATGCCTTTTTGCCGATATTACCGATACCGATATTACCGATATTTTTTTTGCCGATATGAGTGCCGATATGAGTATTTGTTCGGACAAAAACCAGCGGTAATATTTGATGACGTCATTCTTAAATTTATCACTCGTAATTATTTATCTTTTATATTAGGGGACTACCGATATGCATTTTCGCCGATGTTACAGATATTTTTTTTTCCGATAAGAATATTTGTTAGGACAAAAACCAGCGGTCTTATTTGATGACATCATTCTTAAATTTATCACTCCTAATTATTTAACTTTTATATTAGGGGTCTACCGATATAAGCATTTTTGCCGATATTACCAATATTTTTTTCCGATATGAGTGCCGATATGAGTATTTGTTAGGACAAAAACCAGCGGTCATATTTGATGACGTCATTCTTAAATTTATCACTCGTAATTATTTATATTTTATAATTAAGGGGTCTACCGATATCCAGTTTTGCCGATATTTCCGATTTTTTTTCCCGAAACGAAGTTTCCGATGTGTTTACAAGTTCCAGATCATGACCTACATAGGACTCATAACAAAACTAACCGTCCTTTATACAAATGTACAAGCAAAATTAGGAAGTCCTTTTGAAACTTCAACCTTGACTCATAATTATTAATTCTAACCAATAGTTTAATGGCTTTTGCACACGGCCACCTTTATGAAAGAAACAATCAGAACAAAGCAATAGTAATAGAATGAAAATGAGGTTGAAGGTTGAATGGTTGCCAATGACAACAAGTCTTCACACGGTACATTTTGTTATTCCATACGAAACGAAATGTTTTAGACATCTGCGATTCTGCGTGCATCTTTGCTATTAGAGCAATTACGTGAACATAATGTTTACATGTTATACATTTATTAGAGCAATTACGGTATACTTGGAACTATTTACACAGTATTTCTGAGCATACGAAAATCTGCCGATACCTAAACAATATCAACGCACATGGCACACTGTATCGTGGCTGCACATATTAATACTAGGACTCTTTTGACTATTTCAATACCGGTATCGGGGTCAATATATTAATTTGTCGAGATATTGTAAATCTAAATGATAGTTTTTTTGTTTCCGTTTTTTTTTGGGTCAAAATGTCACTTATTATGAAATATCGGTGACGTCAATATCGGGACCTTTACATGCTACCGATACCGATATTGCCGATATCCAGATATCGGTGCCGATATATCGGCCAGCCGATATATCGGTAGACCCCTAATTACAAGTAGTACAAACCAAATTTAAATCTAAAGGTAAAGAATAGTTAAAGATTTTAGATGCTAGCCCCAGCATGTGGTTTACTGTGGTTTATTTTGGCATACAAAGTTTGAAAAAAAAACAACAACCGCTGATGTAATTACTTCATTGATAGTAGATAGTGTGCGTACAAATTTTCTTATTTTCTGTTTTTCCAGTGGCTGCAAGAAGTGGAATTACTTATATAACATCTTTTAGTCTATGTTTACAAGAAAATTAATGAATAGGATGTTTTATTTTAAATACATATTTATTTGAGTTGATAAATCTAATATTGACCATAGTTACTAGGTAAAAAAATCAACACACTTAAGAAAATATATTTTGAATTGAATTTTATCAGCATACTTTTTAAAATACACACACAGTTGTAATTAAACCCCACTAACCGACCAATTTCTCTCTTGTCCAGGCTGACCAGGATCTCCAGGAGCAGCTGATCCTGCGTGAATCGTCCATGATATCATTACAGGCAGCAAAGTCGCAGATACTGCAGCTTCAAGTTATCATCACACACAAAGACAAAGAAATAAAATCCATGACACAATCGTTGCAGGCCAACAGTAGTGTCCTTGATGCCAACACACTCAAAGATGAGCAAATCAGTCACATCCAGCAGCTTCTTGAACAGCAGACGGGGCAGCTACATGTATATAAGACACAGCTTGAGGCCAAAGAGGCAGAACTGAGCCTTTTAAATAGGGAATGGTTCAGCAGAGAGCAGGAGCTGCTTGTATCCCTCAGTGCAGGCTCTGAAGAACTGTCTTCGTTGAAGAAGGCTCAAGATCTTTGGAAGCTTGAAATGCATCAGCTACAGGAAAGGTGCTCGCATCTCCAGTCTGCCCTTGATGAGAAGGAGTCATCGGCTGATGCAAGACTGCAAGAACTGGAGCACCAATTGCAAGAGCTTAGAACGTCTCATGAGTTAGATGCTAAGGAAATAGCAGCTTTACAGGAAAAGAACCAGGATCATTCTGAATGTCTTTCATCATATCAGTTGTTAGAAATCAATTACGAGACTGTCATGAAACAGCATTCAGATTGTCTTTTACAGGTGGAGCATTTAAAGACATTTAATTCCGATCTCCAGGAAAAGTTGCATTCCTTAAGCAAGGCGGAGGTCGAGCTTTCAGTTTTTAAGCAGCAGTTTGAAATCCTCAATGTCAATTATTCAACTGAAGTAAGCAAGTGTTCCCACTTGGAGCACAGACTTTCTGAATTGAACATAACAACCACAGATGAACGAAACACATTGAGAAATACAATAGATGAACTTCAAATGGAGATTTCTAAACTTCAGACTGCTTTGTACAGTTCAAAGGACCTTAATGGGGACTTTGATTGTCACCATCACCATAGTAATTTGGTTGTAAATGAGCAAGATCTGTCTGGGTTTCAGGCAAATTTAAATTTTAATGCTAGTTTTTCAGAGGTTAACATGCATAGTCACTTGGATAATAATACACATGAAGTCCAAGAAAATGTTGATGAGAAAAATCATTTAACAGAAGGAGTAATTGAAGATTTATCTGAAAGACTTATGGTAAAGGGATCAGAGGATTCAATTAAACTGCAAAGTGAAGTGCTCCCATCTCATGGCGTTGACTTGTCAGAGAAAGACATTTACATTGAGCGAATACAAGGAAAACTAGAAGAACTGTATACAGAGAGAGAGCTCTTATTTGCTACTGTACAAAACCTTGAGCTGAAATTAAAACAGCAGTCGTTTGAGAGAAGTTCCACAGAATCTTCCCTTGTGGAAGACAGGGGTGCTGTGTGGCAGACTGTTTCATTAGGAGAGGGGCCAGAGAACTGTGGAACAGAACACGAAACGTTTCTTTTGGGAAGCAAATCACCCATCTGTGAAGTACAGGAACGTGACATTCCGATTCCCCCATCCGAAGTGATGTCACCGCAACCCGTCGAGGTAGATTTTAAACACCTGAGTGAGGTCAGTCGGTTAAAGGAAGATATTGGGCGCCTGTCCTTGCATGTTCAGACTCTTCAAATGGCCCTGAATTCAGCCACCTCAGAGTTGGCCGTGACTAAAGAATCTCTTGAGACTGTCATGGCTCAGTTGGTCACTAAGGCCATCTCTGATGATCTTGAAGAGGGCCAACTGGATCTAGCTACAAGCCGCCAGGATCCGGCTGTGATTGACATGAGATTGGCGAGTCTTCAGCTGGAAGAGAAGGAGGCAGCTCAGCTTGAGCTTCAGTCTCAGTTGGAAGCCACAATATCTCAGTGGCAAAAACTTCAGCTCATTGTGCAGGAAAAGGAAATCGACATTCAGAATCTCCAGGAGAATTTAGATGAGCAAAAGAGAATAAGTTCTTCCTTATCCAGAGCACACCAAGAGGAGGGGGACTCACTCCGTTCTGTAATTGATTCTCTAAAATCCATGCAAGAAAGTGACTGTTTACAAATTTCCAACCTGGAAAATGAAATATTCAGTGTGATGACTGAAAGGGATGCAGTGAAAAGTAAACTTTCTTTATTAGAGGCTCACATAGCTGAAAGGGACTTAGAACTGAAAGAAATCATCCTCAACACTACAGTGGAAATAGATGATTTGAAGAGCAACATTTCTGTGAAAGAATCTCAACTTAGTGAAAGTCAGGCAAAATTTGTATCTGTTGAAAATGAGCTGTGTGACCTTAAGAGAGTTCTGTCCACAAGGGAATTGGAAATGCAAAGTGCTTTGAGAGAACAAGACACGATTCAGAGAGGAAGCTCAGAGTTTAAACATTTGGACTACACTAGACCTCCGGGAGGCGCTGAATCTCATTATAGGGATGCCCTAGAAAGGATAAGTGAAAAAGAAGAAGAAATTAATAATCTAAAAAGCCTTGATGCCAGAAATCAAACAGTGATAGAAGAATTAAACCACAGCCTTGAAGGCAGTAATACCCTTGTTAGCTTGCTAAGAAATGAGCTGTCCCTTAAAGAGAAGGAATTAGAGGGACACAGAGGGTCATTAAGTGAACTAGAGGCAACATTGTCCAGTGTTCAAAGTAAACTAACGGAGCTGGAAGGGGAAGGGAAAGAACACAAGACTAAACTAGATGAAACCGAAGTTGAGTCTGTGAACCTAAAAAAGAAACACTCTGCACAGACGCTGAAATTAAAAGCATCAAAAAAGGTCTTAGCGCAAAAGGAAGAAAAAATTGCCAAAATGGACAGTCTTTTAGCCGAAAAGGAGGATGAAATTGCTAACTTACTGAAGAATGTTTCAGATAAAGATGAAGAAATATCAAGCCTGCAAAGTAATGTCATTGAGAAGGATAAAGAAATTTCTAACTTGCTCGAAGTAGTCAGAGAGAAAGATGAAAGATTGGCAAACATAGATAAAAATATAAATGCAAACCACAACACATCAGATCTTAATAAGGCTGTAGCTGAAAAAGACGAGCTTTTAGAAAAATTAAAAATGGAGTTAAATGAAAAAAATGCAGAAATCGCAGCTGTTTTAGAAAAACTTGTTCAGAGAGAAGATGAGAAATTTGAATCAACCCAAAATATAGCACATAAAGAAGAAGACATTGCTGGAATGAGCCTTGTCATAAGTGGAAAAGTTGTTGAATTGTCAGATGTGAGGGAGAGATTATCAAAAAGAGATGCAGAATTTGAGAACCTGTGTAGGATTATTGGAGAGAATGAGGAAAAAATTGCTGATTTAAGTCAGAGGTTGACGGAAAAGGATGCAGAGATTGCAGGTATTTTGCAGGCTTTACAGGAAAGGGAAGTAACTCTTAATGATGTGAGTAAACAACTTTTGTTAAAAGAGGATGAGATTGAAAGATTACACAATTCTGTTGAAGAGAGAGAAAATATAGAAAGGGACTTGCGAAATAGGTTAACTGAAAAGGAAGGAGAGTTGGCCAGTTGGTTGGGGATAGTAGGAGAGAAAGAGGAGGCACTCTCTGTGATGAGCAGAGAGTTAACTGGTGCTTGTGAAGAAAGGACTAATATGCACACGAGTGTTGCTGAAAAAGATGAGGAAATTTTGAACTTGAAAAAGTTACTGACAGAGAAGGAGGAACTTATTGTTGAAAATCACAAAGTTCTCATTAAAAAAGAAGACGAAATAGCCCATTTACATAAAAATTTGAACAAAAAAGGAGAAATCTCCGATTTGTTGGTGAATTCTACTGAAAAAGATATAATTGATGAACTGCAGAAAGAGTTAAGGCTCCGTGAAGCCACAATTATTGAATTAACCAAAAACTTAAAAGTGAAAGATGAAGAAATAGTTGAGCTTCGGATAATTTTAAGCCATGGGGAGGCAACAATTGAAGACCTGACCAATTCCTTAAAAGTAAAAGATAATGAAGTTAGTGAAATGCAGCTAAACTTAAGTCAGGAACTAAGTAAAGTTAACATTTTAACCCAAAGTTTAACCCAAAAGGATGAAGAAATCATTGAACTGCACACGCATTTCACCCAAAAAAGTTCTGAGCTCTCTAATGTGCTGCTAAATTTCACTGTGAAGGAAGAAGAGATGTCTGGTCTACTCAAGAATTTAAATGATAGAGATATGGAGATAACCAGTTTGAACCAAACAATCTCAGAAAAAGTTATCAGTATTTCTGATCTTGACAGGGAAGTAACTGATACCAAAGAGAAAATGGAAGATCAAGATAAAAGACTAGCACTTGCATTTGAGGAGATCATGAGTATGTGCCAAGTTTGGTCAGAAAAAGAAGCAGCGCTAAGAAAATTTAGTAAAGAGATTTCTGAGAAGGACAAGGAAGCTTCAGCACTGCAAGAAATGCTGACTCACAAAGTTGAGGAGATCACAACACTACACCAAAAGTTAACAGATAAGGACAATGAATTGGCAAACATTTACAAGGCTGAAGCTGAAAGAGATGATCAGGTGGCACGGTTGAGAATGAGGCTGGAAGAAAAGGAGGCAGAGATTTCACAAACACAGGAAAATATGGCTAAGAGTGAAGAGGAGGTGAATGATTTGATGAAAAGCCTAAATAAAAAGGAAGATGACATTCTCAAAATGGCTCAACTCAATGCCAAACAGGAAACAGATCTGTCTGATTTAAAGCAACTGTTGAAAGAAAAGGGGACAGAATTTGAAACAAGGCATCTTACTGTTAAAGATGAACACCTTCAAATTCTTCAAAGCAAAGATCTTCAGCTCTTGGAATTAAACAGAAGTTTAAATGAAAAAGACCAAGAGATTTCTAAACTGCTCCAGAGTTTTCAAGACAAAGACAATGATGGGGGTGAATTAAGTAGGAAGTTGATAGAAAAAGACCAAGAAATCATTAAATTACTTCAGAATGTCCAAGAAAAAGACGTGGCACTTATAGATATAACCAGAAAGTTAACTGAGCAAACCAAGGAGGCCTCTGAATTTCTTCAGAATGTTGATGACAAAGACATTCAGATTAATGACTTGAACAAAGTGCTAGGGGAGAAAGACAAGGTGGTCAATGAGTTGCTAGAAAATATCCAAGATAAAGACAGTCACAGTACTGATATAAATAGAAAGCTAACTGAGAAAGACCAACAGATTTCTGAACTTCTTCAGAATCTTAAAGACAATAACATTCAGGTTGGTGAATTAAACACAAGGTTAAGTGAAAAAGACCTTGAGATATCTGCACTACTTCAGAATGTCCAAGACAAAGACATCCAGCTTGGTGAATTACACACAAGGTTAAGTGAAAAAGACCTTGAGATTTCTGGACTACTTCAGAATGTCCAAGGCAAAGACATCCAGCTTGGTGAATTACACACAAGGTTAAGTGAAAAAGACCTTGAGATATCTGCACTACTTCAGAATGTCCAAGGCAAAGACATCCAGCTTGGTGAATTAAACACAAGGTTAAGTGAAAAAGACCTTGAGATATCTGCACTACTTCAGAATGTCCAAGGCAAAGAGATCCAGCTTGGTGAATTAAACACAAGGTTAAGTGAAAAAGACCTTGAGATATCTGCACTACTTCAGAATGTCCAAGACAAAGACATCCAGCTTGGTGAATTAAACACAAGGTTAAGTGAAAAAGACCTTGAGATATCTGCACTACTTCAGAATGTCCAAGGCAAAGAGATCCAGCTTGGTGAATTAAACACAAGGTTAAGTGAAAAAGACCTTGAGATATCTGCACTACTTCAGAATGTCCAAGACAAAGACATCCAGCTTGGTGAATTACACACAAGGTTAAGTGAAAAAGACCTTGAGATATCTGCACTACTTCAGAATGTCCAAGACAAAGACATCCAGCTTGGTGAATTAAACACAAGGTTAAGTGAAAAAGACCTTGAGATATCTGCACTACTTCAGAATGTCCAAGACAAAGACATCCAGCTTGGTGAATTACACACAAGGTTAAGTGAAAAAGACCTTGAGATATCTGCACTACTTCAGAATGTCCAAGACAAAGACATCCAGCTTGGTGAATTACACACAAGGTTAAGTGAAAAAGACCTTGAGATATCTGCACTACTTCAGAATGTCCAAGACAAAGACATCCAGCTTGGTGAATTACACACAAGGTTAAGGGAAAAAGACCCAGAGATTTCTGGATTACTTCAGAATGTCCAAGACAAAGACATCCAGCTTGGTGAATTACACACAAGGTTAAGTGAAAAAGACCTTGAGATTTCTGGACTACTTCAGAATCTCCAAAACAGAGACATTCAGCTTGTTGAATTAAACACAAGGTTAAGTGAAAAAGACCTAGAGATTTCTGGACTACATCAGAATGCCCAGGAAAAAGATGTTCAGTATATTAACTTAAACAAAAGGGTAACTGAGAAAGACCAGGAGATTTCTGAACTTCTTCAGAATGCCCAAGACATAGAGCAAGTTTTCAGCAAACAGATAAGTGACATGCAGATTGAGCTGGTTTCACTGCAGAGAAATGTCTCTGAACATGTTGAACTTGAAGCAGAGCTTAACAGAAGTTTAACAGAAAAGGATGAAGTTATTCAAAACATGAATAACAACCTTAGTGAGAAAGAGAGTGAAATTGTTGAAATAAAAAGAAAGCTGTCTGAAAAAGATGAAGAAAATTCAAAATTGTTGCATGATGTTGACAAGAAAGAAAAAGACCTTGCCGATTCCAGCCGCATGTCAGATGAAAAATCTTTGAAGATGACTGAAATGGAAGAGGAAGTTGATAATCTGAGCAGAGCCTTATTAGAAAAAGAGACAGAAATTGTTAACATGCACAAAATATTTTCTGAAAACTCGGAAGAGCTTGCAAATTTGAAGTTAAAGTTTATAGAAAAGGAACAAGAACTTGCCAGAACCCAGCAAAGTTGTTCAGGCAAAGAGGAGCTTCTGGTTAATTTGAGAGGTCAGTTGATGAATAAAGGTGAAGAAGTCGCTAACATGAATCAAGTTATATTAGAAAAAGAGAATCAAGCCGCTAATTTGGAAAAGCTGCTGACTGAGAAAGATAAGGAATTGGCCAATGTTTCCAGAAAGTCCCATGAATTGGAAAAAGAACAAAGTTCCGTTGTAAATGAAAGAGACAAGTTGAGGGAAATGCTTCTGGAAAAAGAAGCAGACATTGAAACTAAGATCTTACAGCTGTCTGAAATGGGGACAGGCATTAGGGAAATGAGTGAAAAGTTGCATGATAGAGAGGCTAGCGCCAATGCTTTGATGCAAAAGTTTTTGGCTCAAGAGTCAGAAACAAAAGAGCTGAGCAGAAAACTTTCAGAGAAGGAAAAGGACATTGAAGAGATCCAAACACGACTGTCAAAAGAGGTTACCGCGATAAATGAAGAGTTATCATTGAAGTTGCTAGACCTGGTTGAAATCAATGCTAAACTGTCTGCAAGGGAAATTGAAGTAAATGATTTGAGTTCACAACTTAGAGAAAAAGAGGACAGCCTTACTGAGGTATATGAAAATTTGTCTAAGAAGGAATCTGAAATCGGTAAACTAAGCTCAGAAGTTACTGAAAAAGAGGCAGAAATTTATAAACAGAACCTAATTTTAGTAGAAAAAGATTTAGATATTAAGAAAATTGATCAAGTTGTGAGAGAAAAGGAGGCACTCATTGATCAGATGAAGATAAAGTTAACAGAACAAGAGGGCTGTATAGTTGATTTGAATGGACTGATAGCTGGAAAGGAAACAGAGATGTCAGAGATCAGAAAGCAGGTGACTGTAAATGAAGCCTCAATTCTTGGGGAGAAAGAAAAAGAAGTCAGCGCTTTACTGGCTGAGGTCTCATCAAAATGTCAGGAAATTGACGCGTTGACAGTCACTCTTAGAAACAAAGACACAGAACTGACTGGCATGAGCAACAGAATTTCTGAGACTGAAGCAGAACTCACAGCTGTTAAAATTATCATTGCCAATAAAGAGTTAGACCAGGACCACTATTTGGGCCAACTTAATAGTAAGGAGAGGGACATAGACACCTTGAAGCGTAATGCCTTAAGCCTCGAATCTGAAATTAGCCTGCTAACATCCAGGCTTACAGACAACGAGAGTGTGATAATAGATTTGACCACTAAATCTGAAACACTTTCTGCTGAGGCCCTCAACTTACATGCTCGGCTGAGAGAAAAGGAATTTGAGTTGGGGCAAGTTCTTCAAGATAAAAATTTGTCAGAAATGCGACTGGTTGAGCTGACACAGCAGCTTGAGAGCCTTGAAAAAGAACAACATGAGGTCAGCAATGCCAGAGACATTGCCCATTTGGGTGTATTTGTGGAGGGTCAGGAGAACATGCAGACAGTCAATCTAACAAATGCTCATGAATCTAATGCTCAAGATGTCCACACAGATAAAAGCAGTGAAGGTGATATCAAAGATATCATTTGGAGCCCAGAGAAAGACAGTCTACTACAAAGCTTGGAGGTCATGAAGCAGTACATCATGGAGAAAGATTTGAAGATATCGGAGTTATTGGAGTGCCTGGATCAAGAAAAGGCAAACTCTGCAAGATTGTTGCAGGAATTGACAAGTTCCAAGAAAAACAATGTTGGACTAGAGTCATGGATTTCATACACCTTGGAGAGGATAGAGGAGAAAGAATCTGCGATGCTCTGTCAGGAGCTGCTACTTGTAGAGCAGGCAGCAAAGATTGCAAATCTCTCAAACTTTGGGAAAGAATCCACTGGCTCTGTTCAACAGTTTGATGAAGCTCTACCCATGTCCAGTGCTCAAACGTCTGCAAGTTCAGAGCAAGTGGATGTGGTAGACTCTCATGTTATGCAAGTAACAGATCTTGAAGGTAAGGTTGGCCAAAAGGAATCTCGGATTTGCAGTGTAGACATGGAAAAAAATTATTGCGTGGTCCTTAGTCGGCTAATGGTCGTTAATGAAGAGTGTGAGCAGAAAGATGGCCTCCTTCTTGAGCAATCATTACAGCTTGATCATCACTCCCTACAAATATCACAAGTCTTATCAGATTTGGAGCATGAAAGATTACAGTTGGCTGAAATGACTAATTTGTGCAGTTCAGTAAAAGAAGAAAATGACAACTTAACAGCTCAATGCCAGACTCTGTTAGAGGACTGGCGTCTCCTCAAGCAGCAACTGTCAAAGTTGGAGTCAGAAACAGAATCCGAGAGGTTGACAGCATCCCAGTACTTGATTGAGTGCAATAACCTGAGCGAACAAATTACAGAGCTCTCTCGTGCATTGGAAGCTAAGGATAAAATTTTGGCAGAGCTTAAAACTGGAGCAGACAGCTGTGTTAAAGAAATGAATGACCTGAAGACAGATATAGAGCAGAAGGGTTCAGAGAATAGCCAACTGAGGCAGTCGGTGGAGTCCCTCACAACTGCACTGGAAAAAAGCCAAGAGGAAAGGGAGCTACTGAAAGCCAACTTTGATTCCTGCATGGAGGACATGCAGCAGAGGCTCGGTGTTCAGGAGATGGAGATCCAAACAGTCAGATCCCAGCTTGCTGAGCAGGCTAAAAATGTCCACCACGACAAAGACCAGCTGAAGGAGATTTTTGATCACCAGATGACACAGCTGGAAGAGAAGCTGCTCCAGAGTGAGAAGCTCTGTGAGCAAACACTCAAGGAGTTGGCCGACACAAAAGCCAAATACTCTTCCAGCACAGAGCTGTATGAGAATCAGGTATCCGATCTCGAAAGCAGTCTCCACACTGCCAACTCTGAGCTCTCCAAATTAAAAGACCAACTTTCCAGGGTCAAGAACAATCATGAGTGTGAATTTGCTGGCCTAAAAAGACTGCATGAAATTCAAACCACAGAGCTGGAGGACAACTGCTTGGCATTGGAAAGAAATGTCTCAGAGTTGAAAAGACAGCTCAATGAACAGAATGCCAAGTTCAACAAGGAGCGAATCAATTTTGAACAGACTCTGGAATTTCAGGTCGCAGACAATGAGGAAAAGAGGAGAATGTATGAAACTGAGATCTCCAGACTTAAAAGGCACCTGGAGGAAATGAAACGTGACCACGAGTTAGAGATGAAGAATTTGGAAAAAACCTGTGAATCTCGCCTGTATGAGCTGGAAGATAAGTGTTGTATTGCTACCAGTGAGCTCGAAAGGCTGAGAAAGTCTTTCAGTGCAGAGGGTGACTATTCTGAGGAGCGCCACAGGACAGATTTGAGAATAGAAGATCTAGAAGCAACTAGGAGGGATCTTGAAATCAAGAATATGGCATTAGAGGAGGAAGTGGCTCAACTAAGAGAGCAGGTGGCATTGAGAGAAGAGGAATTGAGATCCTTGTTGCAAGATTCTGCCGTGAGACAGCGAGATATACATGTTGAAATGTCTGAGGAGATCTCCTCTTTGAAGCAGTCACTGTCAGAACTGTCAAAGAAACATGCTCAAGCTCTTGAGGATATAGTAAAGAAAAAAGACGCCGAAGTCACAGATCTGCTGCAGAAAAACAAAGAGCTGGAACTAAAATCACAATCATTTGAAATGTACATGGAGCAGGAGGTGGTTATAAGACAAGAACAAAGTGAAGAGAAATCAAATGTCGCAGATCTGCAAAGCCAGATAGCAAGTTTATCAGAAGAAAACAGCTCGCTCAAAAGGAGGCTGTTGACACAGAAAGCACCAGAGAGAACTCTGCGCCTGAGCTCAGGGGTCGAGGCAATATGCCCCCCTTATTCTCACACTTCTACAGAGTTTGAGGCTACTCAAAAATGTTGGGGATGAATGTTTTTCTCCTACGACAGAAGATCCTGTTCTGGAAGGCTTTGTAGCGGAAAGCCAGGAGAAATACAAATCACCTTCTAAAAAACCCCTGGCCACTGCTTACGTCAACCAAGAACCAGACTTTGTTGAAGAGGAAAATGATAGGTTCCAGCCAGAAATGGAGCATGAAAGGGTTTTAGACAGTCCCAGTCAGTTGAACATGCATCCCATTCGTGAGGAAGAAATTCATGAGGGCTTTCAGCCGGAGATCTCTGATCTGTTCTTGATGGACACGTCTGAAGAACAGGGTCAGAGAATGATATGGCCTGCGGAACTTACTGTCGGAATGTCACCCTCACACCTGCAAGTCCACCAACAAAGCTTTGACTTTAACTCCGGCAATGATGGCCAGCAGGACAACTCTAAACCAGGAGGAAAGTTAAATCAGGGCCAGTCAATGGCACATGACAGTGAAAACAGATCTGAGGACGAAGCCACGGAGAGTAAGATCAACCAAATGAAGGAAGATCTGGAGGAAGAGTACGTCATGAAGATGAGAAGGCAGGAGGTTGACTTGACCCACAAGTTTGAAATCCAGATCGAGCAGCACAAAAAGGAAACAGAGCAGCACTTTGCTCAGAGGGTCCAGGCCGTCAGGTACGAGTGGGAGCGTAAATTCACCAAGGCCTTGCGCAAAGTCAAGAAGGAGATGGAAAGGCAGAATTCTAAAGACATCCGGTACCAACGCCATGACAGAGCTGTCAACCACAACTCTGAAGGTGAAGGCCTGGGTGGTGGTGGTGTCAACATGCCTGACATTGCTGAGAGGAATGAAGAGCTCGATGTGGTTGTGGAGCAGCTACATAAAGAAAACCAGGTTAGCTGAGGTGTTGTTTTATCATGACAGATATTCACACTTTTTAAATGGAGTATAAATTTGTTTGCATAATTTGAGCTTATCCTTAGGGAAAAAAAACGAATTACTAACTATTAAAGTTTAGACATTTAAAGATTTAACTTCTATTCTTGAATTATGAATCTGTGAAAAGAGCATAAAGAAATGTATCCGTTAATTTTGTGTATGAATAAAATTAATAGTTCAATATTTTTTTTAACGCAATAGTTATAAAAATTATCCTACCATCATTCTATTGCACAACAAGTGAGATGAAAGTCAAAAGGATATTTTTATCATTTATCTCTTTTTCATTTGCCTTATCTCTTTTCAGTTCCCCACTCTTTCTGCATTTAGAGCTCTTGCGCCATTTTTTTTATCTAGATGATTGGGTTTTAATGTTAATCATTTACCATATTATAAACTTTATTAACTTGTTGATGCATTTGTGTCCAATAAATTTAACAAGACTAGAGATCTCAGTTTTTATGTGTTAAATTTCAGGAGCTTGCTGAGGTGAGAGATGTGCTGCTAAGACAGATTGAAATCTCTCAGACCCGTGGGCTACATGATCGTCTTCATCACGAGCTGCAGTCAATGCTAACCCCTAGGGACACTGGGATTTTCCAATGCTCCACCCCAACTCCAACTTTGGTGGCTACATCACCAACCATTGAGCCCGAGGAAAACACGTCCTATGAAAACTCAGGTCAACTGACAGATGAAGGTGACGGCTCAAAAAGTGAGATAAGTGAAAGCAGTTCAGCCAGAGAGGGATTCCTGGAGGAATTTGAAGAGATCTCTCACCAGTCCAGCCAGGATCTGCCCCTGGAATGGGAGCTCACGAGCACCGAGGCTGGGGCCTTTGAGCAGGAGCCTCGCAGCATCTGGGAGGTGTTTGATGGCCGATGTGCGCGCCAGGACTGCCAAGAGGTGAGACACAGGTTCTACAAGTTGTGCCAGTGGGTGGTTAGACAACAAGGTGAAGGTCATGATGTGGTTTTGGATGATGATTTAGTACACTTGGTGGATCAGATAGGGTCAACGGATGGTGGGGAAACATTAAATAATGAAAGCATTTCAGCTAGAGATTCGTCCTCTGTAGCTTCTAGCCAACTTGGATCAAAAGATGCGTCATACTTAAATTTACTAGCAAAAGTCCCGGCATTAGAATCTGATAAGCAATATTTGGAAGAGAAACTGAGAAAAAATTATTTCTTCAATGAAAATGTTGCCATGGGGAAACAGGCTGGGATTGAGGGGGATTATAGTCAGCTTGAAAATAGTTATTTTGTAGAATTCCAAGAATTAGAATCAAATTTCCTCAAAAATGGCATTGAAATTAGAGAATTACCTAATAGTTCACTTGAAACATGGGATCATAATACAGAAGTTAGCAGACCAGTGGCAAAGGTTGATTTAACTAACCAATCTCATGATGCAAACTTAAGCCTGACTGAAAATGAACTAGTGGGTATTTCCCGCGAATCCACTACTACTCCTCAAGGGAACTTAGGCAATGATTGTAATTCTAATTCATCCCAAAAAAGCAGTTTAGAAAAGATAGAACTTAATGAGCTTCAGCAGTCTGGGGACCAAACACTATTAGGTCTTCAGGACCAGAAGTTGGCAGAAGAATTGAGCCAGCTGAGGAAAGACCTCAAGGAAACAAAAGACTTGTATTCTAAAGAGAACACATTGCTCCAAGAGGCATTGTTGAAAGATAAGGTTGAGAAAGATTTAGTCATGTGCATGTCAACTTCAGTTCCTCGCAGCAGATCCCATTCACTCATTCACGCTGATGTTGACAGAGAACAGTGGCTTGTCAAGCAAGCCGATGAAGCTGAGATTATGAAGCAAAAGCTGGCCATTTGTATGGAGCAGATTCGCATGCTAGAAGATGAAAACACCTCATTAAGATCCAGACTGAGAGAGCAGGACGCCGTTAACCTCCACCTTAAGTACAAGTTACAGCAGCAAGAGCAAACGACGGTCGAGTGGCAAAGGTCTTTCAACAGTCAGCTGTTGTCACTACAGAAACAACGGGTTGACCTGCTGCAGCTGATCAAAGATAAAGAGTCTGGAAAAGAAGCTTATGTATCCGGAGGTTTACATGGAGCCCTCATGGCTGACTCCCTGAAGAAAGCCCAGGAAGATTTGCTGGAGAAAATAGAAGAGCTGGATCACTTGTACAAGATGCTGTCCCAACGGCAGATTGAGCTTCAGCACTGTGAGGCAGAGAGACGTCACCTTGAGCAGCTGTGTCTGCTCAAAGACTTTACAGAGATGCAGCTCATGAAACAGAAGCGACTTATGGAGGAGCAGATTTCAGAGATTGAGCTTCATCTTCACGACCGCGAAATCTCACTGATGGAGGAGAAAACTCGACTTATGCAAGAACTGAGGGGAAGAGATTTGATTAAGTCTGAGACAGCAACACAACAGGTCTCTTCACCCACAAAACAAACAGTTTACCAAGCAGAGTTGGAGCATCATTTACACACAGACAGAAGTTCAACGGATAACGTTCCCTTAGTTCTGGATTCAGGATTTTATAGTAAAGAGGAGCAGATCAGTCTTCAACATCTCAGGGCTATTGAACAATTGAGGTCAAAATTGAAACAGGAATATGAACATCAACTAGAAAAGTCTTCTCACTTAAATATGGAAAAGAAATAGCAGTTACCTAAAATTGAATTAAGCCTCTTATATATTTTTTTAATCAGCAGATGAATTTTAAGCCTCCGCTTGATAAGCTAAGAAAGAAAGAACTCTCCTTGATAAAATACCAAATTTAAAATCTAAAATTATTTTTAAAAATTAGATATGTTATCTTAATTCTGGGAAGCAATCCCAATTAGTTCAAGAGAAATATCAACGATATAACACCTTGAATTTTAAATGAGAAAAATGTGCTTTCATTATTTCATGTTTACAACATCCTGAAATATCAAAGTGAAAAAAATCATCTGGGCTGTCTGATCTAATTATGATCCGGTCCAGTTTTTCCACCTCTTCTTTTGATGTATATTTTGTTTTGATTTCTTAAGAGCAGGTTTTACTGCTCTTGACTGGTCAAGGGTTGCTTACTGCTGATTGGTTCAACTGTAGCTTCTATTGTGTTATTTATTAATTGTTACTCCTGTTGCATGCTTTTTTATTCTTCAGTTGGTGCATGAATAGTTAAGTTTTTAGCTGTTTTACCATTTTGTTTTAACATACAAGTGATTGTCTAAAATTATTGTCAATACACAGCAGCAAATGTTGTTAATTATAGTTTTACATCTCTAACAACTATCCAGAAAAATTATTTTATCAGATATACTGATCAATCATATGTATGTTCAAATTAATATAATTCCTAAAATTAATACATAAAACGTATTAATTATTAATTTGAATTGTATTGACAAAATATTCGGAAATTTGTAAAGAAAATATGTTTATAATTTTCTCTTTTTAATGCACTTTATCTTTGACTATTTTAAACATGATTGTATGTGTTACTGCTGGATCAGTAACATTCAAATATAATACATTTAATTTGGATCGCTTAATTTATGCCTTAAACAAAATATTTAAAAAGTGGACTCCACAATTTAAAAAAATTAATAAATTTGTATTTATATATATTTATATATTAGGAACTAAATGTTGTGATGCTGGTATGAAAAGTAATTTTTGTTGGTACTGCAAATAAATAATTTTAAAACTGTGTGATAATGTACAGCAGATTATTAAACAATTAATCAAAATCGAATGCCTAAATTAGATGGTTAACTCATGTTATTTTGATTACATAAAAAGATTAATTAATTAATAATAATATTTATGATAAAATTCAAGTGTTCTTTCTGGTTCTGGAATTTAAATATAGCATAACACTGTAATTAATATTGCATAATTATGAGACATCCTGAGGCGTAATAACACTTGATAGCTGCATAAACAGGTGCTATCATCAGAAAGTATTTCTACCTCTATGTAGAGGTGGAAAATTCTAAAATAAATCATATAACAATGGGATACAAAAGTAAACTTGATTAAGTTCATTCTAAGCCTTTACGTGTTTTACACTGTTTTCTTATCTTTCTATTTCTCCGTCCAATGATCTTATGTGATGAATAAATAGCCTTAGAATCAAACTTTGTACATACTATCCCTGTACACTCTTTCTTGTTGACCTGTCACTGATCCCTATTATATTTTAAATGTTGAAACTGACGTTTTTTTTAAAAATCGGACAGACAAACTTACACTTCAATTTTTAAGACAAGTTTCATTTTGCAGGAGAGCACCCCAGAGAGCCACAAACAACTGCCTAAAGGGCTAGATGTGGCTGGTGGGTAACATGTTACACCTATTCTGGTCTCTTGTCATCTTAAAATTTTAAACTCTTCATTCACATTGCATGTGCTCTTCCTAAAGTTTCTTTTGAAGAGTCCAATTTTTGAAAAATCGCTCGGACTATCGTGTTGTCCATTTCAGCCTCTTAATCTGCACAATTTTTTTTTAAAACTACTTTCTGCTACTTGACTTGAAATTCATGATGCTATCTTGGTCATTGGATGCTGTCATAAATAACCTGATATCTATTTGGGAGGACCTTGTTACTCCCCTGTCTTTATATCCCCTTCCTATACCCCATTGAATTATTAGTGTTCAGTCCCTAGATACCCAATTTATGCAGCAGTGACACAAAAGGTTCAATGTACAAATAATGTGGATCATTTTGGATAACAGTCTCTTGTTTTAGACAACTTAAAAATATGTATATATAATTTTTTGTACAATTGTTTATGGCAAACTGCAACATTTTTGTTTTATAACTAGGTTTAATACAATATTGTTAAGTTTATTATGTACGTATCTTATCAAATTCTAAATATATATATATATTTTATATTATACATAAATTGAATTTAAGAGAAATTGCTTGGCGAAAGAGTGGCTGAATTTTTAAAAATTTAATGCCAGTTTTAAGTATATTCAAATATTCTTTAGAACAAATTTTCTAGTGTTTTAAAATAATTATTAATTTTTTAAATACTTTTTCTTTGGTGAAAATAGAAAACAAAATTGAAACAATTATATGAATATTGTTTTAAAATAATATATAGACCTGAATAAAGATATAAATTGAATAGTTGCTTTTTTTAAGCAATATGATAAATTATTTCTTTGTATTTTTTGTAAACATGTTCTCTCCTTTCAGTAGTTTTTAATACCCCCCCTCTATAAATGAATGATTGAATGAATGAAAGAAATCCTCTCTGAACACGTGATCTAGGTTGTTTTAAGCTATTTCTTTTATAGCCCTACCATGAATATGGCGGCAGGGTAGTTAAAACATCGAGGATAAAATCACTTCTTAATTATCTCCCAACATCCTGGTTGTGTCCCTGGGGACTGTGTGTACTTTAAAGTATTTTCTCCCTTCAATTTTGTGTGTTTTATGTTCTTTCAATATTTGTATTTTCTTGAGGTTCTTTATGTTCAACTGCATAGCATTTCGATTGTTGCTGTGATGTGATCTGCTGTTGGAATCTTTAAAAATCACCGCGTAGCATATCTTTTCCACCATTGATGCAATACCTTAATATATCAACATGCAGTCGTTTCTTTTCCTTCTCAATGTTTCCATTCTTTTTATACGTTGGAAGCGTAATCTTTATAGATTAATTTGTCGTTACATCAAGTTAATTTCATCTTATAATATATATTACATCCTCTTAGGCATTTCATTTTATTAGCCAATGGTTCCTGTTTCTGTCAACGTGTCAGTTAAAATAAAGCTGAGTCTTCTTTAAAGCGTGGACCGACAATTTAACAGCGGATTGCTTTCTATGATTGTTTACTATACATAGTCAGTTTACCAGTTCCAATATGCGCAGATAAAAAATGAAGTTGTGTTTAAAAAGAAGGTCGCGATTTTTCGCATTATAATTCTATTTCTAGCGCCCCCCCCCCACCTTTCGTTCCCTCTCTATCGCGATTTCTCCCTCTCTCTTGCACATACTCATACACTTCCCTAATTTTAGGGATCCTTAGGTATTTTTGAAATAGCTTTTCTTGCTTGCGATAAGCAGCTCACACAGCTAAGGCCATATGTATTTAAATTACAATTTGTCCTGGCATGTTAGAATTATGTTTATGAAGATCTTATAAATTGGTGAAAACTACAACCTTTCCCTCCTCTTTTTGTCCTCCTCCTAAGGCAAATTAGCCTGCTAAAAATATGAAATAAACCGTTATGGATAACATGGTTTTTGGATTGAGTTGGCGTGGGGGATTGTGAAGAACATCTATACTTTATGTTGTAAGCAAGCAGCAAATAGACCAGCAATTTCACGAATTCGCGTCAGTAGTCGAATACTTGTTTGAAACCGGAGCAGCACGCGGGAAGTTATTGAAATTGAAACGCCTGCTTCGGGCACACGCACCTTTGTCTAAAGCTAGTTTGACTGTGAAAATAGTTAACAGTCGGTTTAAATGGAAGCGCCGTGTGTCTGGTGAACTATTCCTGGGAGGGCAGCGTTATTTCCAGGCTTAGTTTAGTTGGTCCTAATCACTCGACAACCCCTTCCCATCCCCCATTCCATCGTGTCACCACTATGGATCCTCGCTCACCCTCTCGAAATTTTACCAGTGTTTTGACCTAGTAACATTAACATTTGGTGACACACACCACACCGGCTTGATCGCGTGTCCCTCTGCTCATAAATCATGAGTGGGGGAGGGGGGAGGCAGAGACAAAGACACTCGTAGATGCGCGAGCTGATCGTTCGCACCCCTAAACCACGAACCAGTCCCTGCGATCGTGACGTATCGGGTCATTTGAGACCCATAAGATTTGATGATGTGCTCTCCAAAGTTTGGAGGAGTTGTTTTGGTGTTTCACTCTGAACACAGAATCTGCGTGGTCTAATAGAATAGCCAGACATATTTCATTCGGGCCTAACACACTCGGACCGACTACTCAGCACAATCCAGTGATAATTGGTGGGTGGCATTGACCTTCCAAATTTCCAGGAACTTGCTCCATAAAGTCGGGTCGATTTTGGGAATGCATGATTTTTATCCCGAAGTGGATGGATACAGAAAGAAGTCCCTTGCAAAGGATCAACCCTACCAATGTTATGGAACAGTCTTCCCAAAATTACTGAGGGAATGTGGCGACAAACAAACATTTAAGAAAAATTTAAAGACTTTAAAAACCCCACTTTAAGCCAAGATTTGAAGATTAAGGGCGCAATGAGCATTCTGACTCAGCATCGACCATTTGCGCTATGAAGCAACCATTATCGTCATAATGGGTATGGGCCTGAAACTAATTATTTTCGGGGTTTTCAACAACCGGTCATCTAAACCTTCGCAACTTAAAGAACGGGCGGGATGCGATCACTGCGACGATTACATTAAAAACGCATGGTTATTAAAAAAAATTAATTAAAAAAAACCACTGCGTGATAGTTACTAGTTTCCACGACTCAAAAAAGGATTCCGTCCCCACAACACCGAGAGCATGTTCTCCGGTCACCGTGACCTATATATAACTGTACTAGACTTACTAATGGGGGAAAATAGCAAAACTCATTTGTCCATAAATACATTTAGAGAGGGTTCTAATGCTGTTAATTATGCGTGTGACGCTTAATAAATGGTGCTTGTATTTGTGTGCCAATAACTAAATAATTAAGAGTGTAACTGTGAGACTAAAGACTTTATTTTTATTATGGGAGTGGTATTATCTTTAAGTGATATGAGGAGAACAAGTCTGGAGATGCATTTAGTGTGTGTGTGTGTGTGTCCCATACCTGCCAGCTATTGAAATTCTAGAATAGTAGTCCTTTCATTTCTAAAAAAAAATAAATCAATGAGTCTTTTCAGTGTCTACATAGTGTTGGCGGCCCTACTACTTTTACTGCTATAGTATGAAAACAGTGTGAACGAATTCAAGATACATAAATATTTTTTATTAGAAAAAAACCCCTACGTGAAATTAAATACTAATTTCTAATGAAGAAAAATAGATTAAAATGTATGTAATAGCCTTTCACATTAAAGAAATGGTATTGTTTTGCAATATGAGATTATCAATGACTGTTTTAATGTGTTGCTTTTTAGTCAGATACCTTTTCGGCGGGCCCGCGGGTTCCTCAGATCAGGCCCGCGTATCGTAGTTTGAGGACCCATTTTTTTACTACGTTTTTATTAGCTCGCTTTCGTTGGTGAGGCATTGTCCAAGATTTTTTCAAATCTGCCAACGTAAAATTGAACCACTTCTGATGGTCCTAGAGATCTGAAAATTTTACCACAGATAGATCTTGGATGACAATGCATTGTGTCAAAATTTCAGATTGATCAAATGTACCGTTATTAAATTATTGAACTTTTAAGTTTATCTATAGTCTATATAAAAGCATCTGTACCGTCGGCTTTTGTTGACATCTGTGAGTTCGCCCCGTGACCACATCACAATGTTTTTAAAACGTTGGGCGGGCGCTTGTGAGGTGTTTGGTAAAATAAATAGAGGTAAAAAAATATTTTAAAAAACCAGGTTGTTAGAAGTGGACTAAAATAGAATAAAATTATTATAGAAGTAAAATATATTATTTATTAAAAATATTTAATAATTAAATATAATAAAAAAATAATAATAAATAAAATATAAAAAAATAAAAAATAAAAAAGAATTAAAATAAAAAAATTATATAAAAAATTAAAATAGTATATAAATAATAATAAATAATTAATATATAATAATAAATAATTAAAAAATATTAAATTTTTAAATAATAAATTTAAATATATAAAAATTAAATAAATAAAAAAAATAATAAAATAATATATAAAAAAAATAAATATAAAAAAAATAAAAAACATATAATACAAATAAATTAATAAATATTAGAAAAATATTATAAATTATAAATATATAAATATAAAATTAATAAAAATAAATTAAATTATAATAAAAAAATAAAAAATAAAATAAAAAAAAATAAAATATAAAAAAAATAAAAAAAATAAAATATAAAATATATAAAATATAAAATAAAATATATATATAAAATATAAAAAAAAATACAAAAATAAAAATAAAAAAAAATAAAAAAAAATAAAAAAAATAAAAAATAAAAATAATAAAATAAAAAAAATAAAATATAAAATAAAATAAAATATAAAATAAAATATATATAAAATATAAACATATAAAATAAAAAAAAATAAAATATACACAAAACAAAAAACAAAAAAATATATATAAAACAAAAAAAATACAAATATAAAAAAAAACATATATAAAACAAAATAAAATATAAAATAAAAAAAAAATATAAAATACATAACATAAAAAAAAATAAAATAAAACAAAAATAAAAAAAACAAAATAAAATATAAAATAAAATAAAAAAAAATATAAAACAAATACTATAGATGCAATAAAAATAGATAAATTAAGAATTGAAATTAAAAAGAGACGTAAGATTAGATAGACTCCTAAACAGAAAATCTACTCTCTTATATGTAATACAATGAAACAAACACAGAGATGAGCGAATACGAGACCCCAACGTAGTAAGATGCGAAAACATACACAAACAATATCGATACATGATACAAATAAATGATAATCAATGCACAACTAAAAAAATCAACGAGTGTAAAAGATACTACTATACAGGAAAAACATTACTCTAATCAAACATAATCGATACAATAAAAAATCAAAGTGAACCAAATACTACATAACCAACGTATACTAAAATAACTAATAGTACCCACACACACAGAAATACCGAGTCCAAAAATAACAGTTATATGATAGGACTCACCTTAGAAAATCACAGAAACAAATCAAAAAACTTACTCCTTAGACAATCATTAAAAGAATGATGTCACCCCTACAATAACAGTATCATCTCCCCATATCTGTACACAGAATTATAGAAAAGCTAATCACTACAACTGATCAAAACGCAGCTCTCAAAAAAAGCTAACCAGATAAAAATTGTAGTATATGTTAACAGAACCGAAAGGGTAGGCAAATTCTCCATCATTTTTTGGTCTTACTTTTTGTTTGGACTTTTGGCCTACGTCGAGTTGCCTGATTAATTTTAACCCGCCAAGAACTTATGCAGATTTTGGGTCCATCGTCCAGCTCAAATTGATAACTTAGTACCAAAGATACAGAAAGCGGTCACATTCGTGTTTTTTATTTTTACTATCCCATATGGACCCCCCTTAGAAAAAAAATACCTAAAAAAATAAAAATACGTGGGCTCACCTAAACATTAAACGTAGAGAAAAAAACAGAGAAAATTAAATGAAAGAATAAACATACCGCCATTATCAAAAAGAAACCCCCACACGGTAATCAAAGTAAATAAAAAAACAAAAAGAAAAAAAAAAACCAAACAAAAAAAAAAGATAACTTATTCGAGATTGGTACAAAAACATATAAAAAAAAAGAGTATAAGATTAAACAAGACTCAGTTACAAATAAGTATAATACTAAGCGAAACTAAACAAAAAAAAACACAAACCCCGTAATTAACCGCGAGATTGTTAAAGAATATATCTACAGAACGTATAATAGAACAAACTTAAAAACACATGAAATTAAGAGTAAAAATGATAATATATAAAAAAAATGAATTTGCCATGAAAGAACATAGGTGAAAGGTTTACTGATAACTAGCAAAACAACTCTAAATAATTGCAAAAAGCCACAGATACCCGAAACGACCTAAGAAAGGAAAAAACGAACCTTACACGCACTGTTGCGTAAAAGAAGGATAAGATATTTAAAAAAGAAAGATAAATAGCCAAGTGAGAATAACAACTGAAATTCAAGTAAAAAAATGAAGAAGACTGAACAACTTCACACCCAAATCAAATATAAGGTTACTTAAACTATATTGCTGATACTATAAATAAGATGTACACAGTAACTTAAAAAATTAGTACGAAACAAATAATAAAAAAAATCTTATTAGGAAAATAATTTTAGTATGATTAAAAAGATAAAAATTAAGAAAAACTCCGAGATCCGGATTCCTCTCCACACTCTCCCTCCTCACTCGCCAGTCCATTCCCCCCCCAGCCATCAAAATCCATACATATCCCATCGCTAGCCCCTCTCCACCGTTTCCTCCCCCTCCATCGCCCTTTTCGTTCCTACGCCTGCCGACGCTTAAATATACAAATAAACCCTCATTAAATAAAATAACTCACATTAAAAAAAAAAAACCTAATCTAAATAAACGTTATCTTAAATACAAATCAAAAATTAATACTCTTCTAATACCTTATAAATAACTACAACATTTAAATATACATAATTCCTATAATAAAAAAAAATCACAACAACTATACACAAAACATAACAAAACAGATAACAAAAATAATACCCTTAATTCACAAACTAAAATGATTTGCCTGTAAGTAACTGTTTACCTAGTCATGCCATCCATATCAACGCTTAATGATCGATTTTTGCTTAATTGTCTCTCAGGCTCCGATCAAAGGCAAACACAACCCGATGACACACACAGACCTCGACTCCCGGAAACCATCCAAAGACCAGACGCCCTCAGCAGAAGTCTCCACCGTCATCGAAGAACACGAAGACCGAAGAGACGCGTACGACGCACGCTTCCCCTCCTAAAGAACATTACCTCAAACGTCCCGTCCCGTGCAGGCAGCAAGACGCAACGGAGACGTTCAAACACTCCATGTGCAATAGAAAAA